>OX375865.1:20677119-21006759 GCA_947359475.1 Heligmosomoides polygyrus bakeri | reverse complement strand
GGCACTAATATAGTTGTGAGTTCTTAAGGAGGTGCCAGCACATTATTATTTGCACTGTTGAGCCTGCTAAATAAAGGCAGAGTGTACAATGGGTAAAAGCGCTGCATCAAACGTTAGCTAGACAATAAGGCCCCTGGACCGGAGTGCCTGCCTTTAACACACACCGTGTAACAGTCGGGAGACAGAGACTTGTGGCTAGGTATGTGTAACATATTGTAGAGTTGTGAAACGGTCACCATTTGGTGAATTTAAAATCTAATTTAAATTTGCCTTTATGTAAATTAAGGTTATACTTGTATATTATGAATTTGTTTCTATTAATGCATTTAGATAGAGAGTGGTCAAAATCTTTAGGGGTATATCCATTGTCTATTAATATTGAGTAAAGCAACCTTAACTTAGTTATAAAGTCTTGTAACAGACTGCAGGTACGTGCTATTCGTAACATTTCTGTATAAATTGTCGCTTGTTTAGTTCTATCACTGATATATGAACTTGAATTAGGAAGCCTGAGAACCTTAAAATTATAGTCATCAGTTTTATTATACATACTTGTAAATATTTTCAGCAATGACATTATCATGTGCATTATGTATTATCAACAGGTCATCCATATACCTAAATGGTTTAAACAGTATGTTATAAATGTAATTATTAATGGAATATTCGTATTCAAAATATGACATTGTGAGATCGGCTAATAGGGGACTAAAGTTGCCTCCTTGTGGTACTCCTATTTTTTGTTTGAATGTTATACCTGCAAATTGACAAAAACTGTTGTTAAGCAAGAAGTCGACTAAGTAGATTAGATCTTGCTTTGTGTAATATTTAAATTTACTATTTTCACATTTGTCTGTGTAAAATATTTTATTAGTAAATTCATTAACAGCTAAGTATTTTTTGTTAGCGTTATTGTAACATAGTTTGACAACCTCACTAATGTTACTAATAATGCATTTGTGTGGAATGTTGGTGAACATATTGGTGAAGTCTGCAGAATAGACCTTAAGTGATTTTTCTCGTATATTGTAAAGTTGTTCGCTTATATTGATGTCGTCAATAGACCAATAACCTATAAAATTAGCATTTCTAGATTTAATTGCTTCGTTATATTTTCTGAAATGTTTTTTGATGAACTTGAAAATTCTATTTAACTCTATTGCCAATGGGCTTAACCGAGCTATTATACGCACCAGTGATAAATCTAAATTTAATAGGATTCTTATGTAGTTTAGGTAAACAGTAAATGTATGGTATTACTGCTTCTTTTGTTTTAAAACCATTTATTGCACAAGTATTATTATGATATTCCAGTAATTTAGATACGTTAATATTATTGCATAATTCGTATGTGTCATTATTATTTGTGTTGTTCTTTTTGTAAATATTCCCATTTCTTTCATTATAATATTAATATACAATTTTTTGCATATGATTCCATAATTATTACTTGCTTTATCTAAAGGGCATATTATGAAATGTTGGTGTATGTAATCTAGATACTTACGATTGTACGTGTAATAGTTATCCTCGTAAATGCAATGCTGTTTAAGAATTGTATGTGTCTTTTTCTTAAATGATTCTTTTAAGTATTTTCTAATTATCTCAGTCTTGTGGTTGTCGAGTTTGTAATTACATTTAAGTTTGGTTGCCACTTTGTTAGTTGTTTCATCTATCCAGTTTATAATATCTTGGTCTTGCACTTTTTTAGGTACTCTGAATTTTGTACCTTTAGCCATCAACTGGCGTAGTCCTCTGTCTCTAATTAAGTCTAAGTTACCAGTTATTACATGTCCAGAATTTTTTTCTCTGTATTTGATGTATTCTGTATTATTGCACAGACAAGATAACTCTTCAAAAGCAAAGGCTTGTTCTTTGGTTAATATTTTTAAACTTTTATTATAGTTATATATATTTTTAGAAATAGGCTTATCGTAAGTGTATACCATAAGACATTTTGTGTATTCGTTGGCATTAATGACATTTTTAATAACAGTACTGTTTATGATATTGTTGAAATTAACTCTATCAAGAAATTTGTGTATATACTTTGTGCTAATTATGAGGTGTTTTTTGTTGTTCAATGTGTCTTTTTTGTTGTAATTATAGCTGCATAGTAAAGCCAATAATCTGAGTTTTTTGGTTAGTTCTAAATCATTTAGAGCGTATGCATCGAAGCTTAGCTTTATAAGTTTATGAATGTTCTTTTTATTAAGAGTTCTGATATATCTATACAATTCAAATGTGCTTGTGTAGTTATATTTGATATTATTAATCACATTATTAATGTCTGTTGGACTCTTATTCTTACGCTTTTTACCTCTTATCCTGTCTTTACGTATTATCGTTAAGCTGTAGTAAGGATGATTAGCTTTGTAAGTTAATGGATTATTTATGTTAGAGATATTGCCATAACCTTTAATATTGTCGTTTAAGCCCAATGGGTAAGCTGTGTTTAATAGTTTAATCCAAAACAATTCTTTATCTTCTAGAATATTTTTATCACTGTTCTCAGGTAGCGAGTCCAGAATTGTAACTTTTATATTACTTTCAAAACATGTAGAGGAAAAATGTTTGTATAGATAGTTATTAACATCCTGTTTGTTTATATGATAAAGATGCTCCTTAATTCTTTTATTAAGTGGCCTAGTTGTGAGCCCTACATATTGCATACCGCATTTTATGCATGTTATGCAGTAAATAACATTTTTACTTTTACAGCTACTATTATCACAGAGATTAGTATATATCTTTAACTTAGTAGTATTACTTGATATAAAACTATCTCTGTTCATTATACTACAAATTCTACAGTTTTGTTCACATTCTTTAATTTTTAAATTGTTACCAAATTCACATAAGACATAAGTTCCGTTGACCTTACTTTTGAAAAATTTGTTACAGAGATAATTATTATACTTATTAGATTGGGTTGTTTTTGCAGACCAAAATCTAAGCTTATGGCAGGTCTAAACCATAAGCAGAGGAAGGAAGCTTTTTGCAGGACTGCTGCAGGGCAGTGGCAAGCCCTATATTGAAAGTGTTAAGAAAGTGTGGAGAACGAGTTAAGGCTTCTTTGGAGGCGTGGGAGCTATCCCTCCGTTGCCCACTCCCACTTTTATAAACCCCATCAAAAAAGCCCCTATTTTTTGAGAACAAGAGGTATGGCCCTCTTATCAAAGAATGCTTAATGTATTGATTAAGTAAACGGAATGCAGATGAAATAAAAGTAATGTGTAGTGTTTGAATTAAGGAGGATGGGATAAAGAGGGGGTAAATGCCCCAGGTTTATAAGTAAGGCAACTAAAGTAGGTGGTAACCTTAAATAAATAACTAAATGAATCTATTATTCGAATTATTTATGATCTAGAAGTATATCATATATCGGGTTCCGCATGGAATGAATACCGTACCAACGGGCGGTGCGAAATCATATATAAGTCTTCATAGGATGTTATGTGTACCACTTTGTCTTTTTGTTATACGACCAAGTTGTTGTAAGGTTATCTATGTTTATAACCCGTGTAGCCTATATGATGTAAACATAGTAATTTAGGTGTAGTTATAAATAATTATAAATGATTTACATAAAATGATATAAAACTGTAGAATTTAGGTGAGAATGAGTGACAATCTTGAACAAGAACATATTAACCGTAAAGTCTTAATTGACTGGGTTCGCATAACGGGGCTGCCCATAACTAAGAAGAGCACCTACGACGACATCTTACAGAATTTTTCGAACAACATTATAGGGTGAGTTTTATGTAAGTATTAGTATATTAGTTACTAACTGTAAGCGTTAAGGTACCCAAAAGAACGTCCTCAGATTAGTGTAGTGGGCTATGGTAGGTCAGAATTTTGACTGCGCATATGAAGCCCATCACATGCGCGCGATTTATTCTCCGAAGCGCTCGTTCTCTACGTGTCGATAAACAGGTACTGAGGGTCCGAAACCGGTGCATAATCAGCAAAATCATTATTAAAATTAATCGGTATTGGTCGACACCGCTTACTACGTTGCCACGACGTCTATGACACTTCTGCACTCTGACGCACGTGTCACGATTTCTGTAAGCCGTCTTCAAAAATCCGACACACACTGAACGATGTTGAGGGAAAATGCTGGTCCCCCCTTATTCACGCTCCCCTTTAATGGCCTCCCTTTGTTGGTCCTCTCCTATTGGTCGCCCTTACACGGAATCCATACGCAAGTTGGACGACGTCTTCAGCACGTCTTCTGAATCCCTACGCACGTTGGACGACGTCTAGCGCAGGTCTTCTTAATCTTGACTCACGACGTCTAGCGCATGTCTTCTGAATCCCTACGCACGTTAGACGACATCATCAGCGCGTCTTTTGAATTCCTTCGCACGTTGGACGACGTTGAACGACGTCTTCAGCTTGTCTTCTGAATCCCTACGCACGTTGGACGTTGGACGACGTCAAGCGCAGGTCTTCTTAATCTTGACTCACGACGTCTAGCGCATGTCTTCTGAATCCCTACGCACGTTAGATGACGTCTTCAGCACGTCTCCTGAATCCCTACGCACGTTGGACGACGTCTAGCGTAGGTCTTCTGAATCTTGACTCACGACGTCTAGCGGAGGTCTTTTGAATCCATACGCAAGTAGGATGACGTCTTCAGCACGTCTGAATCCAGGTGCACGCTGACCGACGTCTAGGGCACGCTTCCTGAATCCCTACGCTCCGCACTCGATCCCCATTCCTACACTGACGTGTTGCCCGCTGAGTATATCGTAACCTTGGACGATCAGCCGCCAAGGATGTAGTTCGCCAGCAATCGCCCATGGTTAAGCTCAAAGAAAGCCCGGCTGGCACACGCCGCATTGTCGTAGGCATCTCTTGGCTTCAGTCCCCCCTCCCCGTGACACAGACACGTGACATTAGCCGATTATACATAGTAGGATATGTTCGTTCACCTTGCTAGGAAACTGGCTCAGTACGCGGAACGGCAGAAGCGAACATCATACAAGGGATCTTCTTCCTTCAATTAGTAACGAAGCATATACATATAGTATTTACAACACAGTAGAATCACATTGGTACGGATGTTTGTGCCGAGCGCGCGGCGCGGCACAATGATCGACATAGCTATCGATTGCTCGCGCTACCCGTGCCCCGCTGTTCTGCTTCGCATTTATGTTCCACCGCCTCAATACATCACATTTGACAGAATTTGTGAGGTACTGTATTTGGCGTGTAGCATCACAGAATGAAAGAGAGCGGCGCTGTTTGGTGAGCTGTGGCAAATCCCATATCGAGTCCGGATTTTCTTCATTGCTGGTGAAGCAGTCTGTTATTCTTCTTCTTCTTATTCTTATTCTTCAGCGTTTGTCCCGCATCGTCGCGGAGTCCGCTCTTCTGGTGTTACGACGCCACCTTTCCCGATCCTGCGCTTGATCAGGGTGGACACCAGCTACTTTCATGTCCGTGTGTAACGTATCGGACCAACGCTGCTTCGGGCGTCCTCTAGGCCGCTTTCCCGATACTTCCAACTCAAGGCCAATCTTGCGGACGCTGTCTTCTTTCCCACGCAGAACGTGGCCGTACCATCGCAAGCGAGCTTCGCGCATCTTGTCCGCTATCGGCGCGACACCGAACTTCTGCCGAATAGCATCATTTCTGATGTGGTCCATGCGGGTGACTCCAGCCGTCCACCGCAGCATCTTCGTCTCCATGACGCTGAGGCGTGTTTCAACTTCCTTAGTCGCAGGCCAACACTCAGCGCCGTACATCGCTACCGGGCGCACGACGGCTCTGTAAATCTTCGACTTTAGGTGCTCTGGTATCCTCCTATCGCAGAGCACGCCAGTCAGCGAACGCCACTTGGACCAAGCTGCACTCACGCGTGAGTTCACTTCAACCATCAGACCGCCGTCAGACGCTATTGCTGATCCCAGGTATTTAAGCACCGAAGTGCGTGCAAGTTCAGTACCGTTAATCTTAATGGAGCCGGACTCGTTCACGTCAGTCGTTAGGTACTCGGTCTTCTTGACGTTCAATTTGAGTCCGAACCTCGCCAGACGGTCGCACCAAGCTGAAGCAGTCTGTTATTCTTGCCAAATGAATTTGTTCTCAGTTCATCGTGATGTATCAGTTTCGTAACTCGTTTTCTAGGTTTCGCTTCGTAACGCAACATTCAGGCACACGTGTTTGCCTTTCTGTTTACCTGTTACCTTTCATCTGTATTAGTTACCGCTGCTTAAAAGCAGAAATTGATGACGCCCCTATCTTTTTCTGTAATTACATGTATATTCTGTAAGAAATAAATCGCATATGAATCTGTTGTTGGCGTAAGTCTAAAAGGTGCTATCCTCTTCATACAATGGCGTCTAAAAGGTTGTGAACAGTTGCATTTTTCTTCCTAATTTGCCTTGAGATGGACAATGGACCACTGGAAGAAGTGCTTTTCACATTCGAGAGCAGTTTAACGTAGTTTGATCTGATGGACCACACTAAGACATCCAAAAGACGCGAGGTACGACCGAATGTATCAACTGCCAACTACTAAACATGGCGGAGGAAGTGTTATGGTCTGGGAATGCTTCACTGAACACGGACATGCACTATTTTCTGCATCCAAAGTGTTATGGATCCAAACGCTACCAGAAAATTTTGAGCAATGTTATGCTTCCAGGTGTCACAGCAACCTTCCAAACGCCATAGATTTTCCAACAGGACAACGACCCAAAACACGTCTCGAAGGCGGTGAAGGAGTGGTTCAATGTAATGGAATTCATCTTATGTCGTGGCCTTCCCAGTCACTGGATCTGAACCCAATCGAACACCTTCGGAAACACCTTGTAACAAATTTAGCAGGAAAATTTAGCAGTCTAACAGCAGGAAATTACACCGAAAATTTGATCAATTAAGAAAATGAGAAGATATCGGACCAGACGCGACCAACAAACTTCTAGAGTCCATGCCGAGGAGGCGTGAAGCTGTAAAGCAAAATGTTTTGCAACTCGTTACTAGTAAAGCTATATTGTTTCGGTGTATAACTTGTCCGACTTTGGCAATAATAAGGAATGCTGCTGAAGTGTTGTAACCAATGTGGCAGATTTCATGATTATTCCGTTTTAAGCTTTAAATATGGAAATGACCGATATAGAGCAGCAGTGTTGATAATTGCGACGTCCAGATAATTGTATGGCTCGTTTTTGACCCGATGTTCACTCATAATTTTGTATGAAAAATCCGTTAAATTTTTCGGTAAATTTGAGAATTTACCGAAAAATTTCGTTAAGAGAATTTATCGCGAAGATGCCGGTAAATTCGTTAAACCGGTAAATCGTTAGTTTTTAAACGCACACCCCCGGTGCAAAAGTTCGTTTTGGGTATGTTTGCCAATTATGGGCGAGCGATTGCCCATCAAAAATCGATATGTAAGTTTTGTCTGACCCGCCTGTTCAGAGTTCCCGTCGCTCTAGTCGGGAAGTATGGACAGGCGCTTGATATTGTGATATTTTGTAGTGATATTTTAGTACCATGTTAACTCCCAGCAAGCATTAAGCCCACCTTTCTTATCAGCTGAACAACATTCTCGACAGGTCGGAATGATTGGCATTCTAATAGTGTTACAAATTTGTATCTTTCAGTTGTATGCCGCACAAGTGCGTGCAAATAATAATAATAATAATAATAATAATAATAATAATAATAATAATAATAATAATAATAATAATAATAATAATAATAATAATAATAATAATAATAATAATAATAATAATAATAATAATAATAATAATAATAATAATAATAATAATAATAATAATAATAATAATAATAATAATAATAATAATAATAATAATAATAATAATAATAATAATAATAATAATAATAATAATAATAATAATAATAATAATAATAATAATAATAATAATAATAATAATAATAATAATAATAATAATAATAATAATAATAATAATAATAATAATAATAATAATAATAATAATAATAATAATAATAATAATAATAATAATAATAATAATAATAATAATAATAATAATAATAATAATAATAATAATAATAATAATAATAATAATAATAATAATAATAATAATAATAATAATAATAATAATAATAATAATAATAATAATAATAATAATAATAATAATAATAATAATAATAATAATAATAATAATAATAATAATAATAATAATAATAATAATAATAATAATAATAATAATAATAATAATAATAATAATAATAATAATAATAATAATAATAATAATAATAATAATAATAATAATAATAATAATAATAATAATAATAATAATAATAATAATAATAATAATAATAATAATAATAATAATAATAATAATAATAATAATAATAATAATAATAATAATAATAATAATAATAATAATAATAATAATAATAATAATAATAATAATAATAATAATAATAATAATAATAATAATAATAATAATAATAATAATAATAATAATAATAATAATAATAATAATAATAATAATAATAATAATAATAATAATAATAATAATAATAATAATAATAATAATAATAATAATAATAATAATAATAATAATAATAATAATAATAATAATAATAATAATAATAATAATAATAATAATAATAATAATAATAATAATAATAATAATAATAATAATAATAATAATAATAATAATAATAATAATAATAATAATAATAATAATAATAATAATAATAATAATAATAATAATAATAATAATAATAATAATAATAATAATAATAATAATAATAATAATAATAATAATAATAATAATAATAATAATAATAATAATAATAATAATAATAATAATAATAATAATAATAATAATAATAATAATAATAATAATAATAATAATAATAATAATAATAATAATAATAATAATAATAATAATAATAATAATAATAATAATAATAATAATAATAATAATAATAATAATAATAATAATAATAATAATAATAATAATAATAATAATAATAATAATAATAATAATAATAATAATAATAATAATAATAATAATAATAATAATAATAATAATAATAATAATAATAATAATAATAATAATAATAATAATAATAATAATAATAATAATAATAATAATAATAATAATAATAATAATAATAATAATAATAATAATAATAATAATAATAATAATAATAATAATAATAATAATAATAATAATAATAATAATAATAATAATAATAATAATAATAATAATAATAATAATAATAATAATAATAATAATAATAATAATAATAATAATAATAATAATAATAATAATAATAATAATAATAATAATAATAATAATAATAATAATAATAATAATAATAATAATAATAATAATAATAATAATAATAATAATAATAATAATAATAATAATAATAATAATAATAATAATAATAATAATAATAATAATAATAATAATAATAATAATAATAATAATAATAATAATAATAATAATAATAATAATAATAATAATAATAATAATAATAATAATAATAATAATAATAATAATAATAATAATAATAATAATAATAATAATAATAATAATAATAATAATAATAATAATAATAATAATAATAATAATAATAATAATAATAATAATAATAATAATAATAATAATAATAATAATAATAATAATAATAATAATAATAATAATAATAATAATAATAATAATAATAATAATAATAATAATAATAATAATAATAATAATAATAATAATAGTCGCTTTCTTCACCACCTAGAAAGAAATATAGCACTTACTGTAATTTCTAGCATTGAGATTTAATTAAGTTAGTGTGCTAAACAGGTTCCTCACACTTACTAAGTCCAAGGCTAACAATGTAGACTTGCATTCCTTTCACCGACTTCCCGTTGCACTGCACGTAACCGGCCACGGCCACACTTTGCTTTCCACCGCATAAAGGCGGAAGCAACAAGGCAGTGAAAAGGAGTATAGTAAGCATCTGAAAGTGAAGGCATGAAGGCATCCATTTTAGAGCAAAAGAAATTCGTGAAACCTGTGTACTCATTGTGATATTTTATTTCCATGTTAATTCCCAGCAAGCGTTCGAAAAAAACTTCAAGAACTTTCACGACTTTTGGAGCACCCTACGTGGAAGCATTCATAATGTAAGTCAGAGTAGCAGACTTCGTGGCAGATATAGCCCATTTCTAAAATTCACATCTTTGGAGGAATCCAAATATCGCGTATCAAAAACTACAATGCGTATCACAATCCACGTTACGATTTGGCACTACTGGACAAGTCATGAGCTTTCCAAACTTTTCGCTTAAATCATTGTACTTGTCAGGCAGGAAACCTTCGTTGCACATAATTTTTAGAAATTTGGGCTCATAGCGTTTTTCTTTTTGATGTTTTCTGTCAGCGCTTTCTGACCGTTTTTTACTAGAAACGTCTTGCAACACTTTACGCTACTGCCTGTTAAATTTGTTAAAGCTCTTACAGTATTGATCTTGTGTGGTGACATCACAGTACATTCTCGAAGCTTTCTCAAGCATGCTATATAAGGCCTCCTCGAGTAGGAATACAGCAGCAATGTCAACGATAAGCAGCAGCATTTTACTACTACGAATTTTTGCAAGGCCATTCCGAAAGGACTGCAGCCTCCAACACCTGCGCTGCATTCCGAAGTCATTCACTATTCGCCAGGGCCCGTTGGTATCAGCACTTCAAGGCTGGAGATATCTCTTTTGAAGACCGACCTCGTTCCGGGCGCCCCTCTGTTGTGGAAGAAGACAGCTTGCGCGAAGCCTTCATGGTGAAGCCAAATTCAACCACTCGCGAATTGGCAGCGAGACTTGGATGTATGCAAAGCACCGTCGTGAGGCAGCCGGGGATCCTTGGGTACCGCAATGTTTAGTCGCCTTGGGTACCATATGAGCTGCGGGACTCTGACAAGGCATGCCGAATCAGCGCTGCTGAGTCCCCCTTCTTCGCCCGCACAGAAAGGATATTCTGCGGGACATTGTTACTACCCGAAGGAGCAAATGGCTCCCACGCGGAGAACCGGCTTCTAGACAACCGAAATTTAGACACCACGAAAAGAAGGTTCGTTTGTGTTGCTGGTGGGACTCAGAAGACATGCTTTTCTGGGAGTTGCTGGATAGTGAGAGCACGGTCACAGCATCTGTCTATGCTACCCAGCTCCAGAGCTTGGCCGACGCAAAACGTTCAGAACGGGAAAATGTCTACCTGCTGTACGACAACGCGCGTCCTCATGTCGCCAAAGTGAGTCGCGAGAAAATCCGAGAGTTAGGATGGGAAGTTCTGTCCCATCCACCGCACTCTCCAGACCTCGCTCCTTCTGACTACCACCTGATCTGAGCTCTGAAGCAGCATCTTCGAGGTAGAGAGTTCGATGATCGACGTTAACTGGAAATGGAGATTCCTGAATTCTTCTCCTCACAGCCCTCGGAATTCTGGCGGAAAGGAATTGGAAGGCTGCCTGAAAGATGGGGCAGGATCTTAGACTTGGATGGGGAATATATCGTGGACTGAGATTTCGTATATTGTATTATACTTATTGTACATATTATAATATTGTTGTGCTAGTGTTGCAAGACTTTCCGATCAACCCAGAAATTACAAGCTTGCTTAAAAGTACACATGGGATCCGGTCGAAAATCCTCGGATAATTGGATGATTCGGATTACAATGATTTCGCCGATCCTGGACTTTTGGATGACTCGGGTAAGAAGGATTTCGAGACCTCCAGATTTTTGGATGATTCGAATAGTGATATCCGAATCGGGTGTCGGAAAATTCATTTTATTTATTTATTTATGCGTCGAAAAAGACGCGTTTTACAACTGGAGTAAAGGAACAAACACTGAAACAAACCATGCCCAAACAAAAATAAACAAAAGTAACACAACAACAGCACCAATCAAGTGAAGAAGAAGGGCACTGTGGCACTGTGGCACTGTGGGTTTCCACGACCTCACCGAACGCGACTGCCAGCGACGTGCTGAGGTGGCCACTCAGTTGCTCTCGTACAATCGCACAGATAGTTGGCTGAAGTCCATCATCACAGAAGATGAGAATCGGTGCCTGTACGTCAACATCAAGAGAAGCAGACACTGGGTTGACAAGGGCGAGCAGCCTGAGCCACAGCCAAAGAAGGGTCCTCACCCGTCGAAGATCATGCTTTCTGTTTGGTGGGATCATAAAAGTGTCATCTACTACGAACTGCTGGCCCATAACGAAACTCTAACAGCGGACTTGCGCTGTCAGCACCTGGATAAATTGGCCGCCGAGATGGCAGAAAAGCGTCTGAATCACGGCACAATCCGATTCTTGCACGACAATGCCCGACCAGACATTGCAAGAATGACTCGCCAAAAGCTTCTCGACCTTGGATGGGAAGTGCTGCCTCACCCACCGTGCAGCCCAGGTATTGCACCAACAGTCTACCACCTTTTCCTGTCTCTCCAATGTCATGCGAGAAAAAACGTTTGATGACGAGGACGACATGGAACGCTGGCTGGTTGGCTTTTTCGAATCAAAGCCAGAAAAGTTCTACGATGACGGGATCGAGAGTCTGCCTGATTTACTTCTTTGTTCGACGTGTTTCGCTTTTTTTGTAAAATTAAAAAAAAATTGGTGTCTTAAAAATGGCGAGAACTTCTGAAACAACATAGTATGTTGTTGTCAACAACATAGTACATTGTCATTACACAGCAAAACACTCTGATAAGTATCTTTTGATAGTTGATGGATTTTCTTCAACATAGTATGTTTTGTTTTGTAATGTAACATTCAGCGTCACGAGAGTTCCCATTTGGCTGTTTTAGTTACCGCCGCTTAAAAACATGGAAATTGAAAACGCTCCCATTTTTGTCTAAAATTGTCTGAAATTGCATGTGTACTCTATAGAAATTGAATATATGAGTCTCTTGTTGGTATAAGTCTAGAGGGGGAGGTATCCTCTATATACATTGGATTCGAGCCCATATGTATCTTCGGACAACTGGGTGATTTCTTTCCAACCGGATGTTCACAATCTCCATAATTCAAATAATCCACTATTTCTGCCCTAAAGTAAGTGCTCCTTTGCTTCTCCTCAGTCTTTACCTAAAAGTCCTACCAGGTGAAGTAAAATTCGTGGCAATTGGTCTGATGCTAGGTAGGCGGTACTGTGATATTTCATCCAGTTTTGTAGGAGGCTACCGTTCTGTTCAGCCCTTGCTGAAACGCACTGTTCTGATATCTTGTAGAACTGCACGAGAGACATTTCTGATGGTGGCAGTGGAAAACATCGTTCGGTTCCTTTAATTTCAACATGGTTTCTCAGGCGTTTTCATAATTACGATGGCGCCAAAGCACATTGTCAGAGGAGTTTAAAAACACAAATGGTCGAAATTTTTTCCAATATGTGTACAGGGTATTTTTTCGCGGCAAGTGCCATGGTTCCAATGAAACGTTTGGAATGTTCAAGGAGAGTGTGGATCTGTAGTATGATACTGTAGTGAAGAAAGGGTATTTCAGAGCCAAAGCGGAGCAGTGGAGCAATGCTCTCTTTATAATGAGGAGATACAGCGATGATTATAATGAGCGCTGCGAGCTATGCAGCAGAAACAATACATATGATAGAAATCGTTGTCATGATTGTATGGAATACCAATTTTATTGTAGACGTTTCCACATCGAACGCATGTAATTTGCACTACTTACGTAGGGCTCATCGAATTCACTCTGAATTCTGAACCTTTACGACCTTAGCCCGCATCACTTGTCTCCAGGAGATTTTTAGAGCAAGCTACTCGACTTTTTTGATACCCTTCCTACATCTCCTTACTGCTTTTCATTCAAAGTTTATTTATTTCTGGTGGTATCTTTATAGAATTAATTTTATATAAATCTAAATCTACTTTTTGATGCTTACTTGTTGTTTGTCATGTCCAACGTGAACATAAGGAGTTTAGGTTTGCTCACAACAGTAGCTCCTTCTTCTTTCCACTTGCTGATGAGCACAGGGGAGAAGAAAAAATCTGTCTGTCTGTATCGTCGAAGAAGGAAGGGTTCCCAACTCAAGGCGAGCTTTTGCGATCCTATTTTGACAGCCGCTTCGGGTACACCTTCAAGGTTAAGGTCTCCAGACGGAATTTTTTGAACCACTGCTGCACGGTCCCTTTACCGTCGCTATTCGGTCCCACACGTGGTTGATTAGCCGGACCGTTTCGACGTCGGATCGTCCCAGTTTTAAATTGAAGCAAAATATCGTTCTCAATTCCTTTCTCGAAGTGCTTCAATAAGTCTTCGGAAAAAACGCAATTATTAAGCATATGTGAAAGACAAATTATTCCGTCAGATAGAGCAAAGAATTCCGTATTAGACGATATATAAAGATGTGAAACAAGTTAATATTGATTCAGTAATACTTACTTACTTTGATACTTTGATGGTCCTTTTGTCGTCTGGAGGTCTTCTCAGCGGGGAACGCAACTCTTCCAGACCGCTCGATCTCTGGCTGCTTGCATCCAGTGAGGCAGACTCCGCTCTCTGAAAGATCTTGAGAATGAGTCTGCCCATCGCGTTGGCGGTCGTCCCAGTGGTCTCTTATGGTCTCTCGGGAGCCATTCTGTGACACAGAGACTCCATCTATCGTCCTTTCGTCGAAGCAGGTGTCCGGCCCAGCGATATTTGGACTTCTTCATGTACAGCAGTGGGTCTGCTAATTGCGACTTCTCCCGTAGCTCGGAGTTTCGTAGGCCTTCTTGCCATTGCTGACAAAGGCTTGTCCTCAGAAGACATCTCTCCAGTGCACGATGCGTAGTTTGCATTGCTCTGGCGATTGTCTTGTTGTCGGGCCAGGTTCCCGTCGCATAGCACATCGCAGGCAGTACAGAGGCGTTGAATATCGAGGCCCATCCTTGACCTGATCGGTGACTTCGCGAATCGAACTGAAGGCTGCCCATGCTCCACGTCTCCTGCGGGCGATTTCAGGAGCGAGGTCGTTATCCATGTTCATCTCTCTTCCCAGATAGACGTAGGAGTCGACCTGTTCTAGAGCGACTCCATTTAACCTTACGAGTCCCGTGTCACACCACTGGTTGACCATAAATTGCGTTTTGGACATATTCATGTCCAATCCAATCTTCATACCTGCCACATTGAGCTCGCTCAACATTTCCTTGACTTCTGCCGTGCAGGTAGAGATGAGAACAATATCGTCGGACGAAGGTTGCTGATCCGTTCACCGTCGACAAGGTAGCCTTTATCGTCCCAGTTCAAGTCTTTCATGGCATCCTGGAGTGCCGCTATGAATAGCTTGGGAGAAATCGTGTCTCCCTGCCGTACTCCTTTTCCGATAGGAATCTTAAGCTTTCGATCGAACAACTGGATGGTGGTCGATGTGTTCCAGAAGCATTCGTCGAGAAGTCGGATGTAGGGCGATGGTACACCAGCATGCACAAGCGCGTTCAGAATGGCGTTGATTTCCACAGCGTCGAACGCTTTCCGATAATCCACAAAGACAAGGACAAGTGGGATGTGGTATTCGCGGCTCCTTTCGGTGAGCTGTGGGACAGTCTGAATATGGTCCATGCAGGAGAAATCCTTGCGAAACCCTGCTTGCTCCACTGGCTGATATTCATCCAAGCAACGCTCCATGCGGTTAAGCAGTATCTTGGTGAAGATCTTGTACACAACCGAGAGAAGACTGATGGGTCGATAGTTGTTCATATCCTCCTGCTGACCTTTTTTGAAGATTAGAACTGTTTTTGACTCCTTCCATGAGTCCGGAACCCTACCAAGTCGAAGGTAGTGGTTGAAGTGCTTGGCAAGAAGTGAGCAGAGGGCACTGCCACCCGCACGAAGCAGATCAGCAGAAATGCCGTCCGGTCCGGGAGCGGAGCCCGGCTTCATCCTTCTGATGGCATGAGCAACTTCTGATTCCAGAATGGGATGTACTTCCTCAGCTGGTGGCATCAAGCATTTCGGGACAGTGCTGGAAGAACGAAACAGATCTGTGTAGAATTCTTGAACGATGGTCTCCATCGCTCTTCGAGACGTTTGCTTTGTTCCATCCTTATCCACAAGGGCTGACATTATTTCTGCTTCTGGTCGCAGAGATCTCGTTTACAGCGCTTTATGCTTGAACCTTTCCCAGCGGCTTCTAACAGCTTCAATCTTCTGTAGGCTTGAATGGACTCCTTCACTGCAATTCGACAGGCCTTCGTGATGGTGACTTTTTCCAGATGGGAAGCATTAGGATCCAGTTTAACAGCTCTCCTTTGCTCCAAGAGCTTAATCGCATGTGCGTTGAGCCTTGAAGCAGACAGTGATGTGGCTTTGCGAGAGCTGCTAGCACATTTCAACAGTCCTTTGGAGAGAAGGGCGTAGTCTTCCGATGGATCTTCAAGAAGATTCCAATCACACGACTTTATTGCATATTCCAACTCCTCGGACTTGAATGTGGGGATCCTCACCGGTGCCCGTTTATGAGTGTCACGCTTGAACATCCTCTTTTTGAGGTTCAGCTTCGCACGGACAAGACGGTGATCCGAGCCACGGACAAGACGGTGATCCGATGAATAATAATAATAATAATAATAATAATAATAATAATAATAATAATAATAATAATAATAATAATAATAATAATAATAATAATAATAATAATAATAATAATAATAATAATAATAATAATAATAATAATAATAATAATAATAATAATAATAATAATAATAATAATAATAATAATAATAATAATAATAATAATAATAATAATAATAATAATAATAATAATAATAATAATAATAATAATAATAATAATAATAATAATAATAATAATAATAATAATAATAATAATAATAATAATAATAATAATAATAATAATAATAATAATAATAATAATAATAATAATAATAATAATAATAATAATAATAATAATAATAATAATAATAATAATAATAATAATAATAATAATAATAATAATAATAATAATAATAATAATAATAATAATAATAATAATAATAATAATAATAATAATAATAATAATAATAATAATAATAATAATAATAATAATAATAATAATAATAATAATAATAATAATAATAATAATAATAATAATAATAATAATAATAATAATAATAATAATAATAATAATAATAATAATAATAATAATAATAATAATAATAATAATAATAATAATAATAATAATAATAATAATAATAATAATAATAATAATAATAATAATAATAATAATAATAATAATAATAATAATAATAATAATAATAATAATAATAATAATAATAATAATAATAATAATAATAATAATAATAATAATAATAATAATAATAATAATAATAATAATAATAATAATAATAATAATAATAATAATAATAATAATAATAATAATAATAATAATAATAATAATAATAATAATAATAATAATAATAATAATAATAATAATAATAATAATAATAATAATAATAATAATAATAATAATAATAATAATAATAATAATAATAATAATAATAATAATAATAATAATAGTCGCTTTCTTCACCACCTAGAAAGAAATATAGCACTTACTGTAATTTCTAGCATTGAGATTTAATTAAGTTAGTGTGCTAAACAGGTTCCTCACACTTACTAAGTCCAAGGCTAACAATGTAGACTTGCATTCCTTTCACCGACTTCCCGTTGCACTGCACGTAACCGGCCACGGCCACACTTTGCTTTCCACCGCATAAAGGCGGAAGCAACAAGGCAGTGAAAAGGAGTATAGTAAGCATCTGAAAGTGAAGGCATGAAGGCATCCATTTTAGAGCAAAAGAAATTCGTGAAACCTGTGTACTCATTGTGATATTTTATTTCCATGTTAATTCCCAGCAAGCGTTCGAAAAAAACTTCAAGAACTTTCACGACTTTTGGAGCACCCTACGTGGAAGCATTCATAATGTAAGTCAGAGTAGCAGACTTCGTGGCAGATATAGCCCATTTCTAAAATTCACATCTTTGGAGGAATCCAAATATCGCGTATCAAAAACTACAATGCGTATCACAATCCACGTTACGATTTGGCACTACTGGACAAGTCATGAGCTTTCCAAACTTTTCGCTTAAATCATTGTACTTGTCAGGCAGGAAACCTTCGTTGCACATAATTTTTAGAAATTTGGGCTCATAGCGTTTTTCTTTTTGATGTTTTCTGTCAGCGCTTTCTGACCGTTTTTTACTAGAAACGTCTTGCAACACTTTACGCTACTGCCTGTTAAATTTGTTAAAGCTCTTACAGTATTGATCTTGTGTGGTGACATCACAGTACATTCTCGAAGCTTTCTCAAGCATGCTATATAAGGCCTCCTCGAGTAGGAATACAGCAGCAATGTCAACGATAAGCAGCAGCATTTTACTACTACGAATTTTTGCAAGGCCATTCCGAAAGGACTGCAGCCTCCAACACCTGCGCTGCATTCCGAAGTCATTCACTATTCGCCAGGGCCCGTTGGTATCAGCACTTCAAGGCTGGAGATATCTCTTTTGAAGACCGACCTCGTTCCGGGCGCCCCTCTGTTGTGGAAGAAGACAGCTTGCGCGAAGCCTTCATGGTGAAGCCAAATTCAACCACTCGCGAATTGGCAGCGAGACTTGGATGTATGCAAAGCACCGTCGTGAGGCAGCCGGGGATCCTTGGGTACCGCAATGTTTAGTCGCCTTGGGTACCATATGAGCTGCGGGACTCTGACAAGGCATGCCGAATCAGCGCTGCTGAGTCCCCCTTCTTCGCCCGCACAGAAAGGATATTCTGCGGGACATTGTTACTACCCGAAGGAGCAAATGGCTCCCACGCGGAGAACCGGCTTCTAGACAACCGAAATTTAGACACCACGAAAAGAAGGTTCGTTTGTGTTGCTGGTGGGACTCAGAAGACATGCTTTTCTGGGAGTTGCTGGATAGTGAGAGCACGGTCACAGCATCTGTCTATGCTACCCAGCTCCAGAGCTTGGCCGACGCAAAACGTTCAGAACGGGAAAATGTCTACCTGCTGTACGACAACGCGCGTCCTCATGTCGCCAAAGTGAGTCGCGAGAAAATCCGAGAGTTAGGATGGGAAGTTCTGTCCCATCCACCGCACTCTCCAGACCTCGCTCCTTCTGACTACCACCTGATCTGAGCTCTGAAGCAGCATCTTCGAGGTAGAGAGTTCGATGATCGACGTTAACTGGAAATGGAGATTCCTGAATTCTTCTCCTCACAGCCCTCGGAATTCTGGCGGAAAGGAATTGGAAGGCTGCCTGAAAGATGGGGCAGGATCTTAGACTTGGATGGGGAATATATCGTGGACTGAGATTTCGTATATTGTATTATACTTATTGTACATATTATAATATTGTTGTGCTAGTGTTGCAAGACTTTCCGATCAACCCAGAAATTACAAGCTTGCTTAAAAGTACACATGGGATCCGGTCGAAAATCCTCGGATAATTGGATGATTCGGATTACAATGATTTCGCCGATCCTGGACTTTTGGATGACTCGGGTAAGAAGGATTTCGAGACCTCCAGATTTTTGGATGATTCGAATAGTGATATCCGAATCGGGTGTCGGAAAATTCATTTTATTTATTTATTTATGCGTCGAAAAAGACGCGTTTTACAACTGGAGTAAAGGAACAAACACTGAAACAAACCATGCCCAAACAAAAATAAACAAAAGTAACACAACAACAGCACCAATCAAGTGAAGAAGAAGGGCACTGTGGCACTGTGGCACTGTGGGTTTCCACGACCTCACCGAACGCGACTGCCAGCGACGTGCTGAGGTGGCCACTCAGTTGCTCTCGTACAATCGCACAGATAGTTGGCTGAAGTCCATCATCACAGAAGATGAGAATCGGTGCCTGTACGTCAACATCAAGAGAAGCAGACACTGGGTTGACAAGGGCGAGCAGCCTGAGCCACAGCCAAAGAAGGGTCCTCACCCGTCGAAGATCATGCTTTCTGTTTGGTGGGATCATAAAAGTGTCATCTACTACGAACTGCTGGCCCATAACGAAACTCTAACAGCGGACTTGCGCTGTCAGCACCTGGATAAATTGGCCGCCGAGATGGCAGAAAAGCGTCTGAATCACGGCACAATCCGATTCTTGCACGACAATGCCCGACCAGACATTGCAAGAATGACTCGCCAAAAGCTTCTCGACCTTGGATGGGAAGTGCTGCCTCACCCACCGTGCAGCCCAGGTATTGCACCAACAGTCTACCACCTTTTCCTGTCTCTCCAATGTCATGCGAGAAAAAACGTTTGATGACGAGGACGACATGGAACGCTGGCTGGTTGGCTTTTTCGAATCAAAGCCAGAAAAGTTCTACGATGACGGGATCGAGAGTCTGCCTGATTTACTTCTTTGTTCGACGTGTTTCGCTTTTTTTGTAAAATTAAAAAAAAATTGGTGTCTTAAAAATGGCGAGAACTTCTGAAACAACATAGTATGTTGTTGTCAACAACATAGTACATTGTCATTACACAGCAAAACACTCTGATAAGTATCTTTTGATAGTTGATGGATTTTCTTCAACATAGTATGTTTTGTTTTGTAATGTAACATTCAGCGTCACGAGAGTTCCCATTTGGCTGTTTTAGTTACCGCCGCTTAAAAACATGGAAATTGAAAACGCTCCCATTTTTGTCTAAAATTGTCTGAAATTGCATGTGTACTCTATAGAAATTGAATATATGAGTCTCTTGTTGGTATAAGTCTAGAGGGGGAGGTATCCTCTATATACATTGGATTCGAGCCCATATGTATCTTCGGACAACTGGGTGATTTCTTTCCAACCGGATGTTCACAATCTCCATAATTCAAATAATCCACTATTTCTGCCCTAAAGTAAGTGCTCCTTTGCTTCTCCTCAGTCTTTACCTAAAAGTCCTACCAGGTGAAGTAAAATTCGTGGCAATTGGTCTGATGCTAGGTAGGCGGTACTGTGATATTTCATCCAGTTTTGTAGGAGGCTACCGTTCTGTTCAGCCCTTGCTGAAACGCACTGTTCTGATATCTTGTAGAACTGCACGAGAGACATTTCTGATGGTGGCAGTGGAAAACATCGTTCGGTTCCTTTAATTTCAACATGGTTTCTCAGGCGTTTTCATAATTACGATGGCGCCAAAGCACATTGTCAGAGGAGTTTAAAAACACAAATGGTCGAAATTTTTTCCAATATGTGTACAGGGTATTTTTTCGCGGCAAGTGCCATGGTTCCAATGAAACGTTTGGAATGTTCAAGGAGAGTGTGGATCTGTAGTATGATACTGTAGTGAAGAAAGGGTATTTCAGAGCCAAAGCGGAGCAGTGGAGCAATGCTCTCTTTATAATGAGGAGATACAGCGATGATTATAATGAGCGCTGCGAGCTATGCAGCAGAAACAATACATATGATAGAAATCGTTGTCATGATTGTATGGAATACCAATTTTATTGTAGACGTTTCCACATCGAACGCATGTAATTTGCACTACTTACGTAGGGCTCATCGAATTCACTCTGAATTCTGAACCTTTACGACCTTAGCCCGCATCACTTGTCTCCAGGAGATTTTTAGAGCAAGCTACTCGACTTTTTTGATACCCTTCCTACATCTCCTTACTGCTTTTCATTCAAAGTTTATTTATTTCTGGTGGTATCTTTATAGAATTAATTTTATATAAATCTAAATCTACTTTTTGATGCTTACTTGTTGTTTGTCATGTCCAACGTGAACATAAGGAGTTTAGGTTTGCTCACAACAGTAGCTCCTTCTTCTTTCCACTTGCTGATGAGCACAGGGGAGAAGAAAAAATCTGTCTGTCTGTATCGTCGAAGAAGGAAGGGTTCCCAACTCAAGGCGAGCTTTTGCGATCCTATTTTGACAGCCGCTTCGGGTACACCTTCAAGGTTAAGGTCTCCAGACGGAATTTTTTGAACCACTGCTGCACGGTCCCTTTACCGTCGCTATTCGGTCCCACACGTGGTTGATTAGCCGGACCGTTTCGACGTCGGATCGTCCCAGTTTTAAATTGAAGCAAAATATCGTTCTCAATTCCTTTCTCGAAGTGCTTCAATAAGTCTTCGGAAAAAACGCAATTATTAAGCATATGTGAAAGACAAATTATTCCGTCAGATAGAGCAAAGAATTCCGTATTAGACGATATATAAAGATGTGAAACAAGTTAATATTGATTCAGTAATACTTACTTACTTTGATACTTTGATGGTCCTTTTGTCGTCTGGAGGTCTTCTCAGCGGGGAACGCAACTCTTCCAGACCGCTCGATCTCTGGCTGCTTGCATCCAGTGAGGCAGACTCCGCTCTCTGAAAGATCTTGAGAATGAGTCTGCCCATCGCGTTGGCGGTCGTCCCAGTGGTCTCTTATGGTCTCTCGGGAGCCATTCTGTGACACAGAGACTCCATCTATCGTCCTTTCGTCGAAGCAGGTGTCCGGCCCAGCGATATTTGGACTTCTTCATGTACAGCAGTGGGTCTGCTAATTGCGACTTCTCCCGTAGCTCGGAGTTTCGTAGGCCTTCTTGCCATTGCTGACAAAGGCTTGTCCTCAGAAGACATCTCTCCAGTGCACGATGCGTAGTTTGCATTGCTCTGGCGATTGTCTTGTTGTCGGGCCAGGTTCCCGTCGCATAGCACATCGCAGGCAGTACAGAGGCGTTGAATATCGAGGCCCATCCTTGACCTGATCGGTGACTTCGCGAATCGAACTGAAGGCTGCCCATGCTCCACGTCTCCTGCGGGCGATTTCAGGAGCGAGGTCGTTATCCATGTTCATCTCTCTTCCCAGATAGACGTAGGAGTCGACCTGTTCTAGAGCGACTCCATTTAACCTTACGAGTCCCGTGTCACACCACTGGTTGACCATAAATTGCGTTTTGGACATATTCATGTCCAATCCAATCTTCATACCTGCCACATTGAGCTCGCTCAACATTTCCTTGACTTCTGCCGTGCAGGTAGAGATGAGAACAATATCGTCGGACGAAGGTTGCTGATCCGTTCACCGTCGACAAGGTAGCCTTTATCGTCCCAGTTCAAGTCTTTCATGGCATCCTGGAGTGCCGCTATGAATAGCTTGGGAGAAATCGTGTCTCCCTGCCGTACTCCTTTTCCGATAGGAATCTTAAGCTTTCGATCGAACAACTGGATGGTGGTCGATGTGTTCCAGAAGCATTCGTCGAGAAGTCGGATGTAGGGCGATGGTACACCAGCATGCACAAGCGCGTTCAGAATGGCGTTGATTTCCACAGCGTCGAACGCTTTCCGATAATCCACAAAGACAAGGACAAGTGGGATGTGGTATTCGCGGCTCCTTTCGGTGAGCTGTGGGACAGTCTGAATATGGTCCATGCAGGAGAAATCCTTGCGAAACCCTGCTTGCTCCACTGGCTGATATTCATCCAAGCAACGCTCCATGCGGTTAAGCAGTATCTTGGTGAAGATCTTGTACACAACCGAGAGAAGACTGATGGGTCGATAGTTGTTCATATCCTCCTGCTGACCTTTTTTGAAGATTAGAACTGTTTTTGACTCCTTCCATGAGTCCGGAACCCTACCAAGTCGAAGGTAGTGGTTGAAGTGCTTGGCAAGAAGTGAGCAGAGGGCACTGCCACCCGCACGAAGCAGATCAGCAGAAATGCCGTCCGGTCCGGGAGCGGAGCCCGGCTTCATCCTTCTGATGGCATGAGCAACTTCTGATTCCAGAATGGGATGTACTTCCTCAGCTGGTGGCATCAAGCATTTCGGGACAGTGCTGGAAGAACGAAACAGATCTGTGTAGAATTCTTGAACGATGGTCTCCATCGCTCTTCGAGACGTTTGCTTTGTTCCATCCTTATCCACAAGGGCTGACATTATTTCTGCTTCTGGTCGCAGAGATCTCGTTTACAGCGCTTTATGCTTGAACCTTTCCCAGCGGCTTCTAACAGCTTCAATCTTCTGTAGGCTTGAATGGACTCCTTCACTGCAATTCGACAGGCCTTCGTGATGGTGACTTTTTCCAGATGGGAAGCATTAGGATCCAGTTTAACAGCTCTCCTTTGCTCCAAGAGCTTAATCGCATGTGCGTTGAGCCTTGAAGCAGACAGTGATGTGGCTTTGCGAGAGCTGCTAGCACATTTCAACAGTCCTTTGGAGAGAAGGGCGTAGTCTTCCGATGGATCTTCAAGAAGATTCCAATCACACGACTTTATTGCATATTCCAACTCCTCGGACTTGAATGTGGGGATCCTCACCGGTGCCCGTTTATGAGTGTCACGCTTGAACATCCTCTTTTTGAGGTTCAGCTTCGCACGGACAAGACGGTGATCCGAGCCAGTGTCAAATGGAGGCAGCACGGAGACGTCGAACAGGCTCCAGCATCTGCTTGTAAGAACATGGTCGATCTCCGAACGTGTTTCTCCATTTGGGCTTTCCCAGGTCCATCGTCGGTTTGAAGGCTTCTTAAACATTGAATTTCCATGGTAGAGACGGCATGCGGATAGGTAGTCTATCAGGCGCTCTCCGTTTTCGTTTCTTGAGGAAGTTCCATGTGGTCCTTGCCTCCATTCGTCGTGATCATTCGTACCGACGATAGCATTAAAGTCACCAACGACAACTTTGTAGTAGCTCTTTTCGTCGTTGACAGTCCTTTCGAACAGCTTGTAGAATTCCTTCTTTTCTTCATCTGTGACCGCAGATGTTGAGGCATATCCGTTTATGATGGAGATGGTTCCTTGGTCTTTGGTTTCTAGACGAAGAACAGCTACTCGCGGACTGATGACCTTGTAAGAGTCTACTAGGTGGTGCACTGTCGAATTGACGAGAAATCCAACTCCGCCAATATTCTTTCTGTCCACCTTTGCTCCGATAATGAGAAGCTCGTTGTGGTCGGTCCTTCTTATGGTTTCCGTTCTGCCTTTCGTTTCCTGCAGGGCGATAACGTCGTATTTGATGTTGCGGCTTCTGTAAAGCAGTGTCCGAAGATCCTGCTCAGGTGCGATCGAACGACAGTTATAAGTGCAGACGAAAAGGCAGTTTCCGTGTCGTGGTGGGAGGGAGTTCCCGGTAGTCCGATTCCAATGACGTCCTGATAGTTTAGCTCCGAGATTAGATGGCCCCTCGCCGGAGGTGGATGCAACCGACGTCGTAGAAGTCCACCTCCAGCGCGCGGGGACTGGGACGCGGGTTTAGTTGTTCGAGCCATGGCGGTAATTCAGTAATAAGCGAACGAAAAGTGGTTGCCCAAAACCGCCAGAACTTACTGGCCAACCTAATAAAGTACGAGGCTTTCCACAACATACTAGGGCCATTCTGAAACAAATGTTGATAATGATTTCTGTATGGTTGTCTACATTAGACTAGTATTTTACCCAGTTCCACTGCTTTTTTTGGTTTTCGTTCCTTCCTGCGACCTTCTCTTCTACTTATTTGCTTTTCCGTGTGACCACGTCTTTGGGACGTGATAAATAAATAAATAACTGGACGTAGATGGGCTCGGGATAAAATACATACGACAAAAATCGATCTTTTCGACAAAGACGTCTATATGACCAGGTGGCCCAATTTTGCACCCATTACCGAAAACTGCAAAAACCAACTCCTATGATCACACAGAAGATCATTAGTGAACGTTTTATTTCTTACTGTTTATTAAGCAAAGTTCAGAATTTACAATACAACACAAAGAACGTACACCTTCATGCGTCGGCTCCTTCAGGCAGAAAAATTTATTTCGGTGACAACATATCCCTAGACGAACTAGAAGAATGCAGCTGGCAGAATGTAAACGGTCATGAACCTTACTTTCTGGTTTTTCTAAAGCCCAACGAAAACTAGAGATAGAAATGACTCTTACCTAAGAAATTGCTTATCAAAATAACAGCTTCTATGTAGACGAGGGGTCTGTTTTGCCTCCATTTTTGCTGAAAAGGATTTCGCACGTATCCTTGGGAGTGTGGCACATAATTGAACCGAATTATAGAAATCGACCGGAGTTTTCTGCCACCGTAATCCGGCGCACGATTCGGGCGCGCTCCATCCTTTAAACTGCTGCGCGACCCGACCGCGCGGCCTCGCCAGACTTCCAGTGCACCTGGATAATCACTAAACCCGCATTTGAATCCGCCCAAAAATGATGTTCTGGAACCTTAGGGCCTGTTAATACTTCGCAACGAGAGCAACGAGAGCGCAGTGCACGGAAGTATGAACATGCAACAGCAACGACTGGAGCGACAAGTGCGAGTGGAGGGATCTACAACGCCTGCCCTTGAGTATGAATACTTTTCGGCGGCGCGCGCTCGGTTTTAATCGATACGCATGTTTTGCACAGGCGGCAAGTCGCTCTTGTCGCAAAGTATGAACAGGCCTTATGTACTTTTACAGGAAGGGGTGCGTGAATATTACTCTGCCTAAGGCCTATGTTAGGCCAGCAGCAGAGTCTTGCGGGTGCCGCGGGCCCGCCATGACAACGGCGGGTGGTGCGGCCCCGCGACGCAATACTGCGTACTTTTGCCGGGAGGAACGAAGAAATACAGAATGGATTTCGGCGGCATTGGATTTTTTTCCAACTTGTTTGAACGTTTCGCAAAAATTTCTTCTGACTCATCTGAAAAGCGAGCTTCTGTGGAGTGCTTTTTAGTGCTTTAGATTGAACGATTCGGTTGCTTAATCGTGGTGGGTTTCTTGAGTTGGTCTTCTATTTCCTTGTGAGAGGTTCACTTACTTCTTCTGGTCTGTGTTGCATCCGCTCCAGCAGTTAGGTGCTTTCTGTTGAGTACCTCTTAGCTTCAACTATTTTTCTTATTGTTTAAAGAGTGTATAACCTTGTCTGTTATATCACCGGGAAGGTGTAATAACGAAAAAGGTTATACACTCTTAAATGTCGTAGGGTTTTGTACTACCAAATGTGGATTGCGCAACTATCATGATGGTTTGACAGTTTAGTGTTATTATGCTGCTTTCTGTTGAGTACCTTTAGCTTTAACTGTTTTTCTTATTGCTTTAAGAGTGTATAACCTTTTTTGTCTATTGAATGTTTAGAGTGTATAACCTTTTTTGTTATAACACCCTGAAGGTGTTATAACAAAAAAGGTTCGTCTGAAGATACATACATGGCGAAACGAAGCATTTTGGAAGAAAAATGTGTAATTTTATATTTTTCGCGTTAAATTGTCTTTATTACGACCGCAAACAAAATAAAACCCCTTCCCCCAAAGCTTCCAAAACAAAACCCCCTCCACCCAAGCTTCCAGCGGTCGGAAACAAAAGAAAACCCCCCTCCCTCCAAGCTTCCCATCCGGTCACGCCCTGCGGCGGGTCTCACCAGCAGCTCCTGGCGATGCGGGTGAGAGCCGCCGTGAACTGCGGCAGCCCTCGAGGACCCTTGCGTGCGGCGGCTCCGCGACAACTCGTCCGCGCCGCGGCCTCCACCACAGTGGCAGCGCGGGTCCCACTACGGCGGCAGCGATTTGGACGAGTTCTCACGGTGCTGCCGCGAGACTCTGTAGAGGCCCTTATACTTCGGCGACGCGTCGGTGACGTCGTTGGGAGCAGTGGCGACGGCAGGGGCGGCAACGGTGCATCGGTTGCCTTGTAGCATCGGAGCGCATTTTTAGTATCCGAGCGCGTTTTAAATGTCATCATTATGTAACGCTTGTGGATAGAAACGCTTGTTGATCACATTCTATCCCGGGTTGCGACGACGAGCAACAGTTTAAGCGGCCTAATCGGTGTATGCAAAAACGTAATTGGGATTGACAGCGTGAGAGTGGCCGGGTTTCGCCGGCTTTTCAGGTGGTAATAGTGACTGACATGGAGAGAATTTTCTTGTGAAACAGTTTTGCATTGATCCCGATCTGACCATTTTCCTCGCTTAGTAAAACGAGGACAAAACAGTACCAGTATACTATAGCATAGGCCTCACATAGATATTGTGTGCGCGCAATATGTATACAACAGTGTTCTTCTTAGAGATCCGATAGAATGGAAGCATTCCACATATTTTGTGTTTCGACTTCTTGGAGGCAAATTCGAATATGTGGTGGGCCTTCGCAGTCAATTTATAGACGACACTGGTTGTTGCTGTTGGCACTATTTTGCCAAATATATTGAATTATATTGGCAGAGCAACGCAGGTACATACTAGTTATCGTTAGAGTGCAATCAGAGAAGGCCCCAGCTGTCGCTTATCCTCCTCCTCCCACCTAATTCCATGTGTTTGTTTCGGGTCCCTCCCAGGCCAATTAAAATAAAAAAGAACGATCCCTTCGCGGCCGCTGATTTGGTACCAGACGTGTCTGGGGAGGGCAAAACATTGACTTTCCATCGGCTGTCCACAGCAATCGTTGAGAAAAGCAAAATACGCATTCAAATTAACTCGACAACATTTCATGGGAGTAGAACGCGTGATGCAGCCCAAACAAGGATTGATGATAGCCAGCAGTATCTTTTGCAATGATGCTGTGTTGCCATCAAAAATCATTTTGAGCATTCCCGTCAAGTCAGTAGGAGGTGCGGGTTCGAGTCCCGCCTATCGCTAGAATTTTGATGCAACAAAACATCGCTGTAAAAAGCAACTCATGTGAACCAACATTTATCCTATAGTGTTATCAAATTTTATCTTCCTGCCATAGCTTTTTCTGACTTGTATTAAGAATGAAATAAAACGATCGCTATCGCCAGTGGAATTTAGAGTGGGATCCATAAATCAAATCCTGCTGACATAAAAAAGAGTTTAGTAGATGAGAAATTCTCACTGCTCGCATAGCAAACGCTATGCCAGAAAGAGTTTGGCGCATTTTTTGCAATCCTTGGATGACATCGAAGGCCTATGTTATACCTCGGCGAGGCGTCGCCGGCGGTGTCGCCGAGAGCTAAGCAGGGATGTTATATTTCCGTCGCCGACGTCGCCACAGAAGGGCCGACGACGTCTGCGGCGACGTCGCCGACGTATCCAAGAGTGGCAGAAAATGCGCTCCGATGGAGTGTTTTGACTGAAGATTGGTTCTTCGTTCCCGGTACTGCCATCATCCCCACCGGACTTCGAATTACGAAATCGAGAAGTGCAAAAAACAACCGTCTTGCGTGCACCAATAGTGCCATTCGCTAGAACACTGAGTGTTTGGGAGGGAGTGGGAACCTTAACCTTACCTTCCCTTCACTTTGTCAACTTTCCTCGCTTTTCTGTCCTTCTCACCCGTTCTTTTCGCATTTTCTACGCCTTTTCGCTTTCTTGCAGAGCAAGTAACACAAAATAAAACTGTGTAGAAAAGAAGTAGTGTTTCCTCGCTTTCTGAAATGATTCTGCAAACCTCTACGAAGAGCTTTTTCGAGATTCAATTCATATTAGTTAAAAGTTAAATTTTCCTGTGAATTTCGAAAAAAAATTAAATTTAAATTCAATTTAATTCCAATGCGATTTAACGAAAAAAGGCCCTTGCTAAACTCTAACAAAGAAAATTAACGAGAATGCTGGTAAAATCGTTAAATTGGTAAATCAATAGTCGTCTTACAATGTAAGCAAATTCGAGGCGGAAATGATCACCTAGCGTTTCTATCCGCAGTCTGGTTACCAAATGACGACATTGAAAACGCGCTGCGATGCTAAAAATGCGCTCTGATGCTCTCCTGTTGACGACCGACGTCGCCGACGTCGCCACAGAATCTATGGCCTATGTTATTCTTCGGCGACGCGTCGCCGACGTCGGCGACGCTGTGCTGTACGGGCCGCTACGCACTGCGTAGCAGCCCGCTCATCACAGGGTCGCCGGCGACGTCGCCGAGAGCTCCGCAGGGGGTGTTATACTTCCGCCGCCGACGTCGCCACAGATGCGTCACCGACGTCGCCACTAACGGGCCGACGACGTCAGCGTCACCGACGTCGCCAACGTCATCCAAGGGTGGCAGAAAATGCGCTCCGATGGAGTGTTATGATTGTGGGTTGGTTCTTCGTTCCCGGAACTGCCATCATCACCACCATACTTCGAATTACGAAATCGAGAAGTGCAAAAGACGCCGTCTTGTGAACACAAAGGTGCAATTCACTAGAACACTGAGTGTTTGGGAGGGAATGGGACCCCAAAACCTTAGCTCCCCTTCAATTTGTCACTTTTCTTCCTTGTTGTGTCCTTCTCAGCCGTTCTGTTTGCATTTTCTAGGCCTATTTGCTTCCTTGTATAGCAAGTAATACTAAATAGAACTGTGTAGAAAATGAGTATCGCTTTCTGAAATGGTAATGCAAACCTCTGCGAAGAGCTTTTTCGAGATAGAATTCTTACTAATTAAGAGTTAAATTTTCCTTTGAACTTCGAGAATTCCGCGTAAATTTAATTTAAATACAATTTAACGAAAAAGGTCTTTGCTAAACCGAAAATGCTGATAAAATCGTTAAATTGGTAAATCAATAGTCGTTAAATGCCCAACACTATTATGTCTATAATATGTAATTTGTCCATAATCAATTAGTAGTTATAATTAGTAGTTTGTTATAATCTCTTTACAAAGTGACCTATCGATTGATTTGTGCTTCTTTTAAAGTTTAAACCCTAAAAACGCACTATGCCTTGCAAAAAATACAGGGCATCCTAAAAATACAGGTACTGTTTGAATGGTTCTAGCATTGCTGCTAAAAATACGCTCCGGTGCTCTCCTGTCAACGACGTCCCCGACGCCGCCACAGAATCTGTTAACGACGCCGCCGACGTCCACACGCGTCTGTGGCGACGTCGATGGTGACGTCAGCGTCGCCGACGTCTGTGACGGGCTGTCGGTGACGGGTCGCAGCGTCGGCGACGCCGAAGTATAACATAGGCCTATCGACGATGTCGCCGACGTCGCCACAGACGCTTCGACGACGTCGGTGACGGGCTGTCGGTGGCGTGTCGAAGCGTCAGCGACGCGTCGCCGAAGTATAGCATAGGCCGAAGATGCGCAATGATGTGGCCCGACGGCTAGTGACAGGCTGTCGCTGTGCTGTGCACGGAGACGACCGGTCGCCGACGCTGTGTTGCGCGGGCTATTACGCACTGCGTAGCACCCGCCCAACACTGTCGCCGGCGACGTCGCCGACACGTCGCCGAATATAACATAGACATACAATACCGCCCGCTTCGCGCAGTCAAAAAGACGGTTTGCGACGGAAAAATCCGTCGCAAACCGTCGCATGCTCATAACTCCTTTAGTTTTGAGTTGTTTCAGAAACTGTTGACACCATTCGATTCGTCTCCTCGAGGTCTACAAAACGTTGTATAAATCTTTACCAGGCCACCGCGTTTTCGCCGTGGGTGGCCTAAAAAAATAACTGCAGCAGGCTTTTGCGTTTGGAGCACCTTATTTTACAAGACGTGCAGGTGACCTGCAGTGGTTTCGGAGTATCTCAAGCAGTAATACTGTATTCAACTAACATCTCTTTCCAACAGGCATGTTGAAGAGAATTTAAGGGTGCCAGCACTTCCACATGAGACAGTACGGAAAATTTGAAGAAAGTGAAGACGGTTTTGAAGACATTAGCACGTTCAAATGAATCGGTGCTGGAAATTTGAAGAAGCCCTGGGTTCGGATTCATCTGTTTTATTGAAATGTTCTCTCTTAAATTGCTGTAAGTCTTTGATGAATACGGCTCCAAAACGGCGATACTAACAGTCGGTATACGGTGGCAGGAAATTCCGGTTGATTTTTATAATGCAGTCATAAAAGAAAATTATGCAACAAATTGACTTGCAATTCACCAAGCGGCTTCTAGAGGACAAAATAGGACCTAAACTAACAACGTTCCCTTAAAACAATTACACACGGTTTCGCCAAGGTTGTAAACAGACAAAGTTATGTGTGTCACTATGATGGATCACGAACATGTCAGGCGGCATTCAGCTGTTTGAATGCGCCGATGCGTCCTTACAACCGCGGCGATTTGTTGGTTTTGGTTTGTTTGTTTTTCGGGACGTATTTTGTCCAGTTGAAACCGCTTCGAGAGTCTTAAGTCAATTACTTGCACAATTTGTAGTTATGTACCTCCCCTCCCCCTCCCCACTGGCTGAGATAAATCGAAGGGCCAAATTCATCAACCGCTTATCGCCCTCTAACTGTAAAGTACCGCCAAACACCCTGATATGGCATCCATTAGCATCAGGTTTTGGCGGTATTTTCACCGTTAGAAGGCGGTAAGCGGTTGATGAATCTGGCCCCAGGATTTCTTTACTTTACTTTGCTCAAAACCCTCGAAGACGTATTTGAGACATTCAGATCTCGGTGAAAACTTCAGCGCACCATTATTCAGAGTCTGGTTCCTGTTGACGCACCTGGAGAAGAACCAGTTGGAGTTCAGACGAGACTCGAACCAAGAGTCTATTCAGGGCGCAGAAGATAGCTCTCGCCTTTTATGAATACGCTACTTACGAGCAAAAGAACGGACGTATTCGCTGGATCTTCGTGTGTTTTTCCTTTTTGAGGGCACAATTGTTACGATTGTTTCCTCATGCTCGAGTAGAAATCTTTAATAAAACGTTTGACAAGAACATACAAAAAGATTAAACATTTCTTCACAACGTCAATGAATCGGCATCTTGTACGACTAAAATTCGGTGGTCTTCGACTCGGAAATCCACGGGCACACAGTGGTTCTATTGATCAGCGCCAGAAAATAGACAACGGCTATCACCCACAACGCGAAGTACAACACCCATCGCAAGCGCCGCCAGACCGAACTTTTGCTTTTGAAGCGACGACGATGACGGGGCTTCAGATGCGCCATGGCCAACGACTCCATCGACGTCGTCAAATCGATCTGAATTATTTACCAGCTTATTTTCCAGTGGTAGCATCGCGATTTTGAGACCTGTGGAAGCCTACTTACGTTCCGCTCCTTAGCCTTCCTGACAATCTTCAAGGCTTTCATGAGTTCTTGCACGTCGACATTTGGATCCGGCTTCTGAATGCAACGTTAGAATCACCGCTCCCACAACTACAGTAGCAATAATGTGTGCTTGTTTGTTTGTACTATTCGAGTAGAAATCAACGGCACGTCAAAGTTTGAGTTTGTGGGTTGTGCTCAAGTATGTGCAGGAACATCTCTCACCTGTCCTGCTACGACCTTTTTCCTGGCAATTTGATGTGTTTCCTAAATCATCATTGTGCTAGTTAGCTCAATCATAGGCTAAGAACTTCGTGACTTACCTGAAATCCACTACTTGATCTGGATCTATCGGACGATTGTGATGTGGAGGACATTTTACTGAACAGAAGTAATCTTCGTCAACATATCGATACATGGTCTTACTTACATAGATACCACACATGGTCTTACAAATATAGATAGTACCTAACCACCTTCTGCCGATGGAGTCGCGGGTTGACGTGCAGGTTTGCGGGATACTGTGGCGTGCGGATACTTCCGTTGCGTCGTGGATCGTGTCGGCGTCCACGTGGACATTCGATCGATGCGCGTCACTGCACTAGGTGTCTATTGCACGCAGCAGTGGTCGACAAGCGGATCCTGAGGCAGTGGATAGTGGGTTGCTCTTTGCAAGGGAGATCGGCAGTTCGGTTCTTCTGCGTTGCGAGGCTTTTGCCTTTCAACTGGCTGGTTGGGATTTGAGTGCGTTTCTGCGCTCGAAGAGCACAGAACCCAGCTGCGGACTACCCTGAGCGACGAAAGCCACACCAGCAGCTTGAATGGTACAGACCTTGGAGTCCCTTCCCTAGCCTGGTTCTGCGCTCTTCGAGCCAGCTCCGGTCTTCCTGAGCGGCGATTCAGGCGCGGCACATTCACGGCAGCAGGTGGTTAGCTCTAATGGCTATCTCGATAAGTAGCCCTCTCTGAGGCTTTGAAGACGCAGACTTAACCGACTTACCGTTAATACAACAGTAACAAGAATGCCATCCATCCCAAAGCCTTGAGGTGATATGCTATCCGTCATAAAACGGGTTCCATTGCCTTGCTTTCATTCATTTCTAATCAACTTCCAAATCAGTGCAACATACATTGTGGGTTACAAGTGCTCCGACACGCCTAACGGCGTGTCTCGCACTTGAGCGCTTCGCGTGACTTTGCAGAATCACTGACCTATGGAAAGTGGTTTTTGTGAAACATAAAATTCGTTAGCATCTTTGACCTGGTGCGTACTTTATCGGCATCAGGCCATTCACCACTTCCGTGCGTTCATCATAGACATTCTCTCCGGACCGTCGAGTAACGCCATTGGTTTGTGCTAGGCAGTACTTCTGCCCTCAGGTTGCTCCTCCACAACCGTTCTCAAGCCCAACAGCTCGCGTTACCGGATATCGTTTACACGTCTTCCGAATCCGGAGGCCAGGTTCCTCCTCATCGTTTCTTCTTACTGGATCGAATTGCCGGTCCACCTTCGCTGGTCTTCGCCCCCCCCCCCCACCTCCACCTTCCTGGTCCTAACACCTGGCCCACTTCCCTGTTTCCACTATTGACCTCCCTACTGGTCTCTTCTTGCTGGTCTGGCCCCTCGTCCAGGTTGTTCCTTTCCATTCTGGTCGCTCTCCTGCTCCACCTTAGTGGTCACCCATAGTGCCCGTCTCCACCACCCCTTAGTGGTCCTCCCATGTTCACGGCAGACGTAGTGTCACGTATTCAGAATCAGGATGCTTGGGGCGCGACGTAGGAGGTCCGTCTTCCTGATCCAAAAGCTCAGAAGACCCGTCTTCCGATTCCAGAAGCTCAGAAGCGCGCGCAGCGCAGTCGCTCGACACAGCGCGCAGTCGCCGCTGTGTCGAGCATGAAGAGGCTATGCATATGGCAGATTCCTTGTTCTCCGTATGAATTCCCTTACGGCTCCCTTCTTGTTGGTTCCCCATCCTGGCCCCGCCTCCAGGTTCCTTCTTCCAGGTAGATTCCCCCCCCCCCCCCCACGCTCACGACACAACGACGGCGAGCGCACGCCCATTGCGCGACATCGGTGTCACATCTTCTAAATCCGGTCTCCCTTACTGGTAATGGATTCCCTTGCTGATCCTCCTTACTGCCCCCGCCCCCACCTCCCTCCCAGATTGGTAACTCCCTACTCTCCTTATTGCCTGAACCCTTCTTGGTGCTACCTCCTGGCCTGCTTCATTGTTCCCCCTATCGACCCCCCCCCCCCCCATCCCGATGCCTCCTCCAGGTCGCTCCCCTCTGATCGCTGTCGGTTCTCCCTCTCGAAGTCCCACTTTACTCTTACCCCTTTATTGGTCTTCTCATGCTAATGGCACGAATCGGCTTCTGAATCTGGACGCTCAGAAACGCGCATAAGTGCTGTTGGTTAAGCAGTAAATGGCTGCGCTTTCCCTGCTGCAGCAACATCCCACGTTCAATAGCAAATTTTTCCCGCGCTGTAGATGATGAGGCGTATCTCACTTAGTCACTTAGTTTAGATCACTCAAACCTCATCGACCGCTAACTCAATTATATAGTAGTAGATAGATAGATGGATAGGCGGAAAACCCGAACCAGGAACCTGGTATCGGGTGCACGCGACCGTCGGCGCCTCCTCCGACTGCGCTACACCATGGTGACCATATGATGGACAATGGCTGGTATAGTCCATTACAATGCGCGTGCGCACACTTAAAACATTTCAAAAATTGTTGTACAGAAACTGGATGAATTGGGATACGAAACTCCGCCACATCCAGCATATTCCCCATATCTGTCCCCTACCGATTATCATTTTTTCAGGCATTTAGATCGTCATGTGAAGGAAAAAAATTCGGCAACCAAGATGATGCCGAAAGTGACTCGTGTTTTATTAATTCTCGTAATTCTGCTTTTTATAAAGATGGTATGTCTAAGCTACTGTCGCATTGGGAAAAGTGTACTTTTTATAATGCTGCTAATTTCGATTAATGAAGTTGCTTCCAAGCATAGTTATGACCTGTCAAAGTTTTCAGTCAAAATCGGCTATTTCGTATGCAACGACCTAAAACACGGAGCGACGGACAAGAGGCTGCTTCAGATGCAATAGTGTGCAGACCTTCCTATGCAATAGGTCAATAGGTCTGAGAAACCTCAAGATGGCTGGTGTTTTGTCGGACTTTTGCAAGGTTCTTTTCCTTTGCCGTGTCATTCCCGTAACTTCTGTGCACCCAAAGGGCTTGGTCCGCAGTGTCTCCATGGTAGCTGCTTTTTTACAGTAGCCATTGCGTAGCGACTGAGATCCTCAAGGACGTTGACATTTCTGCGCAATTTCCAAAGCAGGATTCCTGAATTTCCATCGCGATTTCGATCTCATCAGGACAACCGGCGACGCATCTCTGCTTGAAACGTGTCAGTTAGACGCTCCAAAGAATCCAGAAAGCAACCGTAAACTCTGAACACTTAAATCTTCATTTTCTTCATACTGCTATCTATATAAATGATCAAACGAAGACGTGAAAATGAATGACATAGCCGGCATCTAAGTGATTGCACGAGGTACAATAGATACGTAGGAACAACCAGAAATTCCACGCGAGCTGAAGCACGACAAAAAAATGCCTAGAAAACGACAGCACATCATAGCTATTCTACGTATAAGGCCGCGCCAGGAAACTACAAAACGTCACGTAAACAACAATTTAGTGTGACGAATGACAGACGACTGCAACCGGGCATGTAGAAAGACCTGCTTTCTGCTGAAGAGTAATATGAAGAAATCCTAGCACCACGTTCAATGAAACCCTTTGAAGAACTCTCTGAATGCTAATCGGTGGATAACCCTGTTGCACGAATCGTTGAAAACGTTCCCGTTTTCGAGTGACCCTTCGGTGAACTGAACTAAGAGCGTCACTCTGCCGTGCCGGCAGCAGGAACGGTTCTAGGCATTTTCGTCGAAGCAGCATCTGCGGCATCGTGTCAGGAACTAAAGGTGTGAGAAACTTCGAAATTTCACCTATACAATATCGTTGAGTACAGGGCTGCCGCATTACCGCTAGTGATCCTGCGGCCTTTAGGCGGGATTTATACTAGGTTGTCCCATAAGTCCCCGCCGTTTTTTTCAACGATTCATTGCGGATTCCGCCAGCGGTCTGTTGCATAGCTCTATACAGCTTTCGAAAGAGAATGATTTGCTCTATCAGAGCATGTATCGCACTTCTTTTTTCATCCTGAATTTTGTCAATTTTTAGGTCGTTGAAGTGAAAAGTGAAAAAGTAGCCATCTGCGCAGTTGTTCTCTCCGCTTAGGTTTGGAATTTTTTGAGCAGTTTTTATAGCATTTGGAAAACAAAGTTCTGTACTACAAGAATATGTGTTAGTGCTATTTGCTCATTTGTCCTTTACTGAATTTTAGGTCATCAAATTGAGACATCCGAAGGAGATTTATTTTTACCGACAGACACCGAAGTATAAATACCACCTAAGATCTCGTCTATACCCGCATCGCCCCACGAAGCGATGCCCCGCCTAGGCCTTGTTTAGCGTGCGCCCGACGCGATGCCATGCGTAGTAGCTGAATTGATCAATCGCGCCCTTCGGTCAATGTGGCCACTACACATGCATCGCGTCGTGCGTCGCGTGCACACTAAACAAGGCCAAGGAGGCCAATTTGATTGATCCCGTCGCTCTCGTAACCGGTGCGATGCGATTGATCGCGGTGGATTGGAGCACGGTATTGCTACCCAGTCATCCTTTTCAGTGTCCCCGGAAATGTGTGCACAATTACGTGCATGCAAGTACGCAATCGTGCGTAGTCGCGTGACCACGTCACCGGCTCGGTGTGCTCATCGTCGTCCTAAACAACGCGCCACGATGAGACGCATCGCTACGTTTGATTTGCTTGACTGGCGATGGAAGTATAAATGGGGCTCAAGACATGTGAGTGGATCAACGCTACGGTGGTGCCAACCAGAGGGTAACTCTTTAGCAGCACGACCGAAATCCTGAGTGTCAGTCAAGCACAGTGCAAATGAGTTGAACTGTTGACCACAAGCATCGACTATCTGTCTTTATCGATCCTCAGACACCTCTTACAACCACTCTGATATGCGACTTTCCGCCGGAACTTCGCCTGGCACTTGATGTGAGACAGCGAGGCACAGGACGCACATTTGTGCACTTTCTCCAGTTGGAATGGAAACAGCAACTCGTTCGTGTCCTCACAAAACACACAGGTGGCGGCGAATTGCCGACAGTGCTGAAAAATCCAGAATGTTGGCCATATTAGATAGTGGACAAATTGTAAAGAAGAACCGCACCTCACAAGCCTCAATATGACATTTGGCAAAGCAGGCAATCGGCTCCAGAAGTGAACTCATATCCTTGTTATGTACACGAATAAGATCCGATAGAGAAAATAGGCCTTGCGAAAGCAACAGATGCTGCTCTAGCGAGGTGAACAGCGTTCGCAAACTGAAACATCTCGACTTGATCTATAGCATACATACAAGAACTTGGCCGAAATACCTATGCGGAAATGATGGCCGTTCTAGTACCAAATTAGTTTTCCCCGCAGTCTGGTATAGTCGAAGAAGCGGCTCGGAAGTAGAAGAACAATTGGCCGCACTCTTTATAAATGCGGGCTTAACAGCCAATTGTGTACGATCTACAGCTATTTCGGACTGACGAGCGGCTACTTTTTGACGATTGAATTCTTTGTTCGTTTTCTTTGAGCCTCAATTGGCTGTAACTGAGATTGTGATCTGTTATAGCGTGGTCTTTTGTAATCAAAACTCTAGCGCCAGGCAGAACTCAAACCCGCACTGTCTGCCTACCGTTATGATGCTCTACGACTTTACACTACCGGCGATGTTTGGTCGAACGTAAACACACCAAGCTGATTGGTCCCACGAGGTGTGGATGTTGCGTTCGATCAGACCGCGCCGGTGATGTAATGGACTAGCATCCTGCCAGGGAAGTAGAAGGTGTGGCTTCGAGTCCCATCTGACATAAGTTTTGATGGCAAAACATCCTTGCAACTGCAGAAAATCCTCCAGGGGCCAATTTCGTCAACCGCTTACCGCCCTCTACGGTGAAAATACCGCTAAACCGCTGATATAACATTCGTCAGCATCAGATTTGGCGCTATTTTCACCGTTAGAGGATGGTAAGCGGTTGATGAATGCGACCTCCAGGCTAGTGTTGGTGACGATAAAAAGTCGATGCGTGTTAGCTCAGGAATATTGGCAAGTGGTGTTCGTTAACCGGGAGCAAAATCCGCTACGACTACTGCTACGGCGAACGACCAAGTGAGTATCACCAAAGCGCATTAAACAGATAAATGAACATACTTCGCCTTCTTCACTACTTTTCCAATGCCTTGAAAGCCCACCAGGCTGCTCATGTTCTCTGCCTAGCTCCAGAATAAGGTGGTTGAGTAAGTTGACTTCGCAACTAGTACCAGAAACAAACAGAACATTCGGAGATGTTCGTTGCATTGAGTGAGCATGGAACATCACAAACTCGTCCGTTCCTCATGAACATCGTCTTCGTAAGATTCAGCTGCAGTCCAACGTTTCCACAAACACAATCGACGCCGGGTTAGCATTCGTACCACCTTGCTGATGTTCGCTGTTATGAGCACGATGTCGTCAACGAAGCGATGATAATGCAACTGGTGGCCGTTGACCTTCACTCCCACGTCTTCCCATTCTAGTTCGCGCATGACCTTTTTGAGGGTGGCGCTGAAGAGCTTCGGGGATATGGTATCTCCCTGCCGAACCCCTCTCTTCACGTCGATCCACTGTACAGCTCTCGAAGGACTCTGATGTAATGAGTAGGAACACCCTGAGTGAGCAGGGCTTCGATGACCGCTTCAGTCCCGACGGAGTCGAATGCCTTCTTCAGGTCGTCGCTAGACGAGCATTAGGCACAGCGGTAGCTTATATTCGCTATACATCGATAAGCTTAGTAACGGTGTGTATGTGGTCGGTCGTGCTGAATCCTCTCCGAAATCCTGCTTGCTCGCATGGCTGTCCTTTATACATTGGATCCAAATGAATCATTTTAGGGTATCCGATTCGGAAAACCCGATCCGAATCATCCAAAAATTGGGTGTTCCCGAATTTGTCGTTATCCGAATCATTCAAAAATCCGGAGTCCGCAAAATCACCGTTATCCGAATCATCCAATTATCCGAAGATTTTCTATCGGATCCATTGTATCGAATGAATCATTTTCGGATATCCGATTCGGATATCCCGATCCGAATCATCCAAAAATCCGGTGTCCGCGAAATCGTCGTTATCCGAATCATCCAATTATCCGAAGATTTTCTATCGGATCCATTGTATCGAATGAATCATTTTCGGATATCCGATTCGGATATCCCGATCCGAATCATCCAAAAATCCGGTGTCCGCGAAATCGTCGTTATCCGAATCATCCAATTATCCGAAGATTTTCGGTCGGATCCAATGTATACTGTCTTTCGTCCAGCGTTCTGCTAATCCTATTCAGGATGACACGAGTGAACAGCTTGTAGACTATGGACAGCGGGCAGATCTGGCGATAGTTGCCAATGTCATGCACGTCTCCCTTCTTGTACAGCAAGACGGTCTTGCTGATCTTCCACTGAGATGGAACCATGCACTCCGACAAGAACTCCGACCGGTTAAGAACTACGCTATGATGTTGATAAGCAGTGGTGGGAGGTTCGTCAGGTGTTTCGGTCTAATTCCACTAGGATTAGATGCGCCGCACAACCCTTACATACCAAATATCAACGTAGACTTCAATTTCGAGTAGTTACTTTTTCATGTTTTTGGTATGAGGAATGCATTAGCAACGGCCACTATTTCCGCAACAAACAAATGCAGAGCGTCTATCAAGGAGAATATCATACCAAACGACTCACTGTCCATTTGTTGTCTCCGTGTTCTCTGCATCTGGACAGTCCTTCACGAAATCCCACATATATGATAGCTTTTCCCGCAATGTAATTACATGTTTAAGAACCCGTATTTTTTCGACCTGAAGTAATAGTTACAACCATGAAAAGTTCGTTTCGGTACACAGCAATCGGTAATACCTTACCATCTTTGGAGCCACAGTGGTCACATCAATTGCGGGCACATCACGAACCTCAGACAAAAAGTGCAAAGCAAGATCACAGACAGGAAACTCGCTGAAATACTGCACTGAGTGTTAATGATCATTTCAACATAGGTTAGGTATAATAATCCATGTCCGACTCTCGATGAATCTTGGCATCTTGGACGTTGTGACAAGGTCGACAAGTATTATCTTCAACGTGATCAAGATTGATATACCTTTTTACTGCGGCTTACGTTACGGTGTTGTTGCCTTCCTCAGAGCCTCAAACTTGGGTAATTAAACCGGTAACCTTAATTACTCAAGTTTGAGGCTCTAAAGAAGCCGACAACGCCAAAAGTTAATCCGCAATAAAGAGTTACATCAATCTTGGTCATGCTGAAGAAAATACTCATCGATTAAGTAGATTTCGCTACGACCAACGCTACTGCTCCAGGCTGTACATGAACCACACCTGGGTGGGACAAACCTAGGTGTAGTTCAATAGGATAAATTCGTCGTATGTTCAAGACTATCAGACTTCCCCTCGTAATACACCGCGTTAGATTATGCGACCATGCGGCATAATGGCGCTCGCTCTCTTGACGCAACTGAACTACATATGTTGAATACAACACCTCGCCACCTTGGTTCGCTCAAGCTATGAAGAGAAGCTTTCCCTCAATCCGCTACCAGCTCTTATCCTTGCAGATGGACAGAAATAAGGGCCTCTATCTAGGCGATAAGCAGAGTTATTATATGTCGTAACTATAATCCGCAAGTACTAGTCATACACGCAAAATTAAAGTCACCGCCAAATTCCTTCCCCAATTGCTCAACATTGTAGTATTCAATAGTAGCCAACAGTAAATGAAATGAGAATGAAATGATCCGATCGTTTAGAAACTATGCGCAGGTTCCCAGCAACCGGAAGCCGTGATTGTATGTCTGCCACAGATATAGAGCGGCCTCAATGATGCTGTTGCTCATTGAGTCATGCTCTCTTAACGCAACGTTTAGCGCGGCAGCGATGGTATAAACACCCCATGCCTTATAAGGACACGTGGTCGCGCAGTCGGAGGAGACGCCGGCTGTCGCATGCATAAGATTCCAGGTTCTTGGTTTAGGTTTCTTACCCAGCCCTACCAAGCTTCCATTCCTCTGGGGTCAGTGAAACGCCACCTCAGACAAAAGTGGGTTAGTAACCGAGCATAAAACGGTTTGAAACAGATTTACTGCTCGGTTTGAAACCCAGCCGTGTCTCAGACACTGAGTTGGTTAGCAACCGACCATGAAAGGGTTTGTAACCGAGCATGAAAGGCGGGTACGCACTCCTCAGCGCAATAGCAACACATGCTGCGGGGGAGGGCGGTGGCTGCCTTTCATGCTTGGTTCCAAACCTTTTCATGGTCGGTTACTAACCAACTTAGTGTATGTGACACGGCAGGGTTTCAGACCGAGCAGTAAATCTGTTTCTAACCCTTTCATGCTCCTTTACTAACCGACTTTTGTCTGACTAAGAAACTATCTCAACGGTAGGTCAAAACGGCCCAAGTGCTGTATACGGGCAGGATCGCCTCCCTCTGGGAAACAACAAAATGCAAATATCTCGACCCCAATACAACTCTGCGCAGAATTAGGGACGGCGGAAGCTGGGCGGTTGGCGGCGTTAACCCTCTGCCTGCGCGCGAAGGACGGGCTCAAGTTGGCTGCAATCAGCGATGACGCGCGAGCGGACGTAGCGCAGTCGGTAGAGGGGCGGCGCAATCCTCGTGATCGCTGTTTCCAGTCAATTTGAACCCGCCTACCGCGTGCAGGCAGAGGGCTAACGCCACCAACGGTCAAACTTCCGTCGGCCCTAACTCTGCGCAGAGTTGTATTGATATTGTGATTCTGTCCACATACAACACTTGGGCCGTTCCGACCTAACGTTGAGATAGTCCCTGGTGAGACCGTACTCGTCTGGGAAGCTTAAAACACTACTTGTGCATCTGCTGTCCACCGCAATTCATTGCATAGACCAAACACGTATTTCAATTGCCTCCACGAATTCCCGCAGAAGTAGGTAGCACCCTAAAGCGGACTGATTGACGCCGTAGTTTATCTTTTATTTCTACGCCTTAGGCGCCTTTTATACTCCCGCCGCGCAGCGGCGCGTCAAATTTGGGGAGCGGCGCGGCCAGTCGCGCCGCACCCCGAATTTGACGCGCCGCTGCGCGATTGCAGTGAGAAAGGGGAGCGTCAGCGACGCGCGGCCACGAGTTTCTGCGCACTACGGCCCGTGCTCCGAAAACGGTCCATGAGTCATTGAGGGTGCAAAACAGAAAGGATTCGTCTGGCTGATCAGCGATGCATCTTGTCAATGTTTGTCGTGGGATTCCTATGGGGAGCAACGAATCCTCTCTTAAGCCTGGAGTCGAAGTCGTCCGCTCAACCTACGGTTGAAACTGGTGAGTGTGGTATTGAGCCGAATCCCCTGCAATGCAAACGGCTTTAAACCACTCTTTATTTTGCGATATGTGCGGGTCCAAAAGTAAAACTGCTGGAAGGTACTCATCGTCGAGAATCAGCCAAAATTCTTTCTCATATGGCCATTCTGGGGTCACTGTGCACTAAGCATATCTTTGGCGTGGTATATGAAGCTTCGTGAATGTCTACAGATCTCCATTCTCTTCCTAGGTTACAGAAGGTACGGGCTAATGGTAAGGTCATGGTCACCGATTTCGCCCAAACTCCCTAATCATGCAAACCTAGTAATCGTCTATAATTTCAAAAAACGATGTCAGACTCGTGATCAGCACCCTAAATACCCCCTCCTCCTTCCCAATAGGAGAAGTTTGGTCGAAACGGTGAAATCTCCCACCCTACACTGAGTCTGCCGCGGCTGATCGCGCCGCGCCGCGCCCTTCCCCTCAGCGGCGCGATTCGCCGAATACCGTAACCCAAAATTCCGTCAAGTGTGGTGTTTTGCGGCGGCGGAGTATAAAAGCGATGCGGCGCCGCCTTGCGGCGCGAAAAATCGATAGCCATGCCGACCATCACGCCGCGCCGCAAGTATAAAAGGCGCCTTACAACTTCCTATTGTGTATTGTACTTCCTATTGATATGACCATTTTATTAGAAATTTTGTACAAAACCCGCTAGTTCGTCGTAAACTGCAGATTTTATGCCACACATTACCGAACAACAGTCGGCGAGCTCTGATATCTGTGAACAGGTTGGCTGCATCCCACTCTTGATTCAAAGGACTCAGAAGCGATTCCATACGGTTTCGCAGCGGGAAAGGATAGCTCAGTAAATCCTCCTCTACCGAAAGTCAATTACCACATCGAGCGTCTCATCCAAATAATGGACACTAGAAGATTCCATTCTTCATAGGCATATCTGATGAGATTCAGAAGGCTCTCTGGATGACTTTCTTGCCCTGACGGTAAATCAAAACAGTTGCTAATTCGTGAGGACAACGGCATAGCCTCCTAGCGAAACCGCCGCATGCTCCTCTCTAAATGCTCTTGAGAATAACGGCTCCTTTCCCAAAATTATACAACAAACAAAGAATAAGGGTCCACACTGAGGTGTGTTATTCACTTCAACATCGGGGTCTAAATTCTGTTACTGACGATTCGTTGAAGTATACCAGCAAGACCTACTTAAAATTCCACGTGTGCAATATCCTAGCCGGAATGACCGATCGTGCACCTTGGTGGCAGCACTGACAGAACACCTTTCCGTAATAATCACAGTACCTGAAATTGCATGAGAATTAACAGCAGCTATTTTCACGCACGAGTGGGTTAGTAATCGGGTTAGTCAGGTTAGCACAACAAACAACGGGCACCTCACAGTTGCAAGCGCCAGCGCCACAAAGGGTTGACGTACAATCTAACGGCCTGTTCCTAGTCCGCTAGCAGCGGCAATGACAGCTAACATAAAGCACAAATCACTACCTACGTTTCACCATGGCGAACTAGCCCTGATGCCGTCATCGCTAGAGTACTATGAACAGATCCTATGCGAATTGATTGATGGAATCTATCCTAGTCGAAGACGAAGGTGCCAGAAAGCAGAACAACCACAAACAAGGCGACCTACCGGACTAGGAAATTCCAAAGAACTTTCGTAGGCTAGCTCAGTGTAATCTTTTTGAAAAACAGCTTACTGTCAATTCCACCGTCGTTATCAACAACAACAACAAAACTAGGCGAAGTGACCCCTCCTACTAGGATAGATCTATTTGATGCCGTCGTTCACCAAGTATGGAGTTACTTCGAAGGGCTCGGCGCTAAGCGACTCGAGGAGGGGTCGCATGAAAGTATATGATGTTCTGTATTGCACGAAATTACAATTTTTACACAGTACTAGTGTGTTCTACCCTAGTGCTGAACTGAAGTAGGTCATTTCTGATGTAATTTGGCATTCATATGCGTTCCTACCAAGATGGATAATCACTCAGTACAAGTGACCCCCCCTCCCCCCCCCCCCCTGCGAGCTGCTTTGCGCTAAGGGTTCTTTATACTTCAGTCGCTCGCAGCACAGCAGCGTGAGAATCACTATATCGATGGTCCAAGTTGTCCAATCGAATCGGTGATTCTCACGCTGCTGTACTGCGAGGCGACTCAAGTATAAACGATGCCTAATACTACACACTTGGTTAGAGTTGCATGAAGTTTTCTTAAGGTTACAATAGCTTGGCAACGGAGGGCTAGGCTAGGCGTACAGCGTGAAAAACGACTCACTTGACCCGTTTTAAGTACTCCTTCTCCACCCGAATGCCACATCCGAAGCACCGATAATTTTGCGCTTCAAGCAGCACTTTCACACTGGAAAACATGCCGATACTGTAAAGAAATTCGTTCGAAACTACAGAACGCTACAGGCCACCAAAGGTGACCGAACGCTGATAGTTTCTGGAGTTAGCGAAAACCTTTCAGATTTCCAGAGTGTGTAAATCCAGGCCTCACGCGGCGGCGTCCACTCCGACTCGAGTGAAGAAGTCGATGCTCCTTGAGACATGTCTTCACTACCGGCGCCCGAGGTACTCGGCAGGGAAAGAAGCTGAAACGAAGAGCTTCTAAAAACGGACAAGATTTCAATCCAGAAAGACGGCACGACTGAGCCTACGCGCAATTTAATACGCACACCACATGGGCAAGCAATCGATGTTATCATGAAAGCCGGCTAGATAACCTCCTTTATAGAATGAGGGGGTCGGAACTATTTACTAAATTACTCCTCAAAGCACGACTTGATCATGTGGAAAACTAAGTTCAAAATCCGACTTGAGATAATTCTACCCAGGTATCCTACTATATATAAAGCAGCAAGTGTGTGTGTGTGTGTGTATGTGTGTATGTGTGTATGTGTGTATGTGTGTGTATGTGTGTATGTGTGTATGTGTGTATGTGTGTATGTATGTGTGTATGTGTGTATGTGTGTGTATGTGTGTATGTGTGTATGTGTGTATGTGTGTATGTGTGTATGTGTGTATGTGTGTATGTGTGTATGTGTATGTGTATGTGTATGTGTGTATGTGTATGTGTGTGTGTGTGTGTGTGTGTGGGTTTGCGTGTGTATGTGTGTGTGCGTGTCACACTGTCCATCCGTCACACTTGAGATGGGGCGCGGCAACCGTGCACGGCGAGCCGTAGACGTGCCGAACACGTCGGCAACCGTGCATGGCGAGCCGTAGACGTGCCGAACACGTCGGCAACCGTGCACGGCGAGCCGCAGACGTGCCGAACACGTCGGCAATCGTGCATGACGAGCCGTAGACGTGCCGAACACGTCGGCAACCGTGCATGGCGAGCCGTAGTCGTGCCGAACACGTCGGCAACCGTGCCTGGCGAGCCGTAGACGTGCCGAACACGTCGGCAACCGTGCCTGGCGAGCCGTGGACGTGCCGAACACGTCGGCAACCGTGCATGACGAGCCGTAGACGTGCCGAACACGTCGGCAACCGTGCATGACGAGCCGTAGACGTGCCGAACACGTCGGCAACCGTGCATGGCGAGCCGTAGTCGTGCCGAACACGTCGGCAACCGTGCCTGGCGAGCCGTAGACGTGCCGAACACGTCGGCAACCGTGCCTGGCGAGCCGTGGACGTGCCGAACAAGTCGGCAGCATGAAACTTCGGCCCTGGGGGGAATCGAGGTCGCTGAACACAAATCTGAAGTCGACCAATCGATATCGATCGATATTATCGATTTTTTGAGGGTGGCGCTCAAGTGGCGCGAAACTTCGGCCCTGGGGTAATCGAAGTCGCTGAACACGAATCTGACGTCGGATCAATCGATCCATCTCGATTAACATAAAGGTCAGAAGGCCTAGGGAAGAATAGGAAACCCGTAGTGGCCATGGCGTCCTATTCTCGGGGTTTGGGGGCGAAGCCCCCAACCAGTCGTAGGCCACCGCTACGCCGACGTACGACTGGTGTTTTGTATGGAAACAATATTTGGGAAGGGTGAGATGCGTTCAAGACATAGTCACTACTACATCCGTTGAGCACCGCGCGAAAGAGAATGGAAGGCAGATCAAAATTCTCGTCAACAGCTAAAATACACGCCACAACGGCCGTCATCACTGATCACAGTCTATTATCCGATGCCACAAAATGCTTTAAAGCACAAAAACATGGACAACATAAACTGGACGGACGATTAGGACACGACTACATCTAATTGTTCACCCAAGGCTAAGACCTCCTCCACCGGTTAATTAGCACGAGCAAACTCCGCATTTTGAGTAAAGTCAGGCATCTTCTATAAGCAAAGCTCGATAAATCGCAGTAAAACAAAATACGAGCAAACATATGAGAGCAGCTCTAACCTTGTCTGTGTTCCGAATCAGCTCATCCATCCAGCCAGCCACTCGCTGGTCACGTATTGGTTCCCTGTTCACGAAGCTGAAATAAAATAACTCATGAGTAGAGTATTTTGATTTATGTGTTAGTGCAGCTTGAGTGAAAGGAAATAAAATTTAATAAAATAAAATAAAATAAAGTAAAACAATGAAGGTCACTTATCATGATCTTATCTTTCGGCAAGACTTTCCCCCGTTTCACAGAGTGTTTGTACTACCAACCCTAGAAGACCTGACATAACCCATCAATTTAGGAATTGAGCCTTCAAAGTGAAGATTCTAAATCAAGCCTCTCTCGACGGCTCCAGGACCTAACTCCAACGCGACGTCGCGCGCTAGCCGCGTGCGATGTCGCGGCGCTGAAACGCAGACGTGCGCTCGGTGACGCATGGTTAGCCGCGGAGCACGAAATGTTCTCAGTGTTTAAGCTCCCAGAGCACATTTCTAGGAAGGAACTTAAGATTTCTCAGAATGTGGTAGGCAACAGTCTGCAGTAGGACAATTGATCCGGGAATGGGTGGTAGTGACCTTTTCCCGTAGTATAACCATAATCACGGGTAAAAATTGACCGAAGAAGTTGTAGATGGCAAATACTGACGCCAGAAACCATCCACATGACCAGGATTCCTGTCGCTGATCGTCCTATTGAAACCACATTCATATACCATCTCCAAGAACCGTTGAAATAAGGCAAAGGCGTGCCGCATGTCTCTGTAGGAAGCGTTTCTAGCCGTTGGGAGCATCGGACCGCAACAACTCGTCCAATTTCGCCGCGCACCGCGCGCGACGCCAGGTGGGTTCGCGCGACGTTGGAGTTATGTCTGCCCCCGCTCTCTCGACAGCATGCTAGCAATGACTTTCCTGGATACAAAAGATCTACAAAGCAGATCGTAATAGCTCACTTTCAAGGATAACGTCCACCTCAATATATCTGAGCACGATTTTCAACAAAAAAAAAATCCCTCAAATTGCAGGTAAAATGAAAAACAAATTGTGAAAATGTAAAATAAAATGTAAGTATGTAATGTAAAACAAACAAAATCAGTAAAACGTAAAACAAAACGTAAACGTGTTACACAAAATAAATAAAATCAGTAAAATGTAAAATAAAATGAGCGCTCAAATCTATCGTAGTGGAAGAGGCCTCTCACTCTGCCTGATCTGCAACGGTCTAAATTTTGAATTGAACCACAAAGGCAACATTTAAAACCAGCCTATGACAGTGTTTTGTAATAAGATCTAGCCCGAATGCTGGAGCAGATCGCAAACAATGAAGAAAATTGAGCCTCTTAAATTGTGCTACGGCTGCAATGAGCCTTTCCACTTGAAAATAATAAAGCACTTACAGAACAATTAAGGGATAAAAAGGACAGCAGACGTCAATGAATCTCGTTGGGGATACGTCATGCGTTCTACTTCTACGGGATGTCTTGGCGTTTGAATGCGCATTTGGCCTATAGGACAAGACAGCCTTGTCCTTCCCAGGCAAATGCTGTACCAATTCACCGAAAAATCACGTTTCACAGTAAATAATCAATGGTCCTACACTGCAACTCCCTAAGACGCTAAAGATATTCCAACCGGCTAGCTAGTCTTACCTTTCCAGGGTAATCGAAGAAAGCTCGCTCCATGTGATGCCAGGCTTCCGAGAAGGGGAAACAGCATCCATTGCTCGGGGACGACGTATTGATCTAACAACATGCCATGAATACGTACAAAACAAGTCTTCGACTCACGGTTTATGCTGAAAAAGCACTCACCTCCGAGTAGCTTTAGAGAACACCGGCTTGGAAGTGGCATCACAGATGTCGAACGGGGAACAAGGGGGTTCGGCTAGGAAGTCACCGCACTCCAGAAACGCATCACTCACGGATGAGCCGCAGCTCTCCAGACTAGCAGGGATATGGTGCACGGCCAATGGAAACCTCGGGTCAATCTGGAAACCTCATTAAGGCTAGGCTCTTCAAAATACGCGCAACGACTAGTACCTCATGGGCCAGCCGCGACAGCTCGGGGTCCTTCGACACGTCATTCAGCCATCGCGCCTCTTCCATTGCACCGAGAGCAATACGGAGGGAGTAGAGATACATATTTGTCTAAATACTCCATCGAGCCTCACAGAACGTTAAAATGTGTAGAACGCCTTACCTCCTCTAGATCACGGGATACAGTAGCATCTCGCTGCCGCAGTCCTATCAATTCTTCCTCCAGGGCTTTCCAGTAGGGCTCTTTGGGAACAATCTCCGGGAGCGGTGGCAGATCGGAATGTATATACAGGTTCTTTATCCACTCATCCTGAAGAAAGGCCGATGAAATGGACGCTGCGGCATAATAGGCAGTCTTCTGTCAATCAGCAGGTTAACTAGCCACTGCAGCTAGCCTGGATAATTTCATTATTTGAAAGAGCCATAAAACAACGCACACAAGCTCTTCAAAAACGCCTCCGGCATTCCATGGTAAAGAAGAGGGCATGGCGCTCTGCAGGCGATCGAATTTTATTTTGCTGACGTTTGACAAAAGGCCATTTTTGGTAATAAGGGAACTTATATCTAGCCTAATATAAACAGTCTCCTCTCGTAATAACGCGATTGAAGAGACCGGAGAAAATCCGCGTTATAAGGTGAGTCGCGTCCTAAACGGAGCTGTTAATTTTTGTAGTTTTTTAAGGACCAATTTATCTAAAATTGAATTCAATGACTAAACATGACTATAGCAATAAAATATATGACCGTGAAGACAGTTTGAAGGCATAAAACAACCTTAGATTAATAATGAAGATCTATCTGTAGAGACACTCTCTGTTATATGTATAAGTATGACAGATAAGTTAGCAATAACGAGTAAGTAGTTAGTGTAGTTATCTGTTTATGTTTAATTTCATTCGGTTTCATAATTTTACACGTGTGATCACATTCCACGTCTTTAAATTAATGAATAAATAAATAATAGACACACTTAGATATGGTCATCAACAAATATGTGTAACCTGATGCTGTAAGTTCTTTTGTTGCGATCAAAACTCGCGCACGCAGCGAGACTCGAACCTTCACTCCCTACATTCCGGGCGGGATGTTAGTCCACTATACTTTGAGTGCTGGTAAAGCGCACGCCACATCCGCGATATCGTCATTGCCTATGGCTTGTCAGTACTCTCTCATGATATGGGAATGTTGAGTGCGATCAAACAGCCTTGTTGCTGTAATTCTATTCGAAAACCAAAGGATACAGGCACAAGCCCGCATGACACGAGATTTCGGATCGCAGCAAAACCTCCTCCAACAGTGCATAACCTCTATACCAGCTGCTCTAAGCATAAAACAATGGCGCAGGCATTCTTTAGGATATTCAGAGCGTCATCCATATCCTCGCTCATTCCCGATAGAGAAAATCTACCAACATACGGCAGCTTCTAGCAACTACCGGGAGTCCTCCACTCTGCTTGACATATTCTATTGTGGGCCACACGAGAAACGCTGATATGCACCCGAGGTATTGTTGCAAGGGTGCCGCTCGTGTATATGAACGAGGCAACGTAATGGTAGGTCTGATAACAAAGGCGGTAAGCATCTTGGTCGCCTTCGAGTTCCGTGTGGGACCGGAAATGTGCTCTGCCTGCGTTATAGCGGAAGTCATTTTGAACGTAGAGTTCTTCCCAAATCCGCGCTATGACGGGAGTAACATTGCATCCGACGCGTATTAAGCGGAGTTAATTTTTATTGGCGTACAGGTAAGCTTGCCGGTTCCAGAGAGAATCTACGTTATATCGAGAGTCGTGTCTAATCCAGTGGCGTTATAGAGGGAGGAAATTGTACCATATCAAACTGGACACTTCTCTCCGAGAGCAATAGAACAATGGTTTGTTAAAAGAAACCAATTTAGACACTTTTCAAATCAAACTGGATAATTTGCAAACCAGACTGAACACTTAACTGTACACCTTTCTAAGCAAGCTTGACGGTTTTGAAATTTTTCAAATCAAAACGAGCGTCTTCCAGATTAAACTAAAGACTCTCCGAGAGCAATAGAACAATGGTTTGTTAAAAGAAAATTCAGTATGACTTTCTTCGCAAAAAAAAAAAGAAAATCTTTCAACTCATCTACCCTAATAATTAACACGCTGCTTGAAATTTTATAAAACTTTTATATCCAGGTGAAAACCGTGGTTTAATGTTTAGTTTTGAGCAAAGAAAGGCACCAAATTTCTAGCTTGGTAAAGGATGAGATCGCATTATACACTCGTCCAGCTCGCCGCGATTTTCATTTGATTGATAGCGAAAATTCGTTTAGTGTGGGGTTACACATATATCAACGGTACAGAAAAGACAATTGTAAAAAACAAGCACCTCTCCAGTTCACTGTCTTATGTAAGCAGCGTTTATACTATCAATCAAGTTAAAATTGCAGCGAGCCAGATGGGTGTATGGCGCGACCCTTTTCTTTTAATACACTAAAAAGCTGTCCTCTGTATAAGCTGAAACAAGATTTGAGACAACATTTTCTTCCTGAAAAATAAAAATTATACAAAACTTCAAGCTCTGTGCTCACTTATGGTATTGTGACAATTGAATTTTAAAAAACAAAACGAAAAACGTACACCAAGTTCAAGCAAGAAGTCTATTCTAACCTCCTTGGAGAGTTTAGTTTAGTATGGAATACGGTGGTTTTGACTTGGAGGATATTCAACTTGATCTCAAAAGCGTGAGGCTTGATTAGAATACTGTCCAAATTAATTTGAAAAATGTCCAATTCGACATAAAAATAGTAATAAATAAAGTATTCCGTTAAAAGTATTCACCTCGACGTCGTGCAGTGCCGATATAGGACAGCTCATGTAAGGCTCCACGACAATATCATCGTGGATAGCAGAAGGAGGTGATGTGGCGCCCGGACAGGATATGTCATTTCTTGAGCAGGAAGGGCTATCATGCGATGATTCGCACTCCGAATCAAACCTGAAAGTAGCAAAAGTCCTCACACCCAGTAGTTCCCGTTTCAGCAAGCACTTCAGCGCATCCACTTTCTCGTCTCTAGACAAGCATTTAAGGAAAGAAAAGCAAGAACTTCAATAACACTAGAACAAACCTATGCTGGCAGTGAAGGGAAAGCTCGGATGCCGACTTAAAATCAGAAAAACTGGATGGAATAGGGCTCTGCTGGACGGACATTCGAAGATCACCATCATCGGAGCTGGCAAAACTAAATGAAACGAGTGAACGTCTGATCTATATGCCGAAAAACAAGACTAACCATTTAGCGGAGGCGAAAGCTGATCTAGCTTTGCTCTTTCGAACGTTTAAGGATAATGGTAAAGGATGAAGGCGGCCTTAATCAATCCCTTTTGGTATGCGCCATTCTACTTCTATAGGATTTCGTGGATTCAATTACAATTCGTATTTTATTATGCGCTTGGCCCGTCGCATCAGCTGCATGAGCGCTATTACAATGCGAGCGCTATGCATGGACGTATTTGGCCTATACTGGATGACTTGCGATTGCCAGCTGATGGTCCGACAGCGCTACCCGTACTTATCATTTTTTTCGATTAATTTCTTCTTTTTTTTTTGGGGGGGGGGGGAGGAAGGAGAATTTGAGCTCCTCGAGCAGGTACTTACTCATAAACTCACCGAAAACCAGTATATATGTTCAAATGGCTGCACACTACCCTACCTTCAACTTTTCTAACTGGGTAGTAATGAAATTTCATGGTAACTAACGACAAGCTGCTCAGTGAATTAAATCAGCAGTTAAATGGCTGCATTGCATGTCCCACGATTTTCATGTCACTGAACAATTTTCCGACAAAGTGTGCGCCATAAATAATAAACAAAACAAATGCTGTAGATTAAGCCAGATTATATGACATATGTTCGGTTTGAGTGCTTTTCAATGCATTGGTGAATGATGTGGGAACTCCAGTTGGAAATTATATAAATTGAGATCGTTGTAAGTTCAGTGCCTGGTTCATTGTAAATGAAAAAGAGGTGTCGAAGAGTAGTTCGCAGTTGTTTCTTACAATGGAAAAAATTTGCAAAGGCTGCTGAAATCGTAAAAAGAACATAAAGGCGAATTATAAGATGCGCCAAGTCTACGACCTTCTAAGCACAAGACCCCAAGGCGGGCCCTTTATCTCAAAGGCTTCTCTCTTTAAACTGGTACGCACCTCAGCCGGTAGCACAGAAAGGAGCTGCGCATGTTGAAACGCACGAACGAAAGACGTCGGTACGGAGAATGAGAATCTTTAAAGTTGAACAAAAGCAAGAAAAAATGTATAAAAAATTATTATATTTGTAGAAAAAGGATTCAATTTCAATTACTTCAAACATTCATATGCAATGGGCCTTTTCATTGAATCGAGGAAGCGCGCTCGGAGAAGGCTGGCTTTCGCGTGCACCCCGTTCTGAAGTGTAGGCTCGCGTTCCACCGACACAAACCGAGTTTTTCATATATACCTGCGATCGGAAACTTGGAGGCAAACTCGGATAAAGCACTGCACTTTTCATTGGTCGGCCACCGAAAGTCATTGTATGGGCCAAATACTTGTCAAAATTGCCCCATCAAATCAACACGTTTGCGACCGCGCGACTTTTGCGTGTCAGGTGCGTGAAATTAATCGATTTTTGGCAACGTCGGACTTTTTTCTTCAATTGAATGAATTGAAGCCATTGCTTGCCAAGAAAAATCAGTAATCGGAAATTGTTTTCGTGGACACGCTTTTTACAACAACGTCTAAAGATGAAGTACACACAACAGAAAACGTTTCTTCGAAAGATTTGAGTCTAACCAGGAAAATAAGATACTCAACTGTGACACGCCCTTTGACACGGTCCCACGCACGCAAAGGGCGTGACACGACATAGCGTCACACGGTCGTCAACGTTAGCTACTTATTGGATGTCATCCTATTTCAAACACTACGACGCGAAAGTCGTCCCAAGCAGTTGCGGAGAGATACTGTAGATAGAGATTCGGATAAAAAAATGATTTCTGCTTGGATCGGAAATCCCTCGACACTGAGGTAACTTGCACTGACGGCTACTGCTTCAATTAAAATACTGAATATGACGAAAATTCATATAACCTTTTTGACCTTCTCTGCAGCAGCTCGGAGCTACCCACATCACCAGAAGAACATCATGTTTCTTCAAACTTGGGTAATTATACCACTAAGAAGTGTTAAGTAGAGTAGAACGCATGGCGCGTTGCAAACAGCGATTGACTAACACCTCCTATCCTCCTATCCTTACTTTTTATCACATTTAATGAAAAAGGACGAAGATAGGCAATGAAACGAAGAACTTGTCGTTATAAAAGCCGAAAAACAAAGAGAAAAATCGCTTGTAGCGAATAGCTTACCTGGTGAAGGATATCTTATCCACTTCGACCATGTCATCGTTCTCATCATCCAACACCTGTTTGCGCGATAGTAGTCGTTCCATCCATGCAAGCGTGATCTGCAACAAGCTACAAGCTGCTGTTGGGCACATGGTGAACTGATGCGAAAAAGTGCCGTAGGAATCTAAAGAACTCGGCAGCAACGCTACTACACTTCCTGGCAGATGTGCACAGAAACGATTCAAGTGAAGTGGAGACTATAGATGGACTGTATCAGTGTAAAGAGATGGGTTTAGAAGACCACTACAGAGGATCTGGGATACGACACCATTGATTTGGATGCACTAAGATCGAAGCTTAAAGAAATGAAACAATGAAACAAAGGATAAAGGATAAAGGATAAAGGACGGCGTTGCTCGATCCCTTTTGGGATGCGCCAGCGCATTCTATTTCTACGGGATGTCGCGAAGGCGATTTCGAATGCATATTTGGCCTTACAATGACTTGCGGTAGCCAGCCGATGAACAATTCAGCTCACTATCCTTCCCAGACACGTCTGGTACCAATTCGCCGACCCCGGAGGGATGGAAGGCTTGGTTGGCCTGGGCAGAAAATCCGAACCAGGAACCTGGTATCGGGTGCACGCGACCGTCGGCGTCTCCTCCGACTGCGCTACACGCGCCCATGCAAACAATGAAATACAACCTATAAATGGAGCTAAATAAACATCAACGCTTGTGAGGATTCAACGTAATGTAGGAGCTCGCTCTAGTCAATGAAACTTAGCACAGCAAAGCTACCGACACTAAATGAAACAAAAAGTCACACTCGGCCAACAGCGCGGCTACGAAGTCCGCAGTTTTTTACGCATGACGCTTGACCACCGAACAAAGCCAACGAAAAAAGTGGGCGATTCCATTTACAAACTCACGCACGTCAATATCTCTATAAGGCACTGCTTTTGCAAGACATAACACGGACTAAGGTATACGGCAGGACCAAATATATACAATTTTCACGTCGAATTGTAGACTTTTCAAACCAAATTGGACACTCTTCTGAGCTGGCCTATGAACTTTGAAGTCAAATTGAACGTCTTCCAAATCGAGACGAGACTTTTATAGGTTAAACTAAAGACGGAGGAACGTGACGGACGAAGACGGACGTGGAATGATTTATAAAATTTCATTATTTGAGTAAAAACAATAAATTAAACTCTGTGTTAAGGCGCAAAAAGGCAGAAATCACATCCTGCATCAAAACACTGGATCGCGACGTGCACTCAAAAAGTTCAACACAACGTTTATTTGATTGATAGTGTATGTACCGCTTACATGCAGCAAGAAAGTTAGGATATGTGTATTTTTTGACAATTGTTTGTGTTGCACCGCTTGCATGTGTGAAAGTGCATGCAAACAGAAAATTCACTATCAATCGACTGAAAATCGCGAAGCGTCGGACGGGGGCAAGGTGCAATCCTCATTTTGGCAATATAAAATGGCCGCCTTCCTGCTCTTCAAAACAAGCTTTGTTTCGTTGTTTTTCCTCAAAAAATAAAATTTTTATAAAATTTCAAACTATGTGTCCTCTTATGGGGAAGTAAATTAAAACTTCAAGGAAAGTTATACTAAAATTTTCCTTGAACAAAAAATTAATCTAACATTTTTGGAGAGCATCTTGATTTGAAAGAATTCTCTTTCGATTTGAAAAGTCTTAGGTTAGCTTAGAAGAGCATCCAATTTGATTTGAAAAGTGTCCAATTCGACGTGAAAAGTGTCCAATTTGATTTAAAAAGTGTCCAATTCGACATGAAAATGGCATAACTGATAAAAGGTAAAGGAGGGCGTTATTCAATCCCTTTTGGGATGCGCCACTCATTCTTAAGACGCTATGGAGGCGATTTGAATGCGTAGCTGACCATACAATGACTTGCGGTGGCCAGCAGATGTACAAGTAGTGTTTTAAGCTCCCCAGACGACTATGGTGGCAATTCACTGACTCCGGAGGAATGGAAACTTGGTTGGGCTAGGTGGGAAACATAAAGCAAGAACCTGGAATATTATGCACGCGATAGCCGGCGTCTCCTCCGACTACGCTACCACGAACCCAGGACGAAATAAGCATCTATAAATATGCACACGGTTCCCGTAGCGAACTTTGCTAGCTTCTGCTTCTTATAAGCAGCTGAACAACTACTCGTCGAAGCTTCCTTTGCAACCACTTCCTTTCAAAGGCGGATCTTGCTCGGAGGGCTTGACAAATTTAGGCTAATAGACCTGTTTGAGATGTGCAAGGCACCTTAATTTTATACAAAAAGGTTCAAATGTGGTCGATATACAGGTGTACATCCAAAAAATCCCCGGTAACTGTAAGGTTTCTTCATAAAAAGTAAGATCTCATGATAACTATTAACCGAAAAGGAAACGATAGTCTCGCTTGCTAACCTAAAATAGCTTATCAAGAAAGAATGTGAAAACCTGCATCAGTCAAAATTTCGCGCTACGCAACAACAAGTAGAAGGCACTGGAACAGAAACCGCGTGTGACATAGAATGTCGCACTAACTGATGATACTCGTGCATATTAAGCGTTTCCAGTCCGATCAGTGGAACGCAGTTTGCGGTTTAATTGTTGTGACGCAAGGCAGCTAGCCAGTGCTCCTAATTCCATGGGAGAAAAAACAAACTGAAAATATCGTTTTACCCATTACTCCGTTCCGTGCCATGCACTTTACTTTTATACAGCACGGTGAAGGCACTTTGGCGCAATAGGTCCATGCACTGAATCGAGAACCCTCCAGTGAATAACACTACTTTTGTCCTTTCGAAATATTTGAGACCTACTGTCGCCTAGTCGGACTCTAAGGCCCCGCTTATGCTTCCGCCGCCGAGCGAGGCGACAGCATGTATAGCGGCCAAATTGATCAATCGCGTTGTACGATCAACGTGGCCACAATACGTAGCGTCGCATCGCTCTGTGTCAAGTATAAACGAGTCCAGCTCTTCCGTATCCTTCCGATAACGGTGCTGATATCGCATTCGATATCAAGTGCTAGTGAAAAAACAACGACAAGTAACAATAATAATATTCATGAGGGAACGCAACTTATAATAGCCAGTCCCGATACAATCCACAGACCGAGCTCGAATTCCTTGTACATCGCAAGAGCCTAAACTGCGGAAAACAGTTTAGCTTCATTGTAATCATTATCAATACTATTATCATGTTTTGCACGCGTTTACATAATTGAACAGAGCGAATCGGATACACAACCAAGTAGGCTAGAGCGTTTCTTGATCAGGAATCGGATTCATCAACGACTTACAAAGATTTGACAGGGAAATTACAGCGGAAAATCCTGATAACGCCAACATTTCACCATATCGCTTGTTGATAAGTCGCGTTAATTCGCGTTTTTTTTCAGGAGTTTCCACTGTAATTTCTCTGTCAAATCTCTGTAAGTCGTTGATGAATCCGGCCCCAGAAGGCCCTTTGAAATGTAAATTCCACTAGGTCGCAGTATCAAAATGAGGCGAATAAATTTATTTACTTATGCGCCCATGGAGGGCACGCTAAATCCCAGTGATTCGAAGCTAAACAACAAGAGAAAGAACGCGATAGGGCAAGACGAATAAAAACGATTAAAGACTAGTTAAAAACAAAAAAAAAACGACCAAGTGAAATAAAAGACTACAATTGTGGAATGCTGAAAAGTAATATTAGTCATACGCTTAAAAACAAGTACTAGTTGGGAGATGAAGGAAATCACTCGCCAAATGGACCAAATCGGTTAAAGTGTCCTGATACGATGACCTCTAGTTAAGGTTTTTTACCCGTGCTTTACCGGGAACGAGGTCAGAGTATCCTCCATGATTTGAAAAAACGTTAAATTGACAAATGCCTTCACAGTGAAAAGCGAGTCTTTCACGAGCATTTCCCTCCCCTTCCGCTATTCGTGACAGATTACCGTTCCGCTTTGTTTGCGAAGCTGCTATCAGCGATGACTAATAACCGCCGTGAACAGCGCTGAGAAGCGAAACAAAGGCGGTTCCAACTATACAGGCCTTCGTTTCTGGAATTTTTTAAATGAAATAGCTCTAAGCGAATATTGGCCAGAGGGTGTGTTGCGCTGAGATTTCCAAATCTCAAAAAACGCCTGAAGGATCGTAGGAGCACGAAGCAACTAATACATCTGGTTCGAGAGTTTAAGGAATCTACAGCATTGAACGGCTCATAAGATGACCCGTTGAAGAAGACGATGTGCCGTCAGGAGCACTACCAGAATACGAAGGGTAAACGGCATTAAAGGGCCAGCGTAAATCAGTGCTTTAGGGGTGCGCCACGCCCTCATCCCTACGTGATGCTGTGACCGAACTTAAAGTCATGTATTTGGGCCACGAAATGACTTGATAAACACTGACACGGTCTCCGAAGACGAAGTGACTGGTCAGCAAGGACTCCAAACCGAGCACACAAACATGTGAAGCCTAACAGCGCCTCGTGTCAAGTGCGCTGAGGCGCCCTTGTTGCAGCATCTACGGTTGTCACGTCAAGTTGGACACTTTTTAAACCAAACTATAGGCACTCTTCCAAACAAACTTGACGCTTTTGAAATCAAGGTAAACATCTTCCAAATCGAGAGCTTCTTCGACATCTTCAAGACGTTCAGAACAATTTTTTTATTTGCTCAAAGAAAATTCAGAATGAATCGATTTGTATTTTTAAATTTTGCCGCCCTTATCTGAAACGCACTGGTTTAGAATTTATAAATTCATTTTTAAGAAAAAATTATGAATTAAAATTCTTGCCGGCGGTGTAATGGCTTAGAGCATTCCCACTCCCGTCAGGAGGTGCGGGTTCGAGTCCCGTTTGGCGCTAAAGTTTTGATCGCAACAAAACATCGTTATAACAACTTACAACCTCAGTACCAGCCACTTGACGCTTAAAGAAAATGAACTGAATTAAAATTCGTTTTAAGGCGCAGGAAGACAGCAGTTTCTTTAATGTAATAAGAGAAGGGATTGCGCCATGCACTCGACTAGATCGCCGCGATTTTCATTTGATTGATAATGTAAATGCTGCTTACTTGAAGCAGCTATGTTAAGATAAATGTTTTCTTAACATATTTGTTTTTTCACGTCGCTATATCTGTGTTACTCCACGCAAACAAATTTTCTTCCTAGCAATCAAAGAAAAATCGCGACGTTCCTGTCTAGTGCATAGTGCAATCTTAATAAAAAAATAATTTTATTTTAATAAAATAAATGGAAAAATAATTTGTTACATTTACTTGAAAATAAAATATTTATAACACTTCCAATACTTTGCTCACTTTTTGCGGCAAGCGAGATCACCAAAAAAATTCCAAAGAAGGACACAGTGGAAAAAGCTCGATTTGATTTGGAAAATGTTCAGTTCGCTTTCAAATACGTCAATGCTGCTTAGAGTGTACAGTTTGGTTTGAAGTGTCCAATTTGACCTGAAAATGGGGAATAGTAGTCAGCGAATAGTAGTTAGAATAATAGTAATAGTCTTTAAGATAGATCATAGCTAGACTTTCTGCAGGACCATGATCCCCAATAGACCTGGAGACTAGGTAAGTTGGGTCCAAACCAACTAAGCTTTCTAGCCCTTAAAGGTTAAATTGGCACCAACCATGTTTGGAAAGAACAAAACATCGACTTCTCCGTCAGTTAACCACCATAAGACGTGGCCAAATGCGTATTCAAGCTGCCTCCCCTATATCCTCCCCAGAAATAGAATTCACAGCGCATTCCAGAGTGCAACGACTCAACGCCTAAATCCTCGATCTAGAACGGGGTAGACTCTAGGCACGCCCTCATCAGAGGTGCGAAGAAAAAAGTGGGTCAACAAAACCGTTAGCTGTGGCAAAGTGCATCCAGGGTCGATAACCGGCACCATGATGAACGGCGAAGCGCCTGTGGTTATTCCGGATCGCGGCTATTTGCAGCGGGGGTCCGTTGGTCTTTTGCTGTATGCGCCCTCCTAGCTTAGAGATCGCGCGTCGGCGTTGACGTTGCCACGTTCGATCGATGTCTTGTGCGCTCGCGATGGCAGTCCCGACGAGCAGATCGTGGCGCAGTGGGCAGCGCGTCGATTAACGTGAGAGGGGTCGGTGGTTCGGTTATCACCTTGTGGCAGTGATTGCATCTCAGCTGATTGCTTGGAATTTAGGGGGTTCTAACCTGTGCAACTTTTTGTGCAAATTTTGCGCATTTTTCCAGCCATATGTATTTCGCCGCTCGAACAGCGCAGAACCCAGCCGCGGATTCTCCCTGAGCGAGGAATGCAGTTTCAACACGAGCAGCTTGGATGGCACCCACCCTGGAGTCCCTTCCCTAGCCTGCTCTGCGCTCGAAGAGCGCAGAACTTAGCCTCGGACTCCTCCTAAGGCGAGGAATGCAGTTTCCACACAAGTAGCTTGGATGGCACCCACCCTGGGGTCCCTTCCCTAGCCTGTTCTGCGCTCGAAGAGCGCAGAACTCAGCCGCGGAATCCCCCTGAGCGAGGAATGCAGTTTCCGCACGAGCGGCTTGGATGGTACCCGTCCTGGAGTCTCTCCCCTAGCCCGGTTCTGCTTTAGCTCAGTTCGCCACCGTGGAACACAGCTGCGGACTCACGCGTAGCCAGCCCCGTTGCTGGCAGTGCGCGCTCCAGCCACCATGGCGCGCTCCAATCAAACGGACCCCCGCTGCAAATAGCCGCGATCGTTATTCCGCATCTACATGACCACTTTGCCGTGTCACGCGACGAACATAAAACGACTCGGTGAATCATGCGTACTATCAGATTGCGTTGCTCATGATGTTTTGTATACATAAAGGGCTTCACACTGCTGACTAACGCAGTCTCTGTTACAAGGCCAACAGTACGCCATCTGTCCGAACCATAGCAAAAAAGAAAACCAAGAGACTGAGAATGGTGGATCACATTTCGCGACTTAAGCTAATTTATTAAACCAAGTTCGTTGGCAACTAAGTTCGTGGACTCTCAAAAATCTTCAACAGAAGGGTTATTAACAAATAGCAAATGATAATGTTTAATCAAAACAAGATTCCTTGAAATGTAGAAGTGCTTCCCGTTTACCAGGTAGCTGGTCTATCGCACGGCTGTAGAATTCTTGTGCTTTTAAGGGGCCAAGAATCCATGGAGGTGCTTTTTGACCTGCTCCACATTAAAAAAATCGTCTTCCAAGAGCAGCACCGAACTAAAAAGGTTATAATCACTCGGCGCACAGTCTGAGCTGTTAGGTGGATGAGTAGACGCTCCCAGCCAAGGTCTTCGATTTTTTGAAATGTCCGAATAGCAAGGCGCTCCCCGGCGGTGTCAAAAAGGTGTTAACTTCTGGCAGATCATCAAGAGCGATTCTAGCATTGATGCTGAAATATGCTCTTCTCAACATGGCCGCGCGCAGGCTGAATTCTGCTAGAATCGGTTCGACAGCTTTTAAGGAGTGGAATTATCTTTCAGCATAATACCGCCGCAGCGAATCGGACGCTTTAGAAAACGGTGACATTGGCTGGGAGCGTCTAACTCATCCACCTTAGAGCTCATGCTGTGCCGAATGACTGCCACCTTTTTAGCTCGCTGCAGCACTTCTTGGTTGGAAGACGATTTATTGTGGAGCAGGTCAAAATGCACCTCCATTGATTCTTGGTCCCTTAAAAGCACAAGAATTCTACAGCCGTGCGATAGACCAGCTACCTAATAAATGGAAAGCAATTGAAAATTGTTATTTGTTACTTCTTAATTATCACTTTTGTTGGAGGTGCTTGAGAGTCCACGAATTTAGTTGCCAATATAATAGGTTCGCTTGAAATCAAGCGCTATCTAAGCTAATACTTAGCACATAGGCAATGTACAGCTGCATATGCCTACACGCCAATTTCACGTCAAACTGGGTGCATTTCAAGCACTCGCCGATACACTTACAACCGGGAAAAAAACCCGTCCGAGTTGTCCGGTGCGCAACGCCCACAGCCGCGCGATCCAAACCTGGTTTTTTATTAGCCATGGAGCGCCCTTAACAGGCTCTGTAAGTTGGAGACAGGGATGAAGGACATTAAGAACGCTACGACGCTCTATGTTATGTTATGTTAGTGTCCTCGTCAACACGCACTTGGCCATGAACACCGATTCGTACGAGTCTCTGACAACCCGAATCGGACGTCTGCGACTGAAGCGATGTGGTTCCGTGCCAGCTTTGACCGTATTCGTCGCGTATGCCCCAACATCCGACTACGACGACGAAGAGGTCGAAGCCTTCTACGTGGAGATGGAGAAGTTCTATAAGGAAGATCACACCTTCTACAAGGCGATCGTCGGCGACTTCAACGCCAAGATCGGACCGCGAAGGTCGCCAGAAGAACTTCACATCGGAACCCACGGTTTGGAGTGGAACGAGCAAGGTGAAAGGCTGTCTGAGTTTATCATGTTGACCAAGACCATCCATGGAAACTCGCAGTTCCAAAAGCCTCCCTCCCTACGATGGACCTGGGAATCCCCCAGTGGCCAGTTCCACAACGAGATCGACCACATCATCTTCAATCGCAAGTATTGCCTGACCGACGTCTCCGTTGTCCCCAAGTTCTACACGGGATCGGACCACCGCCTCCTTCGCGCGAGGTTTCGCTTTTCGCGTCAAGGAGAGAAGGCCGCGAAGTTCAAGAAGAGGAATCCCAGAACGACCATCAACTGGGACCTTTACACCTCTCTTGCCGGTCTTTGGGAAGATGCCGTCATGGACAACATCGACGAGGAATACGACCGCTTCGTGCACCATCTCCACGATAGTGCTAAGGGAGCCGAGAGCTTGAAGACCACCAAGAGACGCCTGTCTCCGGAAATCTCGAGCTTATACGCCAGCGTGGAGCAGCACGAGAGTCAGGCAACTATCAACTGACGTCCGAGCTTGCGAAGCTATGTAGAGCGGCGATAAAGGAAGATCTCAAGGAGTGAAGGGCGGAAGTGTTGGCTGAAGCAGCAGAGGCAGGGTTGAGCATCCGCAATGCCCGCCGAAACTTCGCCAACTTCGAGACCAAGATGACCGCTCTCCGACGTCCTGACGGAACCGTCTCCTCTTCCAGAAGGACCATGGAGAAGGTCATCCACGATTTCTACTCCGATCTCTTCGATAGCCACGTCCACCTGCCCCCATGCCATCTTCCGCAGGATGGATACGTCGTTCCCTCTGTTCTCCCTTCCGAGATCCGACACGCCATCTCGTCGGTGAAGAAACGTACAGCACCCGGCCCTGACAGGATCAGACCCGAACACCTGAAGAACCTCCCGCCAGCGCTCATCAACACCCTGGCGCGGCTCTTCACACGATACCTGTCGGAGTGCAAGGTTCCATCTCAGTGGAAGACCAGCAAGACCGTCTTGCTGTACAAGAGGGGAGACGTGCACGACATTGGCAACTATCGCCCGATCTGCCTGCTGTCCGTAGTCTACAAGCTGTTCACTCGAGTCATCCTGAATAGGATCAGCAGAACGCTGGACGAAGGACAGCCACGCGAACAAGCAGGATTTCGGAGAGGATTCAGCACGATCGACCACATACACACCATTACGAAGCTCATCGAAGTGTCGCGAGAGTACAAGCTGCCGCTGTGCCTTACGTTCATCGACCTGAAGAAGGCATTCGACTCCGTCGAGACTGAAGCGGTCCAAGAAGCCCTGCTCACTCAGGGCGTTCCTACTCAGTACATCAGAGTCCTTCGAGAGCTGTACAGTGGATTCACGACCAAGATCTCTCCATTCTACAACGACGTCGTCATCGACGTAAGGAGAGGGGTTCGGCAAGGGGATACCATATCCCCGAAGCTCTTCAGCGCCACCCTCGAAAACGTCATGCGCGAACTAGAATGGGAAGACATGGGAGTGAAGGTCGACGGCCAGCAGCTGCACCATCTTCGTTTCGCTGACGACATCGTGCTCATAACACCGAACATCAGCCAGGCGGAGCGAATGCTGGCCGACTTCGATCGTGTATGCGGGAATGTTGGACTGCAGCTGAATCTTACGAAGACTATGTTCATGAAGAACGGATGGGTTTCTGATGCCCCATTCTCGCTCAACGGAACGAACATCTCCGAATGCTCCAGCTACGTGTATCTGGGTCGCGAAGTCAATATGGCCAACGACCTAGCGCCGGAGCTGACAGGAGGAAACGAGCGGCTTGGGGAGCTTTTAAGAGCGTCGAAGAAGTCGCGAAGAAGACGAAGAACGTCGAACTCCGTGCCCACCTATTCGACTCTACCGTTCTTCCTGCCCTAACATACGCCTCAGAAACCTGGGCTATGCGAAAGCAGGATGAACACGCGATCAGCGTCGCGCAGCGTGGAATCGAGAGGACGATGCTCGGAGTGACACGACTCACGCAAGTGAGAGAAGGCCTCCGGAGTTCCGAGCTTCGCCGACGTTCGAAGATCAGAGACGCTGTCGCGTGGGCCAAGTTGTCGAAAATTAGGTGGGCCGGCCACGTAATGCGCTTCGCAGACACCCGCTGGACGAGAGCCGTTACCGTCTGGATTCCGCGGGATGTCAAGAGAACACCGGGACGCCCACCAACGCGTTGGTCGGACTTCTTCGTGAAAGCCCTGAACGACCGCAATGACGCTCTTCGTGTCCCTCGAGCGAGGAGGATCCATTGGACCACTCTGGCACGCGACAGGGACGAATGGAGACGCTGCTGGCGCCCGCTCGAGCAAGTCGATGATCAACGGGACGACAGGTGATACAGGTGATACGACGCTCTATGGGATTTTCTGCTCATCAGAAGCCCTCTCCTCCTCCGATCCTCTTTGCGCCGAACAAGCACGCAAATATCACTAGTTGCAGCGACTGACTAATATAGGAATAGGTAGCTGCGTGGTCCCGTAACGATTTCCCTGAATTTCACTCCGAAACTACGGTGGACAACTCAGACGGGTTTTTCTTTCCGGTTGTAAGTTTATCAAACACAATTTCAAGCCAAGTGGACAATTTTCAAGAGAAAATGTACACACCTCTATGTAGCTTTGACAGTTTGGGAATAAATCTGAACATCTTCCACACCAAACGACCGCCTTCCAGCTTAAACTAGGGACACTAGTCGCGACTATATCGCCAAGGGTGGGTGAGGAGTCTGTCAAGAATTGGACGAGTTGTCTCACAGTAACCAGGTGATCGTTGCAGGAGTACCTGCTTCGTTAGATATCGTGGTCGAACGTCCCCGTCCCACTGGCCCGCCCACCCCAACCCATGGGCCTTTGTTATACCATCGCTCACTCCGAGCGACGCCAAATGATATGCACCCATATCGATCCCATCGCGGCGCCCGATCGATATGGGAGCCTATCATTAGGTGTCGCTCGGGGTGAGCGATGGTATGACAAAGGTCATGGGCTTGCTCGAGAGTCCACTGGCTGCCTTACGAGGTAGTGGAGACGCAGGCATTTGCCACGCCTCTGTTCAAAGGGCGAGGGGGGGGGTAGAACGCCACTCCGCCTACGTCCTGGTTTGTAGTTGCGCCGCTGCGCGACGCGGCACCATATTCGGAATAGCCCTAGTTTATACTTGCGCCGCGCGGCACGATGGTTGAGATACATACCGACCGGGCGGCGCGAAAAATCGATACTATGACGATCGTGGTGCCGCGCCGCGTGGCGGAGCAAGTATAAACCAGACCTTAAAGGCCCCCACAGAGTTCTGCGGCAACGCCGCTCGCCGCTATGGTTAAGGATAGGGCAGGGACGCCGCCGGCGGCGAGCTCTGTGTCTCTGCCCTATGGTTAAGCATAGGGCCGCGGCGCTGCCACAGAACTCTGTGGGGGCCTTAAGACATCTCATCCCACACATCTTTTTTAGTTTCTCCATCGTTTCCCGCGTTTGCCATTTCTGCATTATCTTCAGCAGCTTCATATTCCTTGTCGAGCTTTTTTCTTGCGTCTTTCGCCCCTTACATTTATCTTAGTGTTTTCCGAATATTTTTGTGCCGTATATCACTTTTCTTTACAGCTGAGTAAGACGGAAAAACTGAGGAGGAACAAAAAAGATGTGTACAACTAGCAATAGAAACACAGATATACGAAAGGAACAAAATGAACATGACAAAACGGCATAAACTAAAGAAAAACGTAAATGAAACGAAAGATTCTACCCACGCTCTCGCTCGAGCGTATGGGCCTGTTCATACTTCGCGACAGCAGCGACAAGAGCGAAGAGAGCTCAATTGGCGATTTAGTCGCGAGTGTGCGATAGGCCCCGTTTATACTTCAACGCCGAGCGACGCGACGCCACGTGGCTATGGCCTATGTTATAACACCCCGAGCGACGCCTAACGATATGCTCCCATATCGATTCGGAGCGCGACGGGATCGATATGGGAGCATATCATTAGGCGTCGCTCGGGGTGAGCGGTGGTGTAACAAAGGCCTATATTGATTGAGCGGCGCGATCGATCAATTTGGCCACTTTACATGTCGTCGCGTCGCTCGGCATCGGAAGTATAGACGGCGCCATGGTCGGACCACACGCCGGAGATTCTTCACCTCCCAAATCCGTACTCTCCTCCAACGCGAGGAGAGCAGAACATAACAGCGTTACTATTTGATTGTTTCCCTCACTAATAACATGTCTCGTTTCTCCTTGTCCCTGTTACTAAAGTTTTTTTTTTTTGAAAGGTGACCCCTAAGCATTATAGCGCCTGAAATAGTAAACTCGTTTGGTGACAACATGCCAAATTAGGACAAAGAGAGGATGTCCGGCATACCAGCTAAACTCAAAAACTGCAGACGAGAAGTGAACACTACACAAACGACCTAACAGGAAGAATTGGCGGTGCGTGCAAGTGTTGGGAAGTGGGATCATGCTCTTTATCTTCCTGGTATTTCACTACACTGCTGAGTATAATGAATTTCCGTAAAATAAGACTTTGAAAACAACAGCCATGAAGAAACAGAAATATTTTCAGTAACGACACAGGGAAAAACTGCCTAAACGGCAAGCTCGCCGGTTGTCTCTTCCGATGGTTGGCGTCAAAAATTCCCGTAGTTCGCTCCAGTGCTAATTGGTCTCCATTTTTCCGTCCGAAGTGTGTTCAAATTGAGGACTGATTTGCCGTTCGCACTCGATTGAAACCTTAAGTGTGGCCTGAATGTCGTGTGCACCAACGGGGTGGGTGTAGCGCGGTCAGAGGACCCCCCCCCCCCCCCCCCGGTCCTCTCGTGCTTCTGAACGAATCCGAGGGTTGGGCCCTGCCCATGCCAACCAAGCCCAATCCCTCGGGGCTTCTGAGTTTAGACTTGTCTAGAAGAATAAAGAAGGAACGTGGCTTAGAGCGTCACTATGTAGATTCAGTGGTATTCAGCTACCTTTGAAACAATGTGAATATTTCAAGCTAAGAAGGTTATTGTGGTATAGCACACCAGCAGAGCATAAGGTTCTAAATTTTGCTGTTTGCGGGAGTGCTACACTAAGTGTTAGTGTAGAATACTGGATCCTTCATTGGCTTATCCAGCAGGTCATTATTTGCACCAAATATGCGCTCCAATTGACTCACGATATCCCGTGGACGTAGAATGCGTGGCGCAATCCCCAATGATGTGGATTGACCCCGACAAGGATTCTTCATACCTTTTGGGGTGCTCTACTTCTCCGATGTTTGCACTGCTTCTGTAGTATGATCATGCCACTCATCCACATTTATTTTTCATCGGGTGAATTTAACGAAAAAGTCCAAACTTTGTATTATTGTTATTTCGTATTTATCGCACGGGCGCGTGTAGCGCAGTCGGAGGAGGCGCCGACTGTCACCTGCTCCCGATACCGGGTTCCTCGTTCGGATTTCCAGCCCAGGCCAACCAAACCTTCCATCCCTCCGAGGTCGGTTAATTGGTACCAGACTTCTCTGGGAAGGATAAAACGCTGACTTGTTCATCGGCTGGCTGGCCACCGCAAGTCATTGTATGGCCAAATACGCATTCAAATCGCCTCCACGACATCCCGTAGATTCATGGCGTCTAATAGATCTAGAATGCGTGGCGCATCCCAAATGGGATTGAGTAACGCCGTCCTTTATCCTTCATCCTTTATTTATCGCACATTTCTGGTAGGGAAGGTGAAGAAAGTCGTAGTTTACAAATTCGGCAGTGACAGCGAATATGAAGGTAACTGTTGGAATGAATGATCTCTGTGATAAGGCGTTCTCGCCAGTGGTATAAAAGGCCTCTGGTGAGGTTGGTTGTATTCATTCTTCGTCTGCGATAAACCAGTGCGTCTGCCAGTTGTAACAGTAACCATTTATCCAAGGCAAAAAGGGGCAAAAGACGGCGTTAATCAATCTCTTTGATGAGAATGAACCATTCATTCTACTTCTACGGGATATTGTGGAGGCAATTCAAGTGCGAATTTGGCCTATACGTGACTTGCACCGGCCAGCCGATGAATCAATCAGAGCGTATCCTTTTCAGGCTTGTTTTGATCCATTTAACAGACACAGGAGATATGGAAGGCTTCACTGCCCTGGGCGGAACCCGATCGAATAGTCTTGTTTCGAGGTCTCTCGACAGACACTTATACGACTGCGCTATTAAGCGTGCGTTCGAAGAACCACCGAGCAAAAAGGCGAAAAGGCGACCAAAACGACACCATAGAAAGTCACAAAAACAGCTAGCCTTTGATAGTGAACAAACAGGTGTACTACTCGAGCTCTAGTAGTCATACGGTAAAGAAATTTTTTCTGCAACGATCTTTTGTATGATGGAGACGTCTACTTTTGCTTCAACTGCCAAAAAAAAAACCTGGAAAACTGACTCCCTTAGTCATAAAGAGAATTATTAGAGAAAAGCTCTATTTTTAGCTGTAAAATAACCCAAGCTCAACATTTTATGGAGCACAATTTCATCCTTCTATTAGGGTGCGTATCAGCGCAGTCGGAGGAGTCGCCGGCTGTCGACTGTACTATTAGGGGGGCCAAAAGTAATGAGACAAAATGAAAAAAATCTTTATCTCTTTATAACTCAATTACAACTCAACGATGCTGAGGAATGTATTTGCCATTAAGGGCATTGACCTTGCTGCCATCGCTCAGCCAACTTCCTGATCCCATCCTTCCAGAACTGTTTGGGCCTGGTGTTGATCAACTGCTCGATATGGCTGTCAAGGACTGCTTGGTTCTTGTGTCCCTTTCGACTAGGAAGTCCTGTAGGCTCAAGTAGTAGTAGTAGTCGCATGGAGAGATGTCCAGCGAATACGGTGGGTGAGGCATGTGAACGTAGCCCAGCTGGCCAAGCTTATCCGTGCTTACTTGTTCCCGATGGGGTGCGGCGTTGTCGAAGAGGAGAACCTTCTTGAAGCGCTGCGAATGAATAAGAGCGAGTCGCCGGCCCATCTCCTCTATTTCGTTCACCATGGCCTTGGAGTTCATCGCGGTGCTCTTGGGAAACAGCCTCCGGTAAACCGATCCATGGGCGCAGGCCCAAAAGCTCCAAAAATGCTTCTCGCCGTGAACATCTCGCCGAACGAAGGTCGGTAACAATTCACCAGGCCTCACCCAGACTCGCTGCTTGGCAGGGTTAAGGTAGAAGACGTATTTCTCATCCTGCGTGAATATTGAGCCCAGGCTGCTCGGGGTTGGGAATTGGGGGAGATTTGCGCGACACAGGTCGACTCGTCAGACTGGGGTTTCGGCATGAGACAGGCTGGGGTTTTTGGCATGCTTCTGGAAAGGTAGGAAGTGGTAACTTCTCAGATGGGCTTCAGTAAGTAGCATACAAACATACAAGTACGACAAGTACGAATTCAGACTCCAGCCACGAGATATGTGGACACGGCATGGGGTGTCTCATTATTTTTAACCCCCCCCCCCCTAATGGATTCCAGCTTCTTGGTTCGGGTTTCCCGCCAAGGTGAACTAACGATAAGCTTTCCATTTTTGCGGGGGTTGGGAGTGGTAAAACAATGACTTCTTTATCGGATGGTCACCGCAACTCATTATATGGCCAAATATAGCCACATGGGACACAATAAGAGTTGAGACGCGGTCGAGGCGCTGAAAGCCTTCAACTTCTGGGCCCGCGAGGTCTCTGATGATTACGCATACTATGATCCGAAGATGAAAAAGTCTGTCGAAGCTGATGCCATAGAGGACTTGACGCTAGATGTGGAAATTTACGCAATGGACGCTGGGACCAGGTCGAAGTGGCTGAGTACTACAAGAATTGGTACATGGTGATGAAAATGCTTGCCATATTAGTTCGCGAAACTGTGATCCATTCCCAGTGATCAATAAAGGTCCTGTTTATTAAAAAATACACATTCAAATTACCTCTACGATAACCCATAGAAGTAGAATTGGCTGATTGACCTGGGATGGAGGCGATCCAAGAGCTTCGACTCGATGTGCTAGTAACTGTTGGCGCCTTTTCCGACTGCGCCACCACGCAGCAGAAGGGCAAGACGCTGACCTGACTTATGTACGACAGGGTAGACTACTATGAATCTGCTTGACTTGCTTAGCAGCGGTAACCTCTTTGATGTAGGATAGCCACGTTTGCCTTATTAATGGAACTATCCATATTTCTTCGCATTTTGTACCTTTCGACTGCCCCACGGGACCTTCCGTGTTCTTTTTTCGGCACTGTTATACTTCCACGATTTTCCAGGTCGAGGAGAGGTCGAAAAGAACTTCCCAAACTTCGTCTAGGTAGGAGGGAAGTTATTTGGGGTGCTGACCATGGATTTGACATCCGTTTTTGAAATTTCGGACGATTACGCTAGGTTACGAAATGTATGGGTAACTAAGGGTCCAGGTCAGCCTGAATTTAGACAACCGCACCTTTCGTTGCATACCGTAATTCGCGGAAACTTCAACGTCAGATTAGCGATCAGCACTCCAAATAACCCCTAGGCGAAGTTTGGGCGAATTTTTTTCGACCTCTGGAGTCGTGAAAGTACGATAGTGCCCTTTTCTCCTGTCTGACTTGTCCCACCAGGCTCGAACTGGGCTCGGTTATTGCCGTCGTCGGCCACATCACCTATCGCGTGTCGCCTGCAGGTCCATGGTGGTCGACGGTGACGAGGCTCCGGCAGTATGAACAGCAGCAGTGACCACATCTTTGAGAAGATCAAATTCAAGCTCGACGATGGCACCATCGATCCGGAGAAGGTAAGCACCTTAGGGCATTTTATCTCTCATTTGTTCAGGCACATATTCATCAGTTAATGCCTATTTTCAGAGATCCTTCTGGGTTTTGTTGTCTTCGCTAGTGTTTTTTATATTATGGATTGTCTTCCTTACATACTATTTGTCACGGATCGTAGGACCGATTGTTTCCTTCATATTAAACAGGTAAGCTCTAGTGCTGTTTTCTGTTTCAATGAATTGGCTAACATTTTGGGCCTCGCTGCAGCAGAGCAGTGCGCCACAAGAACTAACTAGAAGAGGCATTGCTGGGACGGAACTCATTGGCTTTCAACTCAAGGGTCACCATATAGTGGGGCTCTTAAGACGGTTTCTATTCCGCGAAATTACAAATTTTATGAAGCATTTCCAGGATTTACCCCTATGATAAACTGGCAAGGGAATTATCTGAAGTACGCCGGAACGGCAGGAACTAACTAACTAACTAACGAACTCACTGCAGCACCCATGCCACGACACCGGCTCCTTGCGCCGCCATGGTAATTTAGACGCTGTGGACCCTTAATTATTACACCCTCCTACTCGTTTGCCTCAACGATTCGGCAAAAACAAAACATGTTCTATTACTATTTGGGGGACGGCGATTATTCCTACAGTATTCATTCTTGGCGTTCCGGCGTATTGTTCAGACAGTTCCCTTGTGAGCTAGACCTCTTTTGATGTAGTTGATACTCATGTGTCTTCCTACCGAGGCGAATAACCTCTGAATACTATCTTACCCCTTTACATTATACTTTGAAACGATAGAAAATCTTCTGGTAATTGGATGATTCGGGTAACGGTATTTTCGTGGACCCGCGTTTCTGGATGATTCGAATCGGGATGTCCGAATCGGATATCCGAAAATGATTCATTCAACACATTGGTGGTGAATGCGCGCGTAAGTGCAGCCTGGTCCAAATGGCGGTCGTTGACTGGAGTTCTCTGCTATAAGACAATACCCGAGTACCTCAAGTCGAAGGTTTATAGAACAGTCGTCCGCCCAGTAGCGACGTACGGTGCTGAGTGCTGGCCCGTGACGAGGGAGATTGAAAGCCGCCTCAGTGTAATGGAGACGAAGATGTTAAGGTGGACGGCCGGAGTAACGCGATTGGACCGCGTTCGCAATGACACCATACGACAGAGGTTCGGTGTCGTCCCGATAGCCGACAAGTTGCGCGAAGCTCGTCTACAATGGTATGGCCACGTCCTTAGCGCTAACGACGACACTGTCTGTAAGATTGGCCTGAATCTTGAAGTCCAGGGAAAACGGCCCAGAGGACGCCCGAAGCAACGTTGGCTAGACACGTTGCACTTGGACTTAAAGATAGCTGGTGTGCATCCCGATCAAGCATTTGATCGGGAGAAATGGCGTCACCACACCAGAAGAGCGGACCCCGCCACCAAGCGGGACAAACGCTACTGAAAATTATGATGATTCATTCAACATATTAGACCTTTCGCGGCCCTCGGATTTTTGGATGATTCGGCTATTCGTCACTCATGAAGATAGCCGGTATCTATTCCGTTCGCTCTAGAACAAGATATGTGATTCTATTGCCTCAACAGCCATATAAAGTGTGAGAAGGCAGAAAAGCGTTCACTTGATGTCGCGCAGGGGTTCATCTCCAACACCTAGGTAGGGGCCCGTGCAGGTCTAGAATGGGAGGTCCATCCTTCTTCTTCATGAAGACGTAAGGAACGGCTACGAAACAGTAGATATTGGGTCCGATGCCGATTCGGATAATTTGGATCTGTCATTTTTTCAAACTCCCGTTAAAAGTGTCGTGCGAATAATGGAATTTTTGAGAAGCTCGGGTCTTAGGACGATTTAAAGAGGGGTGATTTCCACCAGATCGGATTTTCAGAAGATTCAGTTAACTGATTTTGATCAGAAATTTGATAACCTATCCGATGCGGATATCCGATGTGAGATTCGAAGATAAATCAGTTATTTAGATCATACGAAAATCCTTTTAAGGCTTCTCTTACCTGGATCATTTCAAGATGAATTTTTTAAGAATGCCGCTATACGCTCGACGGTTCTTGAGGTTCTTGAGGTAGGCTCCTGCATACCCAAGAGAATTTCTTTACATTTCCGCCATATTGAGGGGTCAGGCCTTAGGTTGTGGGCCTGAACAACATCCCTGAGTACCTTTTCCTTCCCAGTTCCTTGACAGGGAACTGAAGTTGAGCTGTCTGCACTATACTACTCGTCTGCATCTATTACTTCACAGGATCCGATTAGTAGATGTTCTGTGTCTGTGTATTTGCTCTAGTTCCGTGGCTAAGGAGTGTGTACAATTTCATACATTCCTCGTCGTTGACCCATTTGCCTGAGAAAAATCAACACCATAGTCATATAATGACATCTTAGGTCCGTTACAGCGGAAAAAGCTGCCTCTTATAGGAAAGATAAGAGTTTTTTCTGTAGACTTGGCCCAAGGGGCCTTTCAGTCTTCCTATGGTTCTGTTCATAGTCCGCGAATAGAGCGGCTAGGAAGAACTGCAAATCGATCGATTTGAAGTGATCGTTACGTGTGCAAGCAGGTTTCTTCATTTTACCATTGAAGTCTAATTCTTCCACCCCTCGTTTCAGATATCTTCGGTTTTCAAAGACTCCCGGTCATATCAAATTGAGAAGCTTCTCGCTAAGTTTGCTTGGAGGGAAGTTGATGTTTAAAGATGTGAGTCTACCTACCCCATGTGTTTCTTTGTTCTTGAAAATTTTTCTTTGTTCTATGCATGTTTTTTTTTTTTGGTTGCAGTTTCTATACGCAAACGATGACTACTCCATACGAATAAACGACGGCTGGATAATATTCTCTTACTGGAACTATGTGCCTGGCCGGAAAGTCTGCTTCAAGAGGTACTGTAAGATTTCTCTATTTCACATTGACAACTGATTTTGCAACTTTTCTTTTGCAGCAATTCGTCTCGACTTCACCTTTCATTGAATGGGCTGCAAATTCATGTATATAATCGTGTACAACGCTACAAAGATATAGCTAAGTTATTTCGACTGGAAAAACTGTTTGGTGATGACGCGGATGTCAAAAGGCCCACACCGATTGATAGGTACGAGGTTTTTCATTGCGATTGTTATAGGGATAACCGGCGCAATACGGTTTTTGAGGGGCACTTTCTTCTCTGTGTGCATACCTCCGGTATTCAGCCTACGTAAGAACAGAATGCTTCGCTTTCGTAGTGGCGATTCACCCCCATGCTAGGATCGTGCTACAATAGTGAACTCTGGTGAGAGAAAAGATGAGTGAAACATACCGTAGTAGGACTGCCCTCCTTTACCCGTAGTGCGCCAATTTACCTTACATCCCAGTATGACCAATGCGTTTATTGGGCGCATGTAGCGCAGTCGGAGATGGTGCCGTCTGTCGCGTGTACTTGTCTGGGAAGGATAAAGCGCTGATTTGTTCATCGGCTGATCACTGAAAGTTATAATGTTGCCCAACTCGCATTGAAATCGCCCCCACGACGTCCCAAAAAAGTAGAATGCCTGGCGCATCCCAAATAGGATTGAGTGGCGTCGTCATTTATCCTTATCCCTATCCTTTTACTATTAGGTTGATTTACGTTTATCATATTCCATTGGACTCTGCTTTAAAAAAATCCCTTATGCTAGAATACCATTATTTTCTGATACGAACAAATGTGGTTTTTTTATGAATGCTACGTTTTTGCTTGGGTTTTTCCTCTGATGAAGTGTAATAGGGTTCATTTTAAGATACCTATTGCTGAATTATAGGGAGACTGTTCTGTAATGTCTCGAGAGCCCGAAATTTTCGTATTTTTCCATTTTCAGAACCATGTATGGTTAAAATTACCGTTACCTTTTCTGGAGGTGCTTTACTCTACACAGCTTTTCAGTGCTGCTCCGTCTGCTTATTGGGATCGTATCTGGTCCTTGGTTGGAGTCATAAAGCTGGACATTTGGTCTGGTCGAGTGGTAATTGGAAATCGGCTTCTGCCCTACATGCTTGTTATTTCTCTGGAGAACATGAACAGTAAGTCTTTTTTAGTCCGCCCTTGCGAACGCTTTCTTTGATCGTTTCCTTTTCTCTTCGTGAAGGTTTAGGGGTGTGTGACTGTCTTGACAAGCTATTTTATAGCTGATCCCCATTCAGTGTATCATTTTCATTTCATCCCTTTTACCAATATTGGATGTGGGTTCCTGGTTTGGGCTATGCGGAATCAGAGCACTTGCTTCGCTATCATGTGACTCTACATCTCTTGAAGTTGCCAGACCTGTCGTACACCGGCTACTGAGCTGTTGAACACTTCAGAGCAGGTGGTGGTAGAGCAGAGAGTCATTTGACCCCCCTCCTACCTCTCCAAACTAGAGTTGTTTATTGTCTGTTGGATTGGACAAACGGGTAACGATCATTTGTCCTCTCATCATTCCTCTTTCCTTCAATGTTTTTTCTTTTCAGCGTGATTGGTGGTACTATGTATACCTTCTCTCGTGTCTCGCACATAGCATGCTACACTAGAAAGATTCAGCGTGTGAACCACTTCATCTGTTTGCTGTTATCACCTACGCTTAACTTTTTCTCGTTCTCGTTTTCTAATAGTGCCTCGCGTATACAAAAGAACGGCTGATCGTCCAGCCATGCTGGATTTTCTAGGTTCTTAGAACGTATGTTCGATTCATCTAAGGAAAGGTACCTTTTGTTCTTACTTCATTCAATGTGTTACTTACTGTTTGTTGATCTCAAACATGTGGCTGCAATATTAGTCGGATACGGGCGCATCTATGTAGCAAAGTTGAAAGATGATTGTGGCGGATGGATTAGACAGATCCTTTCATCGGAAAAGTGGCGGAGCTTCTTGTATTGGCCAAATGCGCATTTAACTTGTTTCCATTCAACGACTCCTAGAAACGGACTATAACGGCGGCCTTCACTCCGCTCTTTGGAGAGCAGGTCTCTTCTATTGTGTCGTTCTGCTCTTGTTTAGTTAAATATTCCTCTATATCTCTACAGAAGCTGAGCTCCGTTGACTAGAATGTTTAGTTCCTTCCCCATCTTCCATGAATGTCTCACCTTCCAGCGATATTCTGGTCGTGATTTCTGGCTGGACAATATTTGTGATTAACTTCTAAGATGTTTTAGCCGTCCTAGAAAACGATAGGGCTCTTTACTACGAAAATGAAGAGGGTTTTTTGTCGAGGTAATCTAAACCGATATTTTGGATTGCTAATCGATGCATCGACGTCAAGCTTGTTTGGTATGGGGTAGATCACAAAATCCGTTACTCACGTGCGTTCTTTTTCGCGCTTGCTCTCGTGGCTAATTGGTTTGGCATACACGTTGCCTTCCTATCGCCAGCAATTTTTGTTTTGTAGGGATTTTTTTATTTATGCTCTTGCTGCTGTTTACTGAAGCTGTTTACTGACGTTGCGCTTTTGTGTGATGCTTTACGTTCTTGCGACCTGTTCCGACTTCATACACTCTGATCCGACTCGTTACTACGGCTTTTTACTTCGGCACACTGGCATAAGCTATCGCTTACAACAGAGCTCGCTACAGTGAAGCTAGTCTTTTACTGCGCTCTAGCTCTACTTGCTGCTCTCCCACCTTTGCTCAGGTCACTTTGATCAACGTTCAGTGTTATTGTGCAGTTTAAATGTTTTTTGCCGTCCATCATTCTCTTTCAGGCTTGTTCTTGTTCACAGGCGAACAGACTTTTATAGTGCAAATTCAGAATAATTTTTTATTTTTGAAATTCACCTGTTTAAAGTCAGCGTGTTTAACGTTTGCGAACGTGTGCAAGTGTTTGTCGAACATGTGTGGAATCTCTGGGAGTGTCTGGGAAGATGATACATTGAAATTCTCATTGCTTGCTATTTTAAGGCGTTGAGTAGTCCACGGGCGCATGCAGTACAGTCGGAAGAGGTGCCGACTGTCGTGTGCACCCGAAACCAGGTTCCTCACATGGATATTCCGTCCAGACCGACCAAGCTCTCCATCGGGGTAGGTAAACCAGACCTGGGAAGGATAAAGCGCTGACTTGTTCATCGGCTGGTCACCGCAAATAACTGTATGACTAACGAGGAAGGTCAAAGAGGTCACCGTGGAGTTTCTCAAAGCGACCTATATAGGGTTATAGGGCGTTGTCTGGGAAGCACCATAGTGGTTTCCAAATTTCCTGCGGACCTCCGGGTAGGTCAAAAATGACAAAAAACTGTACCGCTTCAGTGCGGGCCGATAACGCAAAACTGACGCCTGGAATACCCTTGTCGTGCCCACAAATAGTCCTGCAAAAGGTTTGGAGCTTCAATCATTACTAGAACTTAGGAATTGATTAATTCCTAATTGAAGCGAGACGGCGCATTCACGGGAGGCGCGCGCCACTAGCGCCAGGGATTGGACGGCCGAGTGGTTAGCGTGACGGACTTGCGGGAGGGAGGTCGAGGGTTCGATCCCGGCAGTGTGGTTTCTGCATTGCTGGGTGCACGTCTTGCGTTTTTGGCACCGTAAAGTGCTTTTCTGTCTCGACTAGGTGTCATATTCGATTTTCAACCCTGATTTCAACCTTCTGTGATGCGATTTGACTTCAAAACACAAGTCACGCTAATTAATATGCAATAAACTGTTGAGCAGCTGTGGTAACGTTCTATAAAACACGTGAATCAAAGCAGCTTCTGACACCAGCAGCAGCGGATAAATGCCAAGGACACGCATCCGGAAGCTTCCTGGCAGGACGTGTCGCCAGGCAGTTCATCGAAGGCGTAGTCCGCCGGTGTTGAGAAGTGCCCCGGATGCGTGTCCACATATCCAAGCTGCCACCCCCGCGTACGCAAACCGCCTTCGAAATACCGGAGCGCAGAATTGCCTATACGTCTGACTGACCACTGCAAGGACGGGTGCCTTGAAAATTGCCTTTAAAATTTAAACATCAAGTGAGCTGGTCCGAAGCGATTCATGATTACCTTCAAAGTATTGTCTCTTGAGAAGCAGTTGAAATTCGGACGGAGGTGGAGCACATGTTCATGAATTCGCCGGATGAACCGTTTGAAGGCCGGAAGAAGTATACATCGAGAGGCTGGTAAAGGCTCGTCGCTCCTGGCGGTATTGTCATCAGCTTAACCTCTTTTCCAGCAGGCATCTCGGAAACGAGGTTGTCGTGATCCCTGAACCCATTCCAGCTGTCAACAATGGTTAGGGGTGCTGCCGAAGAGCCAACCACGCATTCTCGAAGGAAACGCGGGACTTGTTGCTTCGTCATGATGTGGCTCGTTCCTGCCACTATAAGAAGGTTTGGTGCCGACCAGTGAGCGCATTGAGGAAACGATCCACTAGCCTCCTGTAAAATCAAAAAGAGCTTGTCTCCAAGTCGGCCGTCGGCGTATAGCATTGGAACAGCAGTGTACGAATGGGTCAGTGACGACAGGGATTGCACAACACGAGACACTTGCTCCATTCCAATAGGTGCCAGCTTGAGTAGGCGAGCAGTGTATGCTTACATGTAGCGCGCGTGGGTGGCAGCTGGATATGTGAACACGCATCCGGGGCACTTCTCAACACCGGCGGACTACGCCTTCGATGAAGTGCCTGTCGACATGTCCTGCCAGGAAGCTTCCGGCTGCTCTTCCTTGGCATTTATCTGCTGCTGCTTGTGTCAGAAGCTGCTTTGCTTCACGTGTTTTATAGAACGTTACCACAGCTGTTCAACAGTTTATTGCATATTAATTAGTGTGACTTGTGTTTTAAAGTCAAATCGTATCACAGAAGGTTGAAATCAGAGTTGAAAATCGAATATGACACCCAGTCGAGACAGAAGAGCACTTTACGGTGCCAAAAACGCAAGACGTGCACCCAGCAATGCAGAAACCACACCGCCGGGATCGAACTCACAACCTCCCCCCGCAAGTCCGCCACGCTAACCACTCGCCCACCCTGTCGCTGGGGCCCTGGTGACGCGCGCCTCCCGTGAATGCGCCGTCTCGCTTCAAATTAGGAATTAATCAATTCCTAGGTTCTAGAAGCTCCAAACCTTTTGCAGGACTATTTGTGGGCACGACAAGGGTATCCCAGGCATCAGTTTTGCGTTATCGGCCCGCACCGAAGCGGTACAGTTTTTTGCCATTTTTGACCTATCCGGAGGTCCGCAGAAAATTTGGAAACCACTATGGTGCTTCCCAGACAACGCCCTACAATCCTATATAGGTCGCTTTGAGAAACACCACGGTAACCTGTTTGACCCTCCTCGTAAGTACGCATTCAAATCGCCTCTCGAGATCCATTGAAGAAGATTGCGTGGCGCATCCCAGAAGGGATTAGGGACACTATTGCATTTTCAGGACTCCAGAGGTCGGAAAACGTTTTTATCCCAAACCTCGCCCAGGGGGTTATTTAGGGCGCTGATCACGAATCTGACATCCGTTTTTGAAATTTCGGCCGATTACTGGTGGCTGCAGGAGGTACGAGTGACATAGGCTGTCGAGGTCATAAATACCGATTTCTCCCAAACTTCGCCTAGGGGTGTTATTCGCGATGCTGATTATGAATCATGCATCCGTTTTTGTTATTACACTGCAGTGCGGTAGGCGTCTGGAGTCCTGAAAGTACAATAGTGCCGGATTGGATACCGTCGTCCTCTATCCTTTATGTGTTGTTCAAATGCCCACTGGGGTTGATTGTGCTGTAATTTATCTTTTATTCTATGTGGACCTTGTGCTGAAGACAAAACCTTATAGGCAAAGTTCGTTTGCGGGAGTCTGCTGCTGATCGAGCGCTTCTCTCTATTGAAGGTCAAGCTGAAAGTGTTCGAGCTGCGTTCACGAAACATCCGGATTACAATGGAGTGCCTTACAAGGTTTGGCGCATGACTCTCACCCATGTTTCACATCCACTGAGCGTTATTTCCACTGAAGGATCCACCTCGAACAATGGGAGACGGGTTTGCGATTCTGCAAAGTGCTCTTCTACACTTCTTCTACCATCAGGATATTCTAGGTTTGAACCGTCCCATAGTTCTTCGTTTGTATGGGCAGACTTCACCGCTTTTTTAAGGTTATGTAACTGTCGACGAGCAGTCCTTGACCGCTCAACGTCCCATTTGGGAGTCTATTTGGCGCTTTGATCATAATACAGTGATCTCGTATGGCCCATGGGCTGAACACCAACGAGTTCTGCTTTACAGCTTCTTCTTTCCTTCTGATTACCAGGTGAGTCTGAAGTGGTTCATTTCATAGCATTTCATAGCACTTCTATTTAAAATACTTAGAGAATAACCTACGATGAGCTTCAATCGAGAAAGTTATATTTGCATATAGGTCTTATTCGGTCTTGAAAGACATTTTACGTTGTATATTTTCTGTTATCCAGTTTGGGATGGCTATGAAGCATAGTTTGCTTTCGGAACATTCTAATCTCCCAGTAAAATAGATATTATGCCTCCCTTGAAAATGGTTCACGTTTTAGACGATGCCTGTGGATGAACTTCCGAAACGTGGTAAGCGGAGGATTCATATTATGCACGATGTGCGTATTTCACTGCTGAAGGAGACCTCCATTGATGTATGGTTCATGCGAGGCGATCAGCTGGAGAGTGTTCATAGTCGGTGCCAGCCGGGAAGTACGATTGATGTAAGTCATGTGTAATTCTTAAAATGTTTATAAGTTTTGTTGGCATTTTTACTTTTTTTTTACTAATTTCGATTGTCTACTGGTTTCATTTTTATGATCCTGCAAATGTTATTGTTTTGATGTTTTTGTTTCATTGTTTTGTATTTGTTATATCCTGTGACTCGATGCTTCTTACCATTAGTTAGGGAATTTGTGTTATCATTATCTTTATCTTTTGGCTAGTAGGTCATGCCCACACAATTCACATCTAGATGTGAGGCAAAACACTCTAGAACTCCAACAATGTAGTGTATGAGACGCTCTAAATAAACTGCAATGTAGTATATGAGACGCTCTAAGTAAACTGCAAATGAGGAATGAGTTCGTCAGCAGACTAGGTTTTTCAAGGTTTCTCGAAGTTCTATTGTTGTAACCGTGCCTAAAAAAGCTTAGGGATGTGTCGTTAGGTACGCCTATTCTTGCTTTTGAGGGCGCGTGTAGCGCAACCGGAAGAAGTGCCGGCTTTCATCTGCAGCTGATACCACGTTCTTGCTTCGTATTTCCCGTCCAGGCCAACCAAGCCTTCCATCCCTCTGGGGTCGATAAATTGTTAGCAGATTTCTCTGGGAAGGATGAAGCACTTACTCGTTCATCGGCAGGTCAACGCTAGTCATAGTGTAGGTCGAATACGCACTCAACTCACCTCCAGGACATCTCGTAGAAATAGAATGCGTGGCGCACCCAAAAGAAGAATGAGTAACGCCGTCCTTTACCCTTTTATCCCTTAATCTTGCTTTTGTTGAATAGAAAAGGCTTGGTGAGAATTAATAATGATGACTGAATAGAAAAGATAACTGCCCACCGATCCGTTCAGCCATTTCCTCATTTTGGTACAAGTCAATGTATAGGCCAAATCCGCTTTCAAATTGCCTCTTCCTCTACTTCTCCAGGTAGAATGCGTTGGTGAGAATTAATAATAATTAAGGATTGAATACCGCTTCCGTCTTCAAAATAATATTATCCTTTATGATGAGTAATGGGGAGGCATCTAGCTGATGTAACTACCTTCAGAATACTTCAGTGTTTTAGTGCTTAGTTCAGGTGGTCTCATGGGTTTATTTCTTGAATATGTTCAGGCAGGGGCAAATCTAAGGACATATTAGGTTGTCCCATAAGTCCCCGTCGTTTTATCAACGAATTTCGCCCTTTTCATTGCGGATTTCGCCGGTGGTCGCTTGCATACCGCTATACAGCCTTCGAAAGAGAATGATTTGCTCTATCAGAGCATGTATTGCATTTCTTTTTCATCCTGAATTTTGTCAATTTTTAGGTCGGTAAAGTGAAAAAGTGGCCATCTTCTCTCCGCTTAGGTTTGGATTTTTTGCGCAGTTTTTCATAGCATTTGGAAGACAATGTTCTTTGCTACAAGGATTCATGTTGGTCCTATTTGCTCGCTTGTTCCATATCGATTTTTAGGCCATCAAATTGGAAGTCCGACTTTTTCGTCCGAATTTTTACCGACAGTTCGGTTCTGTGGTTGGACTTTTTTGCTTGGTGTTGTATGCCGTTCGGAAGAGGATATCTTGCTCAATAAGAATTTGTGTAGCGTTTATTGGCTCATGCCGATTACTGTCGAATATCAGCAACTGAATAAGGAGGAGTTGTTGGTGAAGATGGTTTTTCTCTTTTTGGAATTTTGTTGATATTAGTAGTACAGAACATTGTCTTCCAAATGCTATGGAAAACTGCGCAAAAAATTCCAAACCTAATCGGGGAGAACAACTGCTCAGATGGCTACTTTTTCACTTTTCACTTTTCGCTTTAACGACCTAAAAATTGACAAAATTCAGGATGAAAAAAGAAATGCAATACATATTCTAACAGAGCAAATCATTCTCTTTCGAAAGCTATATAGCGCTGCACAAGAGACCGCCGGCGAAATCCGCAATGAATCGTTGAAAAAAAACGGCGGGGACTTATGGGACAACCTAATACTAAGGGTCTCGTACTATGTACCATTTTCACGTTATATTGGACACTTACCAAATCAAGTTGGCTACTTTTCTAAGCAAGATTGTCAATTTTGAAATCAACCTGAACATCTTCCGTATCAAAACGAGCGTTTTAAGCTTAAATAAAAGTATTTAATATGGGCGCGTCTAGGGTAGCCGTAAGCAGTGTCGAGGATGTTGCCTCTGGAAGTGGCTGTCAGTTGGGTTTCGTGAGCCTAATCCTAGTGCAGATCTTGAGGTCAAGCCTTGAAAATACATTGTGAAAAGTGTAATACTCTAAAACCGTGCACTCAAAGCAATCCTATGTGGAAGTAAGCTTATAAGAACTACAAAGAAATTAGCAAAGCAATAAAGTATTTTGTCTCGGAATGATTTTATTTTTAAATACTTCCACAAATGCATTCTTTGAAACGTCAATTCGATGTTGTACACTGACTGTGTGATTCTGGACGAATCTGTAATGCTTTTGTATAAGATTACTCTCGTATAGTTTTTAAATAAGCTAATATTCCTGCCCTTTTTCCTACGTTTGATCGAGTTGCGTTTATTGTATGTACTTCCACGAGTATATCGCGTCCCCACTTTATCACTTATTGTTAGTCGTTTTGGTAGTGATTATCCTCTACCGCTACTTGACCTTCGAGATACGTTTTCCAGATGTCAATTTGGTGGATCACGAAAGAGGACGGGTTCAGCTGGAGCCTCCATACGTCACTACTTCGCCTCGAGAGTACGTCTTCCTTGCCGTATCGAAAACTGCTGGAGGCCGAGACATTCAGTGTGGATGCTGACTTTCACTATCCCAGGGTCAGTTTTCGATCTAGTGTTTCTTCAAATGACTTGTGAAGAGATTAATATGGCTAAGGTTTCGCCATATCTCACCCCCTTTTTTTTCCTCGTCTTTTGGAGTTTTGTTGTCAGTGTTTACAATACTGATGTGTGGACGACGCTTGCTTGCATGGAAAATCTGCCTAGATTGCTTGAAAGTGTTCTTCGGCATTTTTTTATATGGCGCGTCTTATGACGTATTCAATAAATAAATATCTATTTCAGGTGTTTAACGGCAAGCAGACGTGGACTTTCAAGTTTCGACTAACAAAGTGCTGTTGCTGGCTTGTGTGGGACCATCAGCGATTTGTTACGGTAGGTAGCACTGGTCAAGAATGACGCGATAACATTTTTCAGAACTTCTTTCTACCATAACCTTTCATTAGATTTGGTTTTCATTTCGAAATTGCTCTTCTTTTAGGATCTCATCAATGAATTCTTGGGTGATACTCCACCAGACCTTATTTCCTTCATACCGTACACGGTGAAGATAGACTTTGATGTCACTGATAGCTTTGAGGTAAGAGCTTCGAGGCAGCTTATCATTTTTCCATTGAAGAGGTCATGAGTTATGGAAGAATGAGCGGTCAACTCTTAATGTCTTCGGTTTTTTAAATGGGCGCTTGTTCAGGGCATATTGCTGTTGAACGAGTCGAACTGGGTAGACCCGTCGGAGAAGAATCCTGAGAACGTTGAAGCTGCCATTGTTGGGAGTCACTTCAACATATGTGAGTGTTATGACTTTTCCAAGACCTCCGACAAAGCTGGATGTTGCCGATTAGTAAACATCTGAAGGGTTCATGTTTAAATGTTGCTCCTTTAATAAATGGGATTTTTGGAAGAACCAGCTGCTTGGTACTGTAGCGTTTAGTGATATGAAGAAAATACACTTGATAGAAAAGATAGAACTAGGTGATCATATTATTGCGGTTGTCGTCTTCTTGCCGGTGTCTACCAATAATTAGCGAACTTTTGTACATCCTGTTTGATGCATGAAAAACAGAGCACTTTTAGAGGAAAATCAGTTTTGTTTGTTAAACACTAAAGTTTTGAAATAAAAGCTCTTATTGAACAAAAGTTTTGGAAAGTTTCAGTAGGCGGCCGCTATCTATCCCTTGTGTAGCGATCATTACAATTAAAAACAAAAATACATGGAGCAGTACGTGAAGGATTGGTTTTCCGTGAGATCTTACCCGTTTGCCGATCCTCCGGAATGTTCCCAACGCTTTGGTGAAGACTCCAGACACTCAAGAAAGGAGACACTTTGACTTTCTTTGTGATAGAAAGCAAAATAGAATGGCACTGAGAAGACGACCAGTTAACAAAAATCACAATGAGGCAAAGGAAAGTAATAAACTGAGATCGAAAATCGAGATTCATGAGTATTGTAATCGACAGCCAAGATGCTTTCTAAAACGACTTATGGACATGTGCGTGAAGTGTTCAAGTGAGTGTCAACAACGTCTCCGTTCATCCCTGGAGCGTGTCAGAGGGTTCCATTGGAAAGTTCTTATTCGCGGAACACTACTTTTCGTTCAGGGTTATCGCCTATAAACCTTTACCATGGCGTGGATGGACGTTGTGGTACTCTTTTGGCATCCCATATAATCCTGTGGGTTACGGCTACGGCTCAGGTCTAGCGGGTGTCAGTATCACTTGGCTACTTGGCTGGCGAATCTAGTTAATTTTCGACGACTTGACCCATGCGATAGTGTCTCTGATCTTTGAACGACGGCGAAGCTCGGAACTCCGGAGGCCTTCTCTCACTTGCGTGAGTCGTGTCACTCCGAGCATCGTCCTCTCGATTCCACGCTGCGCGACGCTGATCGCGTGTTCATCTTGTTTTCGCCTAGCCCAGCTCTCTGAGGTGTATGTCAGAAAGATGTATGTGTCAGGAAGAACAGTGGTGTCGAATAGGTGGGCAATAGTCTTTGTCTTCTTCGTTCTGAGACGCTCTTGAAAGCTTCCCAAGCCGCTTGTTTCCCCCTGCCCACTCCGGCGCTTAGTCATTGATCATGTCTACTTCATGATCTATATGCACTTTGCTGGAGCATTTACAAACGCTTGTTCATTGAGCATAAATAAATAAATAAATGCAATAGATCTCGGGCTGTTTGTCGAGACTGTAAGTTTCTGCTTAAGAACTTTTCACTTGGTATAAATAAAAGGATAAAGGACGGCGTTACTCAATCTCTTCTGGGATGCGTCAGCGCATTCTACTTCTACGGGATGTCGCGGAGGCGACATGAATGCGTATTTGGCCATACAATGACTTGCGGTGGCCAGCCGATGAACAAGTCAGCGCTCTATCCTTCCCAGACAAGTCTGGTACCAATTCACCCGGAGGGATGGAAGGCTTGGTTGGCCTGGGCGGGAAATCCGAACCAGGAACCTGGTATCGGGTGCACGCGACAGTCGCGCCTCCTCCGACTGCGCTACACGCGCCGCTTTCATTTGGTATCAGCTTTAAAGGTAGTTAAGATGCAGAAGGGCCTACACGAGGCTCTTGCAATGCTCCTACGGCTTCATTATAAGCACATTCGGTGAAACATCATCTGTAGTCTCGGACTATCCAATCTTACCATGAAAGGGTCTTACCTCAGCCTTATTCTGAACGTGAGGGTGAACAACGCTGCTGGAATCTCCTCCATTCAATTAGAAGAAAGGCATGTTCCATTTTTGCAAAGAAAGAAAATTATGTGAACCTACCGAGTGAGGGACTCTGACACTTTACTATGGTTTCGCATAGATTGACAAGAAGACACCTTCCACACATCGAATATTTGGAAAAGTGCAAAAATACCGCTTCGTATACTGGGGGTCAGGAGTTTGATTACCTGACATCGCAGTATTTTTAGATTTTGTTCTGCATATTAAAAAAGCTTGGAAGGCATTGCTTTGCGAATCTGAAGGCTCCATAGTAAACCTTTTGGGGCTCTAATTCGGTATGTTCACGGACTTCGTTAAAATGGAGCATAACTTTCTTCTACTTGAAGGGTGGAGATTCTCGCACTGTTGTTCACCTTTGCCGTGTAGACATACGCCTGGGACCGTTTCCTGGATTGTTACTCAAAGGTTTCGGATCACGAGTGTACTGAACTGGTTTGCTACGGCAGAACTTAATCAGCGCCATCTCAGAATATCATTTAGTTCTTGGACAGTTTCTTTCTCGTTGACAGGTCTGTCATTAATAAAGTATCATTTGGCGCTGTGATCAAATCTCTAATAACTCTGCTTGGAAGTTCTCACAAGTTACCTTTTTAAAATTTACTATTACAAAAAAATTAAAATTCTGAGTTTTTGTGGAAGCAGTAATAAAGGTAATGATTCGAAAGGAGAATTGGAAAAATGCTTGGAAGTGAGTGTTGCTGCGTGTTCTCTTATTTTTTCACTCTTGCTCAGACTTTCCACATTTTTCCCTTCCAGTTTGGCTTCTCAAGTTCCTCTTGACGTTCTTGTACGGCATATGTAGTGTATTGAGCCTTATCATTCTGTATTATAGAGTAATTTTTTGACATTTAGCGTTTACTATGCCATTCGAGGACTTCTTGCCGGAACTGGTTTCAACGACGTATGCGCTTCGTATGGAGAACTCACTTGCGTTGCGACTTCGTTACCCTCCTGGCAGTGCGACTGCTCCGATAATTGCAGCGCTTGCCCGCGGTGCCAACGCTAACGTGTACAGTACCCCATCACCACACGGAAGGAACTCGAAGAATAAGGTAAGCGAGAGAGCAGTAGATGAGCAGAGCAGATGAGATACGGCCTTCTTCAGGACGAATGGCATGAGATATGGCGCACAGAAAGCATCACCTGCAGATTTGACTACACGTATCATCCCAACGTTTCAAAAATTGCATCTGATCTACCATTGCACGTGTTGCAGGAGTTTCTGCCGAAGCCTGTGGAGCATCCCAAGGATGTTAGTGTCCTGTCAAAGTTCTTCCTTGTCCAACTGGTTTTTCTTCGTTCTGATTAACGTTGTCATTGCAGCTTCCACCGGACCATATGAATGTTATGCTAGAAATAGGTGGATCTGAAGTGATGCTCACGGGTGCGCTGATCAAATGTATTATCGAGCTGAAGAATAACTACTTTGGACTGTACGACTCGGTTAGTCCCCTCACTCGTTTCAATTTGATAGGCCCACTAAATGTTCGGGTTCCAGATGACCGATGTTACTCATCCGGAGACGGCCGCCATGACGCGCTCGATTTATAACCGGGTGCCTCCGAATGCACCAGTGGAAGCCTACAGACCAGTGGAGGTGACGGTCGATCTCAGAGTGTTCAACATCAGAGCGCACTGCTTGACGTATTCAACGCTTTCTGAGGAGAAAGGTTCGTTTTGTAGGTCGTCGTGCTTTAGATATCAGAAGAAACTTTTCATCTCTGGGAATTTAAAGGTCGTATTGAGACTCACTAAATATTAGGTTGCTAGAGAAAATACAGCCGAAATTCCTGATAGCGCGGCGAAATGCCTCACCATATCGCTTGATAAGCCGGCTGGCTATAGTGGCTTTCGGCCGTATTTTCTCTGTTAAATTGCTGTAAGCCGTTGACGAATCCGGCCGCTGATAACGCGACTTAACAACAAGCTTTATGGTGAAATCTCTGATTGTGTGTTAAATTGCATGTAACAGGTACGACGTACCAAGCTCGGTTGCTCTTTAACAGCTGCAGCGGTTGCGCTTCACGGCTAACTTTCACCGCGTCCTTGATGAATCACAATTTGCGGTAGAATCACAATTTGCAAAGAAGAGAAACCTCTTAGATCGTTGTGTTGTGAATCCGCTGTGGAATGTTAGCGGTAACGTTGATGAATCTCGCCCCAAAAGTCCAATCCAATCCTACCTGAATGCAAGTTAAGTCAAGCGAGCGCCATAAGCGTCTGCTTTCGCCCTACCACGTGGTGCGATAATCCAGTGGATTATTTATTTATTTATTTATTTACTTATACGTCAATTAGACGTGCACAATACGCTAGAATAAAAAAAACGATCAAAACAACCATGCAATAAAAAAAAGAAAAAAAACAACCGAACAACAGATCACCCGGCAGTGGCAACACTTTGGCAACCAATTTCAAACAGAGGAAATAAGTGGCACAGAACTTGCAACTGAGCCGAGAGACAAGAGCATGCCCCTCTAAACTTCTGAAAATGTAGCTAAATCTTGTTCAAATTTACACCAAGGCTACCTGCCCACATCAGCCAGCTATGATGCCTAACAGTAGATACCAGAACTTCGGCACATGAGTACGCTGGCCGCCCCATGGGACTGGTATCTAGGACAGGTAGCCAGGAAAATAGCGAAAAAATTAGATGCGCTAGCTTAGAGGGAATAATAGCTTAAGAAGACATGCTCAGTCCTGGAAGCCCAATCACAATACCCACCAACTACGGAACTAAACATGAGGAAGATCCTACCAAAGAGTGCTGCTAAGCCGGTAAAACAAAAAGCAAAACGACTTCAGTAAATCACGTTAACGGCAAAAAAGCAAACAAAAATACTTGTGAGTTGCAATTTGGTGGGATAGTAGTCACTGTCGCAGTTGGGGAACTTAAAACATGATACTCAACTTATTATTATCCTGCTCAACGGATGCCACGGGCGCCGAATCTTCCCTCCTCACCCTATGGTTTCGGCAAGGACGTCCGACCAAAGTTTTGCGAACTAGTTAGTATTTTTTGCTTCAGTGTCACCTATATCACCTGTCGCCCCGTTGATCATCGAGTTGCTCGAGCGGGCGCCAGCAGCGTCTCCATTCGCCACTGTCGCGTGCCAGAGTGCTCCAGGGATCCTCCTCGCTCGAGGGACACGAAGAGCGTCAAACGTTGAGGCTTTCACGAAAAAGTCCGACGAACGCGTTGGTGGGCGTCCTGGTGGTCTCCTGATATCCCGCGGAATCCAGTCGGTGACGGCTCTCGTTCAGCAAGTGTCTGCGAAGCGCATTACATGGCCGGCCCAGCTGATTTTCGAATTTCGAAATTCTGCTTCAGTACATTTTTTAAAGCGTGAGGTGTAAGGAATGAAAAAATCCCATTAAATCCTAAAGCAGGTATCTTCTTTCTTCTTCTTCTTCAGCGTCTGTCCCGCTTCGTAGCGAGATCCGCAATTCTGGTGTCATGACGCCACCTTTCCCGATCCAGCGCTAGATCAGGGTGGACACCAGCCGCTTTCAAGTCCGTATGTAACGTATCAGCCCAGCGCTGCTTCGGGCGCCCTCTAGGCCGCTTTCCTATTACCTCGAAGTTAAGGCCTATCTTGCGGACGCTATCTTCCTTTCCACGCAGAACATGGCCGTACCATCGTAAGCGAGCTTCGCTCATCTTGTCCGCTATCGGCGCGATACCGAACTTCTGCCGAATAGCATCGTTTCGGATGCGGTCCATGCGCGTGACTCCAGCCGTCCAGCGCAGCATCTTCGTCTCCATGACGCTGAGGCGCGTTTCAACTTTGGTCGCAGGCCAACACTCAGCGCCGTACATCGCTACTGGCACGATGACTGCCCTGTAGATCTTTTACTTAAAGCGCTCTGGTATCTTCTTGTCGCAGAGCACGCCAGTCAACGAGCGCCACTTGGACCAAGCTGCACTCATGCGTGAATTCACTTCGACCATCAGTTTGCCGTCAGACGCGACTGCTGATCCCAGGTACTTAAAGACCGCAGTGCGTGGAAGCTCGATGCCGTTAACCTTGACGGAGCTGGACTCGGTAACGTCCGTCGTTAAATACTCGGTCTTCTTCACGTTCAATCTGAGTCCAAACCGCTCCAAGCGATCACACCAAGCTTGCAACTCTCGCTCGAGTTCTCCTTTATCTTCGCTAGCGAGCATCACGTCATCGGCATAAAGCAAGGGACGGGCTTCTGAAGATCTCGTGTGATGGCATCCATGACAACAACAAAGAGGAGTGGGAAAGCGCAGAACCCTGGTGTACCCCGACAGAGATGATGAACTCCATCGAGGTTCCAGCTGCAGCTTGAACTCGACTCTTTGGACAAGAGTAGAGAATTCGCACCCACTCTATGAGCTCTTTGGGAACTCCATGATGTCGCAAGGCGTACCATATCACTTCACGCGATACGCGGTGAAAGGCCTTCTCCAAGTCGAGGAAGGCGATATGCACTGCCTTCTGTTTCTCGCGATGCTTCTCTATCAGGAGGCGAGTGGCGTGTATGGCATCAGCGGTGCCACAGCCAGCCACGAAGCCGCACTGATTGCTGGACAGCTGGACGATGTCCCGAATTCGTCCATCGACAATTCGCTCAAAGATCTTCATGCTGTGCGAAAGCAAGCGAATCGGACGGTAATTAGAGCAGTCTGCAGGACTGCCCTTCTTCTCCCAAATCGGGATCGTCATACTTTGGCGCCAACACTCAGGCACCTTCTTCTCCGCCACAACCTGATTAAAGAACTTCGCCACCCATTCAGCAGGATACCAGTACTTGGACTTCCACAAATCAGCTGCCACGTCATCGGGCCCAGTCGCTTTGCCTGGCCTCATCTTCTTCAAAGCCGCTTCAATCTCCTCCACGGTGATCTTCTGAACGGGGCCGTGGGTTGGAGCCGTTGAAGGGATGGCTGGATGAGGAAATTCTACCGTAGAGATTTCCTCAAAATAATCGCGCCATCGCTTCAATGCCTTCTTGCGGTCCGTAAGAAGATGGCCGTTCTCATCATTGATGCCGAAGAACTTCTCGATGTCCTCGGTCTGGCGATGGCGATTTTTTGCAAGTCGGTACAGATACCGCTCACCATCGCGAGACTCGAGCTTCTCGTTGACATCTCCATAATGAGTGGCTTTCGCAACAGTCACGGCCTTCTTTGCAGCTTTCCTCGCTTCTTGGTACTTCCGCCAGTTATCGGCCGTCTTTTCGCCGAGAAACACGTGATATAGCGACTTCTTCTCTCGCACTTTTGCTTTCACGTCATCTGTCCACAGCCATGCCTGCTTGTCGACCTTCCGTCGCCCAGGCTTCGTAATGCCGAGTTCCGACTGTGCAGCTTGACGAATCGCGTCGGTCGCCTTCTTCCAAGTTTCGTCGACAGTCGTGACCGCACGCGAGAAATCGCAGCTGCTTCCTTCTCTCTCATTCGCCACACTTGATTCTAGCTGCACCGCATCGCTCAACCTGCTTCAGCCTCGGAGGGGCGATCTTCAAAGTGCAGATCAGCGGTCGATGCTGTGAGGCGACCGTCTCATACGGCACGATCTTCGCATCTGTGACAAGACTCCGGTCGCGATCTCTCACAAGGACAAAGTCTATCTGAGTCTTGGTGCTCCCACTGTAGTATGAGATAAGGTGCGAGTCGCGTTTTCGGAAGACGGTGTTCACTATGGTGAGGTTATGCGATTCCGCGTAATCAAGAATGCGCTCACCATCGGCGTTACGTGATCCGTATCCGAAGCCACCATGACAGCTGTAGCCGTCTTTCGTAGCATCTACGTGCCCATTAAGGTCACCAGCGACTATGGTGACATCTTTTGACGGTACCACTGCTGTCTTCTCTTCAAGCAGGCTCCAAAACTCTTCCTTGGCTTGATCCGAGCAGCCAGTCTGCGGAGCATACGCTGAGAAGAAGTGATAGAGTCGCTCCTTAGCGGCGACAACGATCTTCATCAATCGATCGTTAAAGCGCTCGACGCTTACAATCGAGTCACGAAATCGTTCGGACACGATTACTCCGACACCACTGGTGGTCCTGGGACTCCCACATAGAACGGCCTTAAAGCCACGTCCTATGTCCCTTGACTTGCGGCAGGACCACCTCGTCTCCTGCACCGCACAGAAATCAACTCTTCTACGCTCCAGTGCTTCAACCAACTCGCACGAGCGGCCCTACAACGTACCCACATTCAGCGTAGCCACGCGGGTCCTGCTTACGTTGCGGGATTTTCGGACTAGCTCAGTTGCCCCTGATGCCGTCCTCGCATCAGGGACCCGCGCATACTTCTCACACTCGCCGGGCTGTGCGAGTGCGCGTCGGCTCCCGCGGACGCCGTAGCACTATCTCGAAGCACTTGAGCTGTCATACACCATGTGGTGTGACATGGGTCTTCGTAGGCCGGCCTGTCACAAGGGCCTGTCGCCTGAAATCGAGTGTCCGTGTTCGGCTTAACTCGCAGAGCGAGTAGTTTCCAGTGGCACCACGTGGAGGAACGGACATCGCCACAAATCCTAAAGCAGGTATAACTCGCTAATTTCATTCTGCTGCTCTAAATCTGAGGAAATCAAGCAAATAGTCCACGTTACACATTCTGACGAGGCTCATCATACGATCTCACCTTGCAGAATGTAGTGATTCACCTCAACGGAGAACAAGTAGGACGGTCTAGATGCGCTACAAGGGAGACGTCCATGACCTTGGCAACTCTCACCTACTGTGCTTGCTCTCCCAGGTTGTTCATCTGAGCCATCCTGACTAGAATCGGCTACCGCTGTGCGCTAAGTTCATCGACCTGAATTAGGCATTCAACTCTGTCGAAACGAAAGGTTGTCGAAGCCCTGGTCATATAGGGCGCTCCTACCCCGTACATCAGAGTCCTTCGAGAGCTGTACAGTGGATTCACGACCAAGATTTCACCATTCTACAAGACACCGTCATCGACGTGAAGAGACGGGTTCGGCCAGGGGATACCATATCCCCGAAGCTCTTCAGCGCCACCCTCGAAAACTTCGTGTGTTAACTAAATAGAATGGGAAGACGTTGGAACGAAGGTCGACAGCCGGCAACTGCACCAGCTTCGCTTCGCTGACGACGTCGTGCTCATAACACTGAGAGTGAACAACTTGCGGCTGCATGCTCACTTATGTGTTTAGCTCCACTGTTATTCTTGGAATATCGTGGTGCTTGGAGAGCTGGGGCATACGAGAACAAATTACATGGAGGCGCACTAACAGTCACAGAATCGAGGAATCGTGAGGACGATTAGTGACACGATTTACGCAAATAACAGAACAGAAGGCCTCCGTGGCTCCGTCTGTGTTTTGATGTTGTCGCTTGAGCCAAGTCGGCAAAAATTAGGTGGGCCGGTCACGATTTCGCCGAAACCCGCTGACAGCTTGCAGCTACCGACGGTATTCCACAGGGTGTTAGAAGAGACCAGAACGGCTGGCTGCATTTTGCTGATTGAGAGCGCAAAAAGGTTGATATCAGCACTTGATCGTCATGTGGTGACTATGTCAATCCAATTAGCGACCGACAGTGGTTCTTTCGGCGTTTCCAAGTGTCTGGAAGGATAGAAAGTAACTTCTAGTCCAAGAGTTGTTAACGAGAGACATGAAGTTCCTCGTGTTCCCCCTCCAGGGGAGGTAGCCTGCTAAGCCACTTGGTACGCGACATTCCCATGGTAAAGAGGCACCCACTTGAACAAATCTACGACCAACTTCACGATAAGTGAAATTGGTGACCGCTGTACTTCTGCCCTGTTGTTCGCCAATATCTAGGTGGTTAACACAACAACGGCCGGTGAATTTTTCTCAACTTTGAGTGGAATTCGTGCGAAGAGCCTTGTTTCTGTGTGCAGACTTTTACGGGTGCGTTACGTTAGGTGCCTCCCACCACTGTAGGAGGCGGACGCGCTCGATTCCCGTAGACTGATCGAGTTCCGCGCCCACCTCGGACGAGATTTCGTGACGAAATTAGGCGAATTGAGCAGAACTCGCATTTTCTCATTTCTTTCGTGCAAGGTAAGGGTCCGACCACATGCGGCCTCTGAGTTTACAAAGACGAAATGATGAATGAAGCAAAACATCAAGTTCCTTGATTTTCTACACTTCCTTAGACTTCGACGGTTTCATAGGTTTCGCTCAGGCCATTTTCCTTTGCTTGTTTTATAGTTCGTTAGTTGAGTGATGTCTTTATTTGCATGTGCATGTGGTTAGTACGAAATTTATTGCCTTTGTTAAAGTGCATTATAAGGATAAGCCGCACTAGAAGTCACTCAGCTTCCCTAAGCATATGAAAATTAGAAGATCAAAGAGGAAGAAGGGCGAGAAACGAGCAAAGTTCTCACTCTTCAAGTGCAGAAAGTCTGCTTCGCGGCGCATAGTCTGCTCTGTTCATCCGCTATACCTTGTCAGAGGAGGACTCAACAACCCGTCACGCTACAGTAATCGGGGGCGGCGGCGACGCTCTACCGTAACTAAGGGAAAACCTAACGTACGAACCCAACTTTTACACCATACTGCATTTCAGGTTTCTGCCCCGTTCTTTACACAGAGGAAATCGCTGTAGTTATCAAGAAGGGCTTTAAGGAGACGATAATACAGGTGCGTTGCACCATCACGCGATCTCGTCTGACGAACGTTCATTTGCCTGCCGTTTTTCTCTTCATTGCTGGGTATTGTAGGTTGGCGCTGGACCGTGTGCGGCGTACTTCGAGCGGTCGCCTACGGCACCAAATGATGGATATCTGACTCTTTCCGGCCTACAGTTCAGGTATTTAGTGCTCTGTTTCTTCAGCAAAAACTGTTTCCTGATGAGGTTTCCTTATTAAGAGGTCACGCAATGTTTTCGCCGATTGACTGTCCATGGGACATGGCCGTAGTGGAGTATTGCTGGCTGACGGAGATTCTGGTTGGAGAAGTTGGTGGATGCTTCGGTTGTCCTTCGCAGGTGGGCAGGGTCTACTTATTCTGTGGATACTTGAGTAGCTGATCTTTGCAGCATTTTACTCGAAAAGCTTTAAGATCGCTGTACATATCGGAATTCCAGATTATCACTTTGGTGAACTTTCTGGACACACTGATCCTTCTTTTGGTCGCAAAAGATGACGCAAAGATTGTCCCGGAGAGGTTCAAGTTCTGCCAGCACGGACAAACAAGCTCAGTATGCACTATCGGATCCCAGCCGGGTCGTCCATGCGATTCGGAAGATCGGTATGTGTTCTTCTAGGGACGACGGCGCTTGCCTGGAGTTATCGTCGTTAAGCTTCATCATAATTTATACTCATTTCGTCGCGCGGCACGTCTACACGCTAGTGCTAGTTTTCAGAGGCTAAAATAGGATGGAAATTTTTGCCCATTTTTAGGCTGAAATACACTCAGATGCGACTATCTGTGGATGGCGTTCAACTTGCCCTGGCTGATGAGAATACGGCTATAACAGTGGGTTATTTACCAGTTCAACACATAACTTTTATTCTTTAATAATTCGTCTATTTCGTGTGCCATACATTGTATATAAATTATTGATTCTTATCAATTTGAGGTAGTATCTAGTTGATCGACGGTTCCAAAGAGCGAAGTGCACATTTTTTTTCAGGTAGCTCTCGACCCTCTGCGATTTACACTCTGTAATGCACACGAGAAGAGGCTCACGGAGCATATTTGCTTGCGGATTCCAAATGTGGTCGCTCGTCAATGTAGGCGCATTTTTGGAGTTTATTTTCTCGTTTTGTTGTGTCAGGATTCTGGGAATTCAGGGAAACAGTTTTCTGGTTCCGTTGAGGTTCATCAAGTATGCCTGCCCCAGCTTATTCTATCAAGGGTCGGGGAGATCTGTTGACATCGTCGTTGCGTCCCTTCCTTACGGTCGTAGTCGCTTTTGGGCTTGAAACCTTAGCGACAACCTTATCCTCCGTTCTTTTCAAGATATGGCGGCATCAGTTGCTCTTCCTCTACTATTTAACTGAATTAGTGTTGTATTCATTGCTATCCTGACGACTTGATTCTGCTCCTCTCCCAGCTGGTCGATCGGTACAACTACCACAGCATACTCATTATGGTTGTGCTCTTGAGAAATCTTATCGAAAGAATGAATGGACGAATTTGTTCGTTATCGAAAGATTTCGGGCGAGTGAACGAACGAGTTTATTCGCTCATCAATTTCTTTGAATGATGGAACGTCGAGTGAGGCCGTGGCTGCTGCAAAAGCCACTCATTATGGAGATATCAACGAGAAGCTCGAGGCACGCGATAGTGAGCGGTATCTGTACCGGCTTACTAAGAATCATCATCGGCAGACCGAGGACATTGAGAAGTTTTTCGGCATCAATGACGAGGACGGCCATCTTCTTATGGACCGCAAGAAGGCATTGAAGCGATGGCGCGACGGCTTCAACCCATGGCTCCGTGCAGAAGATCGCCGTGGAGGAGACTGAAGCGGCTTTGAAGAAGATGAGGGCAGGCGAGGCAACTGGGCCTGACGACGTGGCGGCTGATTTATGGAAGTCAAAGTTTTGGCACTCTGCTGAGTGGTTGGGTAACTAACGACTGACGTGAACGAGTCCGGCCCCATTAAGATTAACGGTACTGAGCTTTCAGGCACTTCGGTGTTTAAATACCTGGGATCAGCAATAGCGTCTGACGGCGGTCTGATGGTCGATGGCGTGAGTGCAGCTTGGTCGCAGTGGCGCACGTTGACTGGCGTGCTCTGCGACAAGAAGGTACCAGAACGCTTGAAGTCAAAATTCTATAGAACCATCGTCCGGCCTGTAGCGGTGTACGGTGCTGAGTGTTGGCCTGCGTCCAAGGAAGTTGAAACGCGCCTCAGCGTCATGCAGACGAACGGCTGGAGTCACCCGCACGGACCGCATCCGAAATGATGTCATTCGGCGGAAGTTCGGTGCCGCGCCGATAGTGTACAAGATGCGAGAATCTCGCTTGCAATGGTACTTCCTCTTCTGCGTGGAAAGGCAGACAGCGTCCGCAAGATAGGCCTTAACTTCGAGGTAACAGGAAAACGGTCTAGAGGGCGTCCGAAGCAGCGCTCGTCTGACACGTTACATATGGACTTGAATGTTGCTGGTGTCCACCCTGATCCAGCGCTGGATCGGGAAAGGTGACGTCATGACACTAGAATAGCGGACCCCGCTACGAAGCGGGACAGACGCTGAAGAAGAAGAAGAAGAAGAAGAAAGAAGGAAGCTTGAATAAGCCCCACTTTTGGTTTTCGTTTATTCGAATATCCGAATAGTCGAATTATTTGTTCGAATCAGCTTCTGTTCCTGAAGATTTGAAGTTTATTGGAAGTTCGAATGAAATTATTCGATTTTCGAATATGTTCGAATATGGTTTCCTTTACACGTTCGAATTCGAACCAATATTCGAAAATCTCGAACAGAATTTGACGAATATTCGAACTTCGATAAACTTCAAATCTTCGAGTTCAACTATAATGATCATCCCAGTTCGGTGCAGCTGGCTGTTCCGCACTTAACCTATGGGTCAGTACTCACTTATTAGAGCGGAGCAGGTTTATCCCATGTTGTGCGCAGGGTTCTCTTCTGAGTCCAGGAACATCGATGACTCTCTATAAAGAAGGAAGAGGATATCAGTCCTTGATTGTCACAGTGATAGCAGGCTGATATCAATCAGTGGTCAAGACGACGCTCGGCTCAGCACAGTTTGGGCCAATCTCAACACAATGGGCATTGACGCTGGAATAGTTATGGAAATCTCCTTCTTTTTTGAGGAATCACTCTAAGACTAACGGATACGTACCTGTTTCGGGATCCGAATGTTAGTCTGGTCCCATTATGAAGCTCATAACCTATCGTTGCTGCTTTTTATAGAATTGTTGCAAGTGTATAAGTAGATATGCATTATGCTTCAGTGTTCTACCCAGCCGATAGTCCTACATGGCTCGAGTGCGCCCGAGCGAGTATTACCGGAGTGTCACTGGATGTAGAGGTGAGAGAAAGGGGGTTTGGAGAAGTTTCACACCACTTGTGCTAGATATGTCATTGTTGTCCTAAAATGAAGCGACGTAGGTTTTTGTTTATTGGTTAGGAATGATTATGAGGGCTCCATCTGCACCTAATTTTCGTCGAAGTAGGGCAGTCGGAGAAGGTAGAGAAGGTGTGCGCACCTAGTATCGATGGCAGCGCGACAGGAGATACACCCACCCCCTGCTGGAGGGCGTGGCATCAGGAGGTACAGTTGCTGTTCTGCGGACCGCATATTTTTGTTTTGCGTGTCAGATGTTTCGTAAAGCAGCCGTTAGACTTTCGGTGAAGCTTAGGGTGTTGGGGGTAGGTGAGCAAGGTGGATAAGAGGAAGATCGCACGCTCCGTAGGAGGGGGCGGTTGTGCCTCCTGACCGTCCCCCAGTATCGAAGTTCCTAGTTCGACTCCCGGTCATACAAACTATGCATTCTATCCTTCATGGAACGATTATTTGGAACCAGCATTGGGCGCAATGCAGCCCAGGTCACCCCAAGTCATTGTATGGGTTAAACACGCATTCAAATTGCCTACACGTTGACACATTGAAGCGGAATGCTTGGCACGTCCCGAGCACGGGTTTATAAACACCGTCCTTCATCCTTTATCCCTTGTATCCATTTGTGGAAAGTGTAGTGGAAGTCTGAAAACGAGCGGTCGACCTGTGCTTCGTATTCCAATGTTTAATATTTACTAGTCTAAGTTTTCTTGACTTTACGTATTACGCATTAATTGTACCTATCATCCTGCTATAATTTTGGGAGCAGTCACGTTGGATTTGCTGCAGATATGTATCATGTTCGGTGTTTTTTCTTTATTTGCAATTGGTTACAATTGAATATGTAGTATTGTGCTGTCGCAAAATTAATAACCAAAACGGACCGCTTACTTTAAACTGCCGCAACTCAGCTTAAATAGAAGATTATAATTCGAAATAAAAACCACTAGAATTTATACATTCTTGTCAACGAAACGGTAATGAATCTAATCCTTTACAGTAAAAAACTGGGATCACAGGAATTAACGAAATCAAGGAGGGCGTATTCAACATCGGCCAAATTAGTGGATTGTTTCTGACGCAAATGAAGATTAAGAGCGGGGAAAGGTCGGGAGAATGAGAGGGAGAGAGAACTTCGATACCTGAATGGGTCAATTTTCTCCGAGTGATCTGTGAGGTGTGGGGCCTTGCATTGTCCTGCAACAGGAGCGGCCCTCTTTTATGCACCACCGTTGGCTACAATTTTTACAGCTTCCGATACATTTTGTCTAAATCACAGCAGTAAAACTCCGCTGTGAGTGCCTGACCAGGTTGCAAAGAGCTGTTATGGATTACACCTCTACAACACCACCACAAAGTAAGCATAACCTTTTTAGGGTGAAGGTCGGGTTTAGGAACGGTTGTTGAAGGAGCATCCTCATCTACCCAAACAAATCCCCGCGTCCTGTTATCGTAAAGGACCCATTTTTCGTCCACAGTTTTATAATACATCTTACGGCTCATTTTTAAAGCGAACTAGCAGGTTGGAACAAGAGTCAAAAAGTGCCAGACGTTGTTCATCGGTCAGCTCACGAGGCCCCCACTTCTAGATCTTCTTCACCTCGCCGATCCTCGCAAAATGTCTTCCTACCATACTATGATGTACGGCAAGATCCTCTGTTAACGTCCGTGTATCCGTCTCTGGATTTGCTCCGATCTCTCTCTCTCTCTCTCCAAAACTTTATCGTCAAGCGACACCTATGCTCGCGACCCGGTTTTTCTTTGAGATCAAAATCGCCGGAAGCGAATCTTTCGAAGCAGAACCTCACCGTTCGTTCGCAACGACAGTCCGTCCTAAAAGCGCTGCTAAGGTTAGGGATGCCTCTGCCGCAGAATGTCCCAATTTCAATTCGTAAATCATGATGACTCGATGGTCGTGTCGGTCCATGATTTTACGGAGCTCTGGAAAAGGTCGGCCAGAAAAACTAGAGCGACATCCACATATGTTTTGCGGAAGAGCAGGAAAGAGGGTACCGAAAGATATGTGTGGCTTTCCCTGAGGCGGAATGATTTAGGGTAAAAAACTTATTTTTTATACACGCCTCGAAGCGGAGATTAATTTTGCGACAAACTAATAAGTGTTGAGTATAGAATTCAACATTTAGCTTCACAGTGATGTTTTGTTGCGATCAAAGCTTCTAGCGCCAGGCGGGACTCGAACCCGCACCTCCCTCTGACCGGGCGGGAATGCTCTACGCCTTTTCACCACCGGCGCCGTTTGATCGAGCGCAACATCCACACCTCGTGGGACCGTTCAGCACTCACCCGTATCCGGGATGAGCTGGCCGCTGGTATCAGCATAGAACCAGTTAAGCTGATGGTCTTGATAGAAACAATTCAAATCAGTTTCCTTAAGCCTCGAGTGGCTGGCATCGAGGTTGTAAGCTGTCACAGTGATGTTTTGTTTCAACATTTAGCATTTTAAGCCAAAGACTGTGGGTGGTTTGAGAACTAGTGATTCAGGAAGAAATTGTCTTTTAGATTAAGGTATAAATGATAAAGGCGGCGTTAATCAGTCCGTCTTGGAAGACTCCAAGCATTTTATCATACTTCTGCAGGACGTCGTCAAGGAAATCCGAATGCATTTTTGGCCTATCGAGATTGGACCGTGAAATGACTAGTAGTGGTAGTGGCCTGCCAACGGATAAGTAAATGTTTCGTCCCCCCCCCCCCCCCCCCCAGATATTTCTGGAACCTATTCGTCGACCCCGGAAGAATGGCTGTCACGGTTCGTCTTAGCGGAAAATTGGAATCAGCAACCTAGAGTCGGCTGCATGCGACAGCCGGAACCTCTTCCGACTGCGCTACCACGCACCTGTGCTGTGCTTTACTTCAAGTAATTTAATGAATACGATGCGTCCTTGAGAGTGTAAATTGGATAATGAGTACCATTATGAGGGTTGAGTTATGACCATTGAAAATTTGAGAAGTCAAATGTATGAGTTAAAGTGCGTCGCCAACGACAGAGCGCTGTCATCCAAGAGCAAAACGTTTATCGCTGGCCTTGGGCGTTTTGACAGTCCTCTTGCTATTGATACCCTGCCTTCAATGCTGTCGGTATCTGTATTTGAAGTATAATCAGTGAATGGGAAGCGTCTGAAGTCGTACTTATTCTCCAAAGGTGCCACCATTCTCCAGGGGTGGGAGTTTCTATGTCCAAGGAGCACAGGAAGGAATCGGTTCAGTATCTTTCTTCTCTCCAAACGGGGATAATTTCAGCTCCCTTACGCCGGCGGATCAAGTCAGCTCGATCAAATGCGGCAGAAGTTCCTCCTTAAGCACGACAAGGAAACGAAACGCCTTCACTTCCTGTGGGATAAAACGACTGTGTGGAGTTGTGCTTGCTATGGAGATACCGCGTTTATAACCAAAGACGATACTCTGTAGGTTTCAGTTCGCTTTCGATTGCAAGATGTCGAGTGTTAACAGCGACGTAGGAGATTTATGACTTCCCCTTTATCGTCTACCGTTTCAGTGGGCAGTTCTTCCTAACACATCTAGAGCAGAAGCTGTGTGTTCCGTCTATAATCACGACACCAGGCGCTCAGCCGGGAGTTTTTCAGAACATAGTGTATCCGGAGAAGAAGTAGGTCCAGAATGGTTTGATGAACAGAAGAGGAGCTCTCCACAAGGCATTCTTCGCAGGCTGTTTCGAGAAGAGCTTCGTCAGTTCTTTACGCCGACGCGGAAGACAAGCACCCAGTCGACGAGCGAGGTGCCATCGGCTGACACTGCATCGTTCCACTCGGCCATGTCTAAGTCAGTCCCGGTATGTTGCTTCGGCAGTAGCCTTTTGTTGTCCAGTAAATCGTCCTCCGTGTGTTTAGATAGAGAAATGCCTGCTCTCCGTACGACCGCTAACCGATGCGTACAGCGAGTATCTTAACCAGTTCAATGTTGCGAGAACAAGTAGGTCTCTTGGCAGTGTGACCTGCTCAATTTCAGAACTGAAAGGCCAAAGTATTAGGTTGAAAGGAAAGTATCCCGCCACTTGTGTAATTTTTTCCAAATTAATTTCCCTCGTTCCATACTTGCAACAACTAACGAACATATATACCATTATTATCTACAACATATTGCCATTTGTCAGGTAATTTGTAGATCCCGCTTCTATAGAATTCCTGGGATTTTGATGAAAAACTCAGCGAGGCACTTTCAAGTTGGTTCCCGTCGCCAAATTGTTTCTACTACAAGTGGTTCGACAACGAAAGGCATAGGTGGTAGTCCGTTAGAGCAAGGTCTGATGAACACGATGGGTGGACCAGAACATGCCATCCGAAACACTGCAGTTTTTCTGAGTCTCCCATGCAACTTGTGGACACGGTTTGTTGTGAAGGAAGGAGATCTTGCCTTGTGGTAGTTGCTGCTTCAACGCGATCAAGCTGCCTGCAATAGGCATCGCTAGTGACAGATACAAGTACTGGCTTTAACAAAAAAGATTTTCGTACTGGATTTCGTTTAAGAGTCAGAGGGACCACGGTTTGGAGCTCCTGGAGAAATTTCGCAATGGGTCGATGCACGGACATTCAAGGTGTTTCAGGTGCGTTCAGTAAGCTCTATGGAAAGCAAAAATGAAGATCTCATGAACTGATGAGCAGAAGCGATGAGAAGGATTGGAGGCTCCTTGTCTGGGCCATAATCTTGCATAAGAGTGCAACTGTCACAAATTACTATAGCAGTTAAAGGTATTGCGATAGGTTGCCTGCGGCAGTATATGGGACTTATACATATGACAGCCTTTTTTGAGGGTTATTAAATGCGCAGAAGCTGAATATAGAAAAGGAGTGAGTTCGGTAGATCCCATACTTGTATTGGAACCGCTCTGTTTCTTCGTAGCTTTGCTTACGTAAGGTTTATTGTAGCGACAAGGAAATCGAATTTCTATCGTTACCCGAGACAAAATTCGCAGAACTAGATGATTAAATTGTACGGATTTTTTGAAGAGTTTAGTTTTCTAGCACGTCTTATTCCTCAAGGTGGCCTCAAGATCAAGGTACTAGAAGCGGCGTACATTTCTGTTAAAGAAAAGCGTTCTTTTTGTCGAAAAAAAAGAAGAAAAAAGTTGAGTTTCAGGGACATTGCCTTCTTCGGAGCCTCGAAAAGTCGGACTTTGGAGTCCAAAACCGTAGTTAATTTTTTCGGAATACTATCTGAAGTCGAAAGAAGGCGTGTGAAAGCGTGAGCGCGGAGTCCATCATGCCCCACTGCCACCCAACCGAATGTGGTTGGCTGGTGTAGTGGACAGCGATGTCGCCGCTAGGCAGCACCGAGTGGGTTTTACGGTTCGACCCACGCTTTCGCCATTGTTTTTGCACACATGGGGTCGTTATTATTATGTGCTTGTGTGACCACAGGAGTCAATTTGTACACGATTAATGCTTTTAGTAAGCAAATGTAGCCCTTTTATGCTTTTATTTGAGTTACCTCTGAATGTATTTGCGCTGTATCATATCAACAACGATACTATAAATGCACACGATCACATACACTTCAGGGGATAGGTCATGAATTTGGTTTGATACCGGTGAATACTTAATACTTACTAAAATCGTGCATTAATCGTGTACAAATTGACTACTGTGATCACGCAAGCACATAATAATAACGACCCATGTGTGAAAAAACTATGGCGACACCTGGGGTCGAACCGTAAAACCCACTCGGTGCTGCCTAGCTGCGACATCGTTGTCCACTACGCCAGCTGACCACATTCGGTAGGGTAGCATCAGGGCGAATGAACTTCGCTCGCGCTTCCACATGCGTTTTTTCGACCACAGAAGGACTTACTTATTACTTTGATACTTTGATGGTCCTTTTGTCTGCTGGAGGTCTTCTCAGCGGGGACCACAACTCTTCCAGACCGCTCGATCTCTGGCTGCTTGCATCCAGTGAGGCAGACTCCGCTCTCTGAAAGATCTTGAGAATGAGTCTGCCCATCGCGTTGGCGGTCGTCCCAGTGGTCTCTTATGGTCCCTCGGGAGCCATTCTGTGACACGGAGACTCCATCTATCGTCCTTTCGTCGAAGCAGGTGTCCGGCCCAGCGATATTTGGACTTCTTCATGTACTGCAGCGGGTCGGATAATTGCGACTTCTCCCGTAGCTCCGAGCTTCGTAGGCCTTCTTGCCATTGCTGACGAAGGCTTGTCCTTAGAAGACATCTCTCCAGTGCACGATGCGTAGTTTGCATCGCTCTGGCGATTGTCTTGTTGTCGGGCCAGGTTTCCGTCGCGTAACACATCGCAGGCAGTACAGAGGCGTTGAATATCGAGGCCCTGAGGCCGGGATCCTTGACCTGATCGGTGACTTCGCGAATCGAACTGAAGGCTGCCCATGCTGCGCGTCTCCTGCGGGCTATTTCAGGAGCCGTGCTGGTAGAGAACAATATCGTCGGCGAAGCGACGGTTGCTGATCCGTTTACCGTCGACAAGGTAGCCTTTATCGTCCCAGTTCAAGTCTTTCATGGCATCCTGGAGTGCCGCTGTGAATAGCTTGGGAGAAATCGTGTCTCCCTGCCGTACTCCTTTCCCGATAGGAATTTTAAGCTCTCGATCGAACAGCTGGATGGTAGTCGATGTGTTCGAGAAGCATTCGTCGAGAAGTCGGATGTAGGGCGATGGTATACCAGCGTGCACAAGTGCGTTCAAAACGGCGTTGATTTCAACAGAGGCGAACGCTTTCCTGTAATCCACGAAGACAAGGACAAGTCGGAGGTGGTATTCGCGGCTCCTCTCGATGAGCTGTGAGACAGTCTGAATATGGTCCATGCAGGAGAAATCCTTGCGAAACCCTGCTTGCTCCACTGGTTGACATTCATCCAAGCAACGCTCCATGCGGTTAAGCAGTATCTTGGAGAAGATCTTGTACACAACCGAGAGAAGGCTGATGGGTCGATAGTTGTTGATATCCTCCTGCTGACCTTTTTTGAAGATTAAAACTGTTTTCGACTCCTTCCATGAGTCCGGAATCCTGCCAAGTCGAAGGTAGTGGTTGAAGTGCTTGGCAAGAAGTGAGCAGAGGGCACTGCCACCCGCACGAAGGAGATCAGCAGAAATGCCGTCCGGTCCGGGAGCAGTGCCCGGCTTCATCCTTCTGATGGCATGAGCAACTTCTGATTCCAGAATGGGAGGCACTTCCTCAGCTGGTAGCATCAAGCATTTCGGGACAGTGATGGAAGAACGAAACAGATCTGTGTAGAATTCTTGAACGATGGCCTCCATCGCTCTTCGAGACGTTTGCGTTGTTCCATCCTTATCCACAAGAGCTGACATTATTGCCTTCTTATAGCAGAGATCTCGTTTGCAGCGCTTTATGCTTGAACCGTTCCCAGCGGCTTCTAACAGCTTCACTGCAATTCGACAGGCCTTCGAGATGATGACTTTTTCCAGATGGGAAGCATTAGGATCCAGTTTAACAGCCTTCTTTGCTCCAAGAGTTTAATCGCATGTGCGTTGAGTCTTGAAGCAGACGGTGATGTGGCTCCGCAAGAGCTGCTAGCACATTTCAACAGTCCTTTGGAGAGAAGGTCGTAGTCTTCCGATGGATCTTCAAGAAGATTCCAATCATACGACTTTATTGCACATTCCAACTCCTCAGACTTGAATGTGGGGATCCTCACCGGTGCCGGTTTATGAGTGTCACGCTGAATATCCTCTTTTTGAGAGGCAGCTTCGCACGGACAAGACGGTGATCCGAGCCGGTGTCAAATGAAGGCAGCACGGAGACGTCGAACAGACTCCAGCGTCTGTTTGTAAGAACATGGTCGATCTCCGAACGTGTTTCTCCATTTGGGCTTTCCCAGGTCCATCGTCGGTTTGAAGGCTTCTTAAACATAGAATTTCCATGATAGAGACGGCACGCGGATAGGAAGTCTATCAGGCGTTCTCCGTTTTCGTTCCTTGAGGAAGTTCCATGTGGTCCTAGCCTCCATTCGTCGTGATCATTCGTACCGACGATAGCGTTAAAGTCACCAACGACAACTTTGTAGTAGCTCTTCTCGTCGTTGACCGTCCTTTCGAACAGCTTGTAGAATTCCTCCTTTTCTTCATCTGTGGCCGCAGATGTTGGAGCATATCCATTTATGATGGAGATGGTTCCTTGATCTTTGGTTTGCAGACGAAGAACAGCTACTCGCGGACTGATGATTTTGTGAGAGTCTACTAGGTGGTGCACTGTCGAATTGACGAGAAATCCAACTCCGCCAATATTCTTTCTGTCCACCTTTGCTCCGATAATGAGAAGCTCGTTGTGGTCGGTCCTTCTTATGGTTTCCGTTCTGCCTTTCGTTTCCTGCAGGGCGATAACGTCGTATTTGATGTTGCGGCTTCTGTAAAGCAGTGTCCGAAGATCCTGCTCAGATGCGATCGAACGACAGTTATAAGTGCAGACGAATAGGCAGTTTCTGTGTCGTGGTGGGAGGGAGTTTCCGGTAGTCCGATTCCAATGACGTCCTGATGGTTAAACTCCGAGATTAGATGGCCCCTCGCCGGAGGTGGATGCAACCGACGTCGTAGAAGTCCACCTCCGGCGCGCGGAGGACTGGGGCGCGGGTTTAGTTGTTTGAGCCATAGCGGTGGTCTGGTTACTCACATGTTCCTGGCCAGGGATACAGGAGAGCCGCCCATACACGACAAAAGCGTCGCGTACTGCGTGACCGTTTGTGCCGTTAGCCATCACAAAGTGATGTTCACCCCTTCACCGCGGTGAGGTGGCACATGAAGGGAAGGAAGGACATTCCGAAAAAATTAACTTCGCTTTTGGACTCCCCACAAGGGGGCCTACATCCTTTAAAAACTGCATCGCAAAAGCTCACCGCCACTTTGGAGGCTCTCCTTGTAAAGTTACCGCTGCACTCGATTACATCTAGGACTTCTGGCTTCAACCAGAAGGAGGAGTGTCCAGCGGTAGCCCAAGAATTAGCGGCATTCTTAGATCTCTGCAAGTTTGATCGACGTGATCTGACCTAGGGGGTATTTAAGCCGTGTGGTCCCGAGTTGTAACTCATTCATCCGCCTTACTTCTAGCTATAGGGGAGTGATGGCCCTCCATGACAACCAGCTGACAGGCCAGTTGTCATTTTCAACTCCCATCGCTGAACCTTCTCTATTTCCTTAAGAAAATTATTTTGTAATTAGAGCTGATGTTTTGGCGAATAGCGTTGTAAATGCTCCGACTTGTTCTGGCTCCGAAGAAGGCAAATTTGCCGAGAAGTCACCCGGAACAAGGCCTTTAACAATCTTGCTCGACAGCTTACCAAAACTGCATCGTAATTGAACAATGTCATGCAAGGCCGTACCTGGAATGTGCGAATGCTCATATACGTCATCAGCTCTATTCTACAGGTACAAGACGGTATATCATCCGTTCACTTGATGCTGACTCCATCTAAACTCTCGCCGAAGCTACCACAATCCCAGCAACCCCAGATGCAGATGGTACCTGATACATTATCAGGAGAAGTTGTGTTCGACCCGCAAGCAACGGAGGCGACTGCGCTGTCCTACGAGCAGAAACTGGCCATAAGCGGCTCGTTCGGAAGCATCATGGACGTAAGACTCTACAGAGTTAAGTTAAGAAGTGCACACTCAGACATCTTTTTCTTAAGGTGTTCTTCACTCCACTCGCCATAGAGGCGTTGGATCGACTGCTGGTAGACGTGTCGCGGTGTTATTCGTTGGTTCATCCGTCCATGGTCGTCCAGATGTGCTACCGGGAATGTGTCGGCCGACAGCATCGTCAGCCGCTGACGGAGTCGCTTTTCACAGGTACATTGAGTTTGAGAAGGTCAGAATCTGGGCAGTAGGGCTGTGAGGGTCTAGGGCCCTATTATTGGGTTGTCCGGAAAATTTTTAGACTAATGCCGGAGAACTATGTATAGTCAATTACTTTATTAATAACCACTCATCCAACAGAATATTCATCATTATGATCTATCGCATATTGCCATCTTTCCGGTAGAGAGCGAATACGACGAGCGAAGAATTCCGGAGACCTGAACAGCAAGAATGTCGCAAGTCGGCGGCCCCAGTGCAGCGGCTGTGCCGTTAACACGTGGGACCTCAACCTGCCCCATGGGCTCCCGAAGCTGCCAAGGCCTATTACCCCGGGGAGGTGAATAGGTTCCATGCCCTGAAGTGCCACATCCGAAGTAGGGATTCCCCGGGTCCGTCCCTTCACTCCCACCTGAATTGTATCTGCTCAGCCCCGGGCTGCAGCCAACATGCCACCGAGGAGACACTACCCGGGATGTGAATCGCCTGCCTGGATTACGATGACGATACTGCCCTCGTGACGTCCAGGCGGAGGGCCAGCGCCTGCCCCTCCGCCCAGACCCTTTGAGGGGCTTGCAGGCTTTACTGGCAACCCAAAGATAATATAAGATAATAAGATAATAAGATAATAAGATATAAGATAATACACAGCAATACCCATAAAGCAGAATAATTGTGATGTACCAACGGACTCACCACATTCCTTCGAGATGCACACCAGGGGCTAGTATGGATTTATCACACACCATGATGCCGACATTATAGAATATACACGAGAGTCGATAACGCAATAGATAATAGAGAATATAGCGACACAAATTCTTATAGAGCAAGACATTCTCTTCTGAACAACATATAACACGAAGCCAAAAAAAAGTCCTACCACAGAGCAGGAGCTGTCGGTAAAAATTCGGACGGAAAATTCGGATGTCCCAATTTGATGACCTAAAAATCAATACGGTACAAATGAGCAACTAGAAGCAACACGCATTCTTGTAATACAGAACATTGTCTTCCAAATTCTATAAAAAGCTGCGCAAAAATTCCAAACCTATGCGGAGAGAAGCGACTGCGTAGTTGGCCACTTTCACTTTTCACTTTAACGACCTAAAAATTGACAAAATTCAGGATGAAAAAAGAATTGCGATACATATTCTGATAGAGCAAATCATTCTCTTTCGAAAGCTGTGTGGCGCTAGGAAAGAGACCGCCGATCCACAATGAATCGTTGAAAACGGTGAGGACTTATGGGACAACCTGATAGAATAGTATTCTCAAATCAACTAGAGTGAAGAGTCGATGTCCTGGGTACAGCGTATCAACTGACCTTCCATATGGGTGCCTTCCAGATTTAAAATGAAACGAAATTTTTATGTAGAAGTATTTTTTAAATTATCGGTTATTTGATTTGTCAAATCAAAGATAAAAATAAAAACTAATGAAATTGATTAACTAGAGATTAAAAAAATGAAAAAAGTTGAAGGCATTGCTCACTGGACACCCGTTTGATTATAGTGGTAACTACATTGGTTGTCCTTTTGTTGTTTTTTTTTTCAAAAAAAGAAAATTATGAAAAGAACTATGAAAATTATGCAAAATAAGGAAGTACCTGGCCACCTCCATGTACGTACTTCCTTGATGAAACCAGGATAAGCGTTCGGCACTCCAATGTTTTACAATAAGTAATGAGAAATCTGAAAATTTAATTCAATGTATGAACTAGAATGATGGGTAAAGGATGTTCTCTTGAGACTTTGCGTATTTTTGTCCACAGCCCTCTTTCTTTAGTCGACACGAAGCCTCTGCTCAGTGTGTCGTTGGACCTCCCACGTGTCCACATATCGATGTTCGAGTGCAGCCTTCTTCCGAGTGGCGCTGGTGGAGAGGTGAGAACAGCCGCAAACATGGCGGTTGTTCTCCTCCAGAGGGCATCGGTGACGACGGGCACCATCAAGGATTTTGTGAGTTTTTTTCCGGAGATCCCAAGGGGTATAGGAAGCTTTGAAAATGCGTGTTTTCTCCGTCAGACTGAGAGAGGTGTGTCATTCAACCTGCACTCTTCTGTACTGTCTGCGCAGCTGCTCCACTTCACACCTCGCCTGTTAACTGACTTTGCTGGCAATCGAGTGAACTTCAAGGCAGCGGTAAGTCCTGATCTGTTCTGCTTTCTCCAGAAGCACCTCCTCCACCTGTTCATTGCATAGATCGACTGGGAGAAATCCACTCTGGCATCTCGCCTACTGGAAGTTGAGCCAAGGGTCGTTGTCGACTATCAGGTGCCCGACGTCGAAGTGACGCTCGAACGTCGAGATGCGAAGACGAGGCAGGCAATGTGAGCCTTCTCCATTCTGAAACTTCTTGTTATCTGGGTTTTGTTGTACGGCAGGTTGATCTAGTGCGAAATAGCTTACCAGAGGCCGCATAAGATACCATCACAATATGGAGGGCAGAGTCATAACCACATAATGAAAAATTGTCTGGGTTTTTGGGAATTTTTTCATGTGAGTAGTCGGAAAAAATTTCGCGGTCAACAAAGCAGATCATTTATTTCACAAGAGTACTTTAATAGGAGACAAGGGGCTCCGTAACAGTGTTTCGGTTAGGGTTCGGCCGTCGTTATACAAGTGGATCATTCATAGAAACTATTGCTATACCGTGAGCTGAGCATGAACTCTAGTGGTTTATCTTTCTAAAAAAAATGATGGTACTATACCATTCTCACGTCTAATTGGACACTTACTTACTTTACTTTGATACTTTGATGGTCCCTTTGTCGGCTGGAGGTCTTCTCAGCGGGGACCACAACTCTTCCGCTCGATCTCTGGCTGCTTTCATCCAGTGAGGCAGACTCCGCTCTCTGAAAAATCTTGAGAATGAGTCTGCCCATCGCGTTGGCGGTCGTCCCAGTGGTCTCTTATGGTCTCTCGGGAGCCATTCTGTGACACGGAGACTCCATCTATCGTCCTTTCGTCGAAGCAGGTGTCCGGCCCAGCGATATTTGGTCTTCTTCATGTACTGCAGCGGGTCTGCTAATTGCGACTTCTCCCGTAGCTCTTCGTAGGCCTTCTTGCCATTGCTGACGAAGGCTTGTCCTCAGAAGACATCTCTCCAGTGCACGATGCGTAGTTTGCATCGCTCTGGCGATTGTCTTGTTGTCGGGCCAGGTTTCCGTCGCGTAACACATCGCAGGCAGTACAGAGGCGTTGAATATCGAGGCCCTGAGGCCGGGATCCTTGACCTGATCGGTCACTTCGCGAATCGAACTGAAGGCTGCCCATGCTGCGCGTCTCCCGCGGGCGATTTCAGGAGCGAGGTCGTTATCCATGTTCAGCTCTCTTCCCAGATAGACGTAGGAGTCGACCTGTTGCAGAGCGACTCCATTTAACCTTACAAGTCCCGTGTCACATCACTGGTTGACCATAAATTGTGTTTTGGACATATTCATGTCCAATCCAATCTTCATACCTGCCACATTGAGCTCGTTCAGCATTTCCTCGACTTCTGCCGTGCTGGTGGAGATGAGAACAATATCGTCGGCGAAGCGAAGGTTGCTGATCCGTTTACCGTCGACAAGGTAGCCTTTATCGTCCCAGTTCAAGTCTTTCATGGCATCCTGGAGTGCCGCTGTGAATAGCTTGGGAGAAATCGTGTCTCCCTGCCGTACTCCTTTCCCGATAGGAATTTTAAGCTTTCGATCAAATAGCTGGATGGTAGTCGATGTGTTCGAGAAGCATTCGTCGAGAAGTCGGATGTAGTGCGATGGTATACCAGCGTGCACAAGTGCGTTCAAAACGGCGTTGATTTCCACAGAGTCGAACGCTTTCCGATAATCCACGAAGACAAGGACAAGTGGGAGGTGGTATTCGCGGCTCCTCTCGATGAGCTGTGAGACAGTCTGGATATGGTCCATGCAGGAGAAATCCTTGCGAAACCCTGCTTGCTCCACTGGCTGATATTCATCCAAGCAACGCTCCATGCGGTTAAGCAGTATCTTGGTGAAGATCTTGTACACAACCGAGAGAAGACTGATGGGTCGATAGTTGTTGATATCCTCCTGCTGACCTTTTTTGAAGATTAAAACTGTTTTCGACTCCTTCCATGAGTCCGGGATCCTACCAGTCGAAGGTAGTGGTTGAAGTGCTTGGCAAGAAGTGAGGAGAGGACACTGCCACCCGCACGAAGGAGATCAGCAGAAATGCCGTCCGGTCCGGGAGCAGTGCCCGGCTTCATCCTTCTGATGGCATGAGCAACTTCTGATTCCAGAATGGGAGGCACTTCCTCAGCTGGTAGCATCAAGCATTTCGGGACAGTGATGGAAGAACGAAACAGATCTGTGTAGAATTCTTGAACGATGGCCTCCATCGCTCTTCGAGACGTTTGCGTTGTTCCATCCTTATCCACAAGGGCTGACATTGTTGCCTTCTGATCGCAGAGATCTCGTTTGCAGCGCTTTATGCTTGAACCGTTCCCAGCGGCTTCTAACAGCTTCAATCTTCTGTAGGCTTGAATGGACTCCTTCACTGCAATTCGGCAGGCCTTCGAGATGGTGACTTTTTCCAAATGGGAAGCGTTAGGATCCAGTTTAACAGCCTTCTTTGCTCCAAGAGCTTAATCGCGTGTGCGTTGAGTCTTGAAGCAGACGGTGATGTGGCTCCGCAAGAGCTGCTAGCACATTTCAACAGTCCTTTGGAGGGAAGGTCGTAGTCTTCCGATGGATCTTCAAGAAGATTCCAATCATACGACTTTATTGCATATTCCAACTCCTCAGACTTGAATGTGGGGATCCTCACCGGTGCCGGTTTATGAGTGTCACGCTTGAACATCCTCTTTTTGAGAGTCAGCTTCGCACGGACAAGACGGTGATCCGAGCCGGTGTCAAATGAAGGCAGCACGGAGACGTCGAACAGACTCCAGCGTCTGTTTGTAAGAACATGGTCGATCTCCGAACGTGTTTCTCCATTTGGGCTTTCCCAGGTCCATCGTCGGTTTGAAGGCTTCTTAAACATAGAATTTCCATGATAGAGACGGCACGCGGATAGGAAGTCTATCAGGCGCTCTCCGTTTTCGTTCCTTGAGAAAGTTCTATGTGGTCCTAGCCTCCATTCGTCGTGATCATTCGTACCGACGATAGCGTTAAAGTCACCAACGACAACTTTGTAGTAGCTCTTCTCGTCGTTGACCGTCCTTTCGAACAGCTTGTAGAATTCCTCCTTTTCTTCATCTGTGACCGCAGATGTTGGAGCATATCCATTTATGATGGAGATGGTTTCTTGATCTTTGGTTTCCAAACGAAGAACAGCTACTCGCGGACTGATGGTCTTGTAGGAGTCTACTAGGTGGTGCACTGTCGAATTGACGAGAAATCCAACTCCACCAATATTCTTTCTGTCCACCACAATTGGACACTTTTCAAATCAAGTTGGACACTCTTCTAAGACTCGAAAAGCCTAAAGCTTTTGTAATCAGGGCGCACTCTTCCAGATCGAAACGAGCTTCTTCTAAATTAAACTAGAGACTCTCCAAAAGGGTCAAAATGATTTCTTATCTTTTCTTTCTTTTCTCAAGAAGAATTTTGGCAAGATTTCTTTGACGTTTCAGCTCACCCACCCAATAAGTGAACACATTGTTAGAAATGTTATAAAATTTTCATTTAAAAGTAAAATAATAGTTTATTGTTTTAAATAGCAGGAAAGCTGCCATTTTTAGGGGAGTTGCGACTTTTATTCGACTAATGGCAGCATTTCTGTTGGCATGAAGATTTACCTCCATAAACGATATAACAAAAAAACAACAACACTAAAGGACACACATATCCTCACACAGACGGTTCATGTAGGTGGCATTCACACTATCAATCAAACAAAAATCGCAGTGAGCTTTTCGAGTGCACAGCGCGAGCTGGTCTTTTAATGCGCTAAATGATTGCTACTCTGTTATGCTTTAAAACAAAGTTCAATTTACTATTTCTTCTTAAAAATTAAAAATTAACCAAGTTTTGGTGGTTTAGTTCACAACCGTGTCCTTGACACACAACACATTTACGAGTCATTGTTGACGTTTTACCTCAAACTTGGGTAATGAAACCCACAGTACAAATACGTTACATACATATATCATGATGAGAGCCCCTTAATACGTCATATGAGAAGCTAACATGAGGGATAAATGAAAGGGAAAATGAGATGAGCACCATGTGGATTTCCCAGATGACTGTCTTTTATAATGTGCTTTTTGTTTGCCCAGCGCAACAATCTGATAGCGCTCAGAGCTAAATTCTCTTGCGATATTCCATGAATCTTCCTGTAATAGCGAGAAAATCGCGATAAAAATTTTGTAAAATTTTTACATTCACTCGGGAAAATGAACTAAAAAAGTTCTAACAAGAAAAGGTTCCCAACTCATGGTGAGCTTTTGTGATGCTGTTTTGACAGGATGTAGGGGCCTGTGAGCGGAGTCCAAAAACACAGTTTTTGCTGAACGCCCTTTTAAACACCTGAAAAAGAGGTGTGAAAACGTGTGCGCAACACTCATCAACTTCTATGGCATCCCACGAGATGTGTCTCGGTGGTGCAGCCGGCAGGAGTGCGGCTTCATAGAAGCAGACCAGCAGGATTTTGAGTTCGAGACCTCGTATTGCCAGTATTTTTGTACATATTAGCTTGTTGTTATTGCGCTTTTTCATGATCACAGGAGTCAATTTTAAGCCGTCAATGCTTGACAAACCAAGGGTGTCTATCTGCGTCTTCATATGCGCTAATTTTTCAACGATGCGTATCTGCACCACCATCATATCATACCATGTCACCAACGATATCGTAGCTGTACACAACTTCGCATACCTTATGGTTGAATATTATGAACCGGGGCCGTTTTGGTACAAAACCGGGCCTTGTTGGATAAAGGATAAAGGACGGCGTTACTCAATCCGTTCTGGGATGCGGCAGCGCATTCTACTTCTACGGGATGTCGTGGAGGCGACATGAATGCGTATTTGGCCATACAATGATTTGCGGTGGCCAGCTGATGAACAAGTCAGCGCTTTATCCTTTCCAGACACGTCTGGTACCAATTCACCAACCCCGGAGGGATGGAAGGCTTGGTTGGCCTGGGCGAGAAATCCGAACCAGGAACCTGGTATCGGGAGCAGGCGGCAGTCGCGCCTCCTCCGACTGCGCTACACGCGCCCCCTTGTTGGAATTGTACTAAAAATGCTCTCACCTGAACCTGCTGTCGTCCGACTACTTTCCACCTTCGCACCGGAGTTGAAAGGTAGTATAATGGAAATGGAACCGTGCGAATGAAATGCGAAGATGAGGAAGACTGATCCTCATTGGTAAGATGCTGCTGGTGTGACAGCCGCTTGTGTTTTACTTGTTCCACAGTTTTGTCCTCTAGCTGTTGACTAAAAAGGAAGAGCAATAAGACTTTCTATTTCCAGAGAAATAATATGGTGCAGATAATTGAAATACTAGCGGAGGACGGTCAAAATGTACGAAGTAGGCCACGCCCATCGCAAAGGGGCATACGATTTTCCCCTCGTCCCCCTTGCTCATCCACTACCAACCCCTTAGGGCTCCTTGAGAGCCTAATGGCTGCCTTACGAAATTTTAGAGACACAAAACAAATTTTCGCGGCCCCTCGGTACGCTACAATAGAAACTCGGCTCCGCCCCGCGTCAACTTGGCAGCACATATGAAGTATACCTTTGCCCTTTTCGAATTTCGAATAGTCGAATTTCGAATATTCGAATATTCGACTATTCGAAAAAAGTCCAATATTCGAATTATTCGTTTATTCGAATATTTGAAAGTGGCCAATATTCGAATATTCGTTTATTCGAATATTCGAAGGCTTCGAACTTCCCACGGGAGGTTCATTGACCTCCCTTGTGAGTTGACGCGAAGTAAGCGCTGCAAGCGCGGCCCTCCGCTGCGCACCTGCTTCCTTGTAAACGGCCGTCGAGCGTGCTGTGGCCATTCACGTGAATCGCAAGTGATTAGGGTTATGCCTGTACACAGATATTTTTACCTTCAGTATACTACAGGAGAATCTTCGTTTTGTATTTCTACCCCAGTTACAGCAAGGGAACGATTAGAGCCGAAGGGGCTGCGGTAGGGAGGTAGAACTTTCAGGGGGCTAGAAAGCTCCTGCTTTCTGCCAGTAAAGACGTTGAAGAAGAGAGGAAGAGCAATGGCTATGGAGTACAAGAACCAGTCATACTCCGTTTCCTATGAAAGGGAGTCATCCCCATTTTCGCTCTAACACTGTCCAAGTCGTATTGTCTTGTCAGATTAGATTCCAACGCGGGTCCGTTTCTCTTCAACGGAGCTAGAACACAAACTGAATGCCATTCATGAGACTCCAGTGCGCCCTTTCTGCACCAGATCGCCTTTGTGTCATTTCTCCGCCCATGATAATCATTCTTTTACCACCTGGAAGCTTCGCTATAACATAAGGAAAGATAGCAACCTATAGAGAAAGACCTATAACAATCTAGCTTTGCCTACCCAAGGTGTTTCTCTCTTCTCGGTGCACGAATTTTTTAAGGGAAGCAAAGCGTGCTTCATTGCCATTATACCGCTGTTATTGTTCTTTGGTCTCGTAAAGGAAATGGATGGAGCAGCCATCCATTTCCTTCACAGTGGGTAATAAAAAATAATTAAATGTCAACCACTGGGTGACGACAGTAAATAATAGCGTTCATTTGATTATTCGAATATTCGACTATTCGAAATTCGATTATTCGAAATTCGACTTTTTGAAAATCGAATATTATTCGATGATTCGAAATTCGAAATTTTGAAAATCGAATATTATTCGATCATTCGAAATTCGAAATTTTTTCCCAAGGACAAAGGTATAATATGAAGACGCAGATAGACAGCCTGGTTTGCTGTAAGCATTGATGGCCTAAAATTGACTCCTGTGATCATGAAAAAGCGTAGTAGCAACAAACTAACGTGCAAGGACAAGTACGTGCAAGTACGCAAGTAGCAGTATTGGCGGTACGCGGATTCGAACTCAAAATCCCGCCGGTGTGCTTTTATGAGGCGACACTCCTACCGACTGCACCACCAAGACACATCTCATGGGGTGTCATGGGGTTGATTATTGTTGCGTTCGTGTTTTCACACCTCTTTTTTCAGGTCTTTAAAAAAGCGTTCGGCAAACTAGCTGTAGTTCTGGAGACCGCTCATACGGCTCTCTCTACATCCTTTCAAAATAGCGTCGGAATAGCTCGTCATGAGTTGGGAACCTCTCCTTGTAAAAAAGCTACGTTAAATTTTCCTTGAGAAAAAAAATATTCTAACCATCTTGGAGGGTATATAAATAATTTGACCTGTAACAAGGTTATTTCGATTTGGATGAACTCATTTTGCTTCCAAAAGTCTTACCTTTAGGCTAGCATAGAGGAGTGTCCAATTTGATATGAAAGGTGTCAAACTTGATAAGGAAAGTGTCCAATTTGATTCGAAAAGTATTCAGTTCGATGGTATTTATAGTAGTGGTATGGCAAGTGTCATACGTGCGCTGATTTCGTACAGTCGCTATTTCTTTGTTTTCAGCACGGAAGCTTCGTATCGTGGTTCGGTGGACAAGAGTGCACCTCCACTTGTGCCACTGAAGGAAGTGCATCTGCATAAACTTAAAGTAGGTTCATTGCGGTACTTCTTTCCGCCGTGCATTAAGAGACCACTAATGCGAAGTGGTGAATTTCGTGTTTTTTTAATGAGTGGATTTGCGGAGCATAAAGCAGAAGACTGGGGAAGGAGAGTGGGCACTGGTGTAAATGACCTTTAATGATTCTGGTATTCAGTCATTTACTAGTTTAGGTTAAGTTGTCCACTTATTCCAATTTGTGCTCCTTGCTGATTGTTCAAGTATTTTGAGATTAACTCAAACCTCTAGAAACTACCATAAATTGCCATATGTTACCGTACCTACAGGTGAGCTCCGCGACTCAAAGTATAGGGCGCTGTTAACAGTTCTGCGACTTTTATCAATATTTGTTGGACTCGGTGAACATTTTGCTTACATTAGTACTTTCTAGCACTTCATACATTTGTAGAGACAAGTAAACCCAGCCTAAATAACTCGCGAAAAGGATGTAGAGTGGGCTCTAATGAAACGTGTTCAGATTGATATCGGCGCTGTGAACACTCTGGTTGTGATGCCTCGTCCACTGGAAATGACTGGACGAAACGAATTTCCACTGTACGATGTGCTGTCACCTTGTCTGACGACTTGGTTGCATGTGTCAAAGAAGCTCAGCGACACCATAGCTGAGGTACGGATTGCTTCCTCAACGAGTACGAACAGTAGATGGTCGTAGTCGTCACCGCCTTCCACTTCACCGCTCCGTTTTCATTTGGAATGTGGTTTGAGATCTGCACTATATGTTGAGATTTATGTATAGAGAGCGAGGTGATTAAGTAACTGCGAAATGCTCAGTGACATGAATAATTCTTCACTACTTTGCCAAAAAGAGTTAATCTCCGTTCGTCTGTGCGTGCGTCCATCCGCGCAAAATTAATGGCACTAGGCGCGCCTCTGTGAATGATTACGACCAACTGACCGATATTTTCGTTTCTAGCCATAACCCTTAACCATTTTTCCTTTCACCGCTACATCATCCTTTGGAATATGGTAATTGGTGATGTGCACTATGTGTTGAGATTAAGATGATAATGGGCTCATCAGGTAGCTGGTAGAAAATCAGCAGCATAGGTCACCCTTCCGCACTTATGCAAAAGAGGTAGTCCGTACGTCTGTGCTTGCGTCCGGCCACATGAAATCAATGCGCTTAAGTGCGCTTCTATGAGCGCACCACAACCAGATGCTCAGTAATTCGGTTTCTGGTGGTGTGTTTTGAGCGTGGCAGCCAGTGATCATGCCCTACAACATCTAGGAAAACTGAATCTGTCAGTCATGTCTATTGATATTATCGATTAGTGCTCCATGTTCAACACTTGATGAAGCCACGCGGATGTCATGATAATTGGACAGGTTTCAAATAACATTGTCGATCGAGCAATACATATAAATGAAGTTGTTCTGTCATTATGTAGATGGTTTATACTTGGGGTCCCGCCTGCTATCACACAGTGGGTACCGGCGATATCAATTAAATCAACCCTTCACGCTGCCACGCCATTCGGTCACTCAGCGTTAGAAGGCACCTGCGGTGCTCTCCAAGACTTTCTTCCTGGTTAATGATAATCTAAATCTCCTTTAAGGAGTAAGGGTAATTACTGAAAATAACCTACAGGGGAATCTCTCAACGGTACGCTGGAACGGTAACAGAAAATACTACAGGAAAAGTCTCCATCGTCCAAGTGGTAGGAAAACATATTTTGTTTCTGCCGAATCTTCGTGGAAAACGAGTAGAGGCGTCGAAAGTTTACTATGTTAACACATTGACGACAATCGCGTTTTGCGGCAGAATGTCGGGTGGGACGCGCGCGCGATTCTACACGCGTGCGCTATGAGCCACCGGTGGCTCATAATGTCCCTTGCGGACCACTTTTTTGTTTCGTGCACATTTTTATAGTTGTTTTTTCTGTTTCCTAATCACTTGTGCTAGTAGAATGTTCAGCAGCAATAAGCGAGAAATACGTCGTTGCTTTCATCACATATCGAATTTAAAAAAAAATTACTAGGAAGGAAACCAATTCTGCAATCAAATCAATTCAACTCAGTCCTTTTCTGCCTGTTCCTCAAAGGAGTTATTCGGTATGCTGATCACGAACCTGATATCCGTTTTCGGAATTTCGGCCGATTGCGGTAGGTCACGGTAGGTACGGTTGAGTAAGGCTGTCGGAGTCACGGTCTCGTAGACGAAGTTTGGGCCAGTAACGATGACGCCGACAGTCTTACCGTACCTACCGTAACCTACCGTAATTGGCCGAAATTTGAAAACGAATACCATATCCGAGATCAGCACCCCAAATAACCCCATAGACGAAGTTCGGGCAAAATCGGTGACCACGACCGACAGCATTGCTCACCCGTGCCTTCCGTGGTTACTTACCGTAATCGGCCGAAATTTTCAAAACGGGTGTCAGGTTCGTGATCAGCACTCGAAACTACCTCATTGGGCGAACTTCGGGCGAAAAGACTGACTTGAATTGGTTTGCTGTAGAATTGGTCTCCTTCCTAGTATAATGTAAATCTTTAAAATTAGATGTATGTAATGAAAGCAACGACATTTTTCTTGCTTATTGCTGTTGGACATTCTCCTGTCACAGACGATTAGGGAACAAAAAAAAACTATAAAAACCGGAGGCAGCAGAACAAAAAGTAGCGCGAAATGTTACGAGCCAACGGTCGTTCATATTGTCCCACGCGGACGGACACGTATGTGCCACCGGTGGCTCATATTGTCGCCAATGTGTTAACAGCGAGCTTACCACGCCGACGCAATGCGACGTGATGTGACTTGGGTGGCGCAGTGGTGGAGGTGCTGCTCCGCGAACATGACGCATAGGGTTCCTTTCACGCACCATGTCTCTCTTTTGAATTTTTACTCTACAATCGAGTTTCCGTTGAGAAACAGCATCTGCACGTCCTTTTGGAGTCACCTACGTGTTTTTCTGCCCCGGAGCATGATGCCAAGGGTTCAGTTCCAGCCAGGGGTGTGCGTTTAACGATTAACGATTTACCGATTTACCGGATTTACCGGCATTTTTCGTTAAAACTTTTAAACGAAATTTAACGACGAAAAAATCCGTTAAATTGCATTAACGACTTTTTGTGACCATTTTTAAAATTTTGCTTCCTCTCCATGTAAATCCATTTTGAACGTTTTTTTTGTATGAGCTTTCGTAGTATACCAAGGAAACCTGCTTACTTGAATCAGGGTAGGTAATCGATATTTTTCTCGAGTTTCGGTGCATTTTCCTTTTGCTGGCATTTTCTTTCTCCTTAACCAGTCAAGCGTGCGACCCCACTTTACTCCGCCGCAGTCTTTCCGTGTTTTCCGACTTCCTGGTCCGCTTCTTGCGTTTGATTGCTACATATTAGTTGTTCATAATTACCGGCCATTCAGTTTTTTTCACAGCTTTTGTGATATTTGCTTCGTAAGTGGGGTTGAAAAGCATAGAGAGCGCAATGAAAACGTGACGAAACACAAGCTATGTGAGTAGGGTTAGGTATTTCTGGTAAAACTCTACAAACGCTCACTGTGAAGGATGGGCGAGGTACGAGGCCTCGCAGTAGTGATCTTTGTTGTGTAATAGTGTATTTGTAGGTTAACTGTGTTGTTATGTGTAGTATTTCTGATCAGTATTGCAGTGTATCTGTATTTTCCCAGCAGCGGGACCGATCGGTTGCCGTCCGCCTCGCCTGTGCCCAGCGCCGGCCATTCGGAGGCGGCGGGGCGGCGCGTGTCCACTTAGGGGCCGGCCTTCCCCGCGCGCAACTCCATATAAAGGGGGCCCGGGCGCGCCGGGCTGAGTCTGCACTGGTGTCAAGGACGCGAGCGGTCGGCTCGGATCAGTCTGGTCTGGTGTCAAGTTCGCGAGCGGTCGGCTCGGAAGATTCTGGTCTCGGTGGTACCTGGCGAGCGGCCGGGCCAGAGAGGAGCGCGGGCACAGCAGAGGCGGACGGACCGACCCCTGCTGGTGCCATAAGAAGCCAATAAATCGATTTCCCTGTCCGGTTCAGGCCACAACCCCTAGACATCCAGCTCCCGGGTGAAACACCCCGGCGTAACATAGGGGCCGAACCAAAGGGCAGGGGATCGATAACCCCACCGCCTGAAAGCCGCGAGGAGCGGATACGGCGCGAATCCTGCCATAGACTGGGCAGTGTAGCAGGTCTTGTCGACCGCTGACCAGAGCGTGTGGCGCGGCGTCTTCGCTGGAGCTCTGGCAGAGGTTCGTCCTGCGGTTGCGTGTAGAAGCGTAGCGCTGGGGCGTTCTTGCTGCCGGTTCTCTGGTGTCGGCGCGCGTAAGTGGTCACGGTTGACGAGCCGTGCTACAACTGCGTGAAGTCTTTGCTGCAGGGTTCGCGAGGGTAGTCGTGCGCGAATCGTGGCGTACAGTGAAAGTCGACAACGCAGTCAGTCGGTGCTTTGCAGATGTCAAGCGCCCCAGAAATGACTATGGAGGAGATCGAGAAACTCATTCTCGAGGATCCATCGCAGGCCGACCAGATTGCGGCTATGAAGTCGATGTTAGAACGCCTTTTGGCCAAGGTTGATGACATCAGCAATAAGGGACCCGCGCAGGTAAGAGACATGGTCAGCCACGTCTCAAACTCCCTAACCGTGCTGCGGGAACTACCAGCCAAGGTGGGGCAAAGCACCAAGGCAAGGCCTAAGAGAGGTCAGAACCAGCTGCTGGAAAGCATGGGCGAGGAGATCGAGGCCCAATGTGGGGCGCTCGAGGACCACCTCGGAGAGCTGCAGCAGCTGGGAGCGGAACTCCGCTCGTTGAAGGCGCTGTCCAAGAAAGTTCGGGATGCACTGGAGCAGCGATTTCCTGCTCGTGGCGATCTCATGGTGCAACGTGGTTGCCCTTCATCAGCGCCTCGCACCACGGGTACAGGGATGGTCGAGGAGACCAGTATACCTGTGGAGGTGTCACGCTCCGTGTTTCAAGCGGAGCAGAGTGAAAACGCTGGGAGACCAGCGGTGTACGAGCAGTTGAATACGGCCGACTTCAGCGACGTAGTCTACCATGCGGGCTTCGATCCACTGGCAGCCGCACAAGGTAAGCGGCTGGAAGAAATGCGCACTAGTAAGCAAGAATTCGAGCTGTTCCAGCACGGAAACAGGACCGCATCGTCGCCGCCGACGAGGGCCGCGAGCCGGATGACGGCGAGAACAGCCACAGCGCCAGGTGAGTCGAGTAACGCAGGAGAAGCGTTAGGCGCGATGTTCGCGGCAATGACCCTACCTGACGTAGACACGTATAAGGATCCCCAGGGAAAGAACTTCTGTGATTTCGTGCTGAAATTCCGTATGAAGTACGGTAGCGTAGGGTTGAGGGACGACATGCTATCGCAGCTATTGTTGTCTAAAATGGACGGGCACCCTAAGGCAGTGGCCCAGGCCTTACCCAAGCACGTACGTGACGGAAGTTTTGAGGATCTGGTGAAGGTGCTCGAGGCCAAGTTGCGGGAGGACGACTCGTCCACTCAGCTAAAGGCCTACCTGGAGCTGAAGCACCTAAGGAAAACTGGGGACATCACCACCTACTGCGTCGAGTTAGAAAGGCTAACGCGGAGTGCGTACCCAGACCAATCAGAAGAAGACCTGTCACGCACCAGAGCCGGAGAGCTGGTAAGCCAGTTGACCAACTGGCCGGAATATCTCCAGCTCTACACGGCGATGGAGATCGCGCCAAAAGAATCGGCCTACGAGATGGTAAAGGCCATGGCACAGCGTTGCGAAAGAAGTAAGCGCATGGCGAAAGCAATGCGCGAACAGATGGAAGGACCCGAGCCGAAGCGGCCGGAAGGAATGCGCAGACGGGATCATGCTACATCGGTGAACCGATCAAAGTACGATCGAGGAAGAAACCCGGGTAGTAGTGCGGATTCCCAGCGTGCCCAAACACAAACTGAGGAAAGGAAGTGCTTCAACTGTAACGAGGTTGGGCACTTGAGGAAAGACTGCGCGCAGCAGAAAGCAGTGCGAGCCAAGGGTGAACCCACAGAGTCGGCTGAACCGAAAAGGGAGCCGAAGATCTTCACGGCCTCACTCAGTAGGTGGTTGTGTGGTACCACCAGGGCGGATGGTCTCCAGAAAGATCTGGTGGGCGCGCAGACCACGGCGCAGGTCCAGTTGTTGGGCATGACGCGCACTGCCCTTTTGGACACTGGCTCGCAGGTAAGCATCATACCGCTGCAGATGCTTGTGGATGCACTGCAGAACGGGTACGACCTAAACGCCGACGTCGAGGAAATAGATCTCGATCGGAGCAACCAGGTCTATGATGCTTCAGGCAGCCCTATGTCGTTCAAAGGGGCCGTTAAGCTGACGGTACAGGTTGACAAGGGCCCGCGGCATAGGATCGGCTTATTTGTTATGGCCGGAGACGACGACGTGATCGTGTTGGGCACGAATGCTCTGAAGAAGTTAGGCTGGAGCCTGACACCAAATGCACAGTCGTCGAGAGGTCGGGCAGAAGTGTCCAGAGGAAGGAGGCACCAGCGCCAACAAGCTGAAGTTAAGGAAGCTGCGGTGCAGCAGCGAAGAACAAAGGCTTCTGAGGTAGTCACAGTGGCTCGAAGGATATGCCTTAAGCCGGGAGAGACAAAGGTTGTCTCGCCACATCGTGACGAAATGAAGCAAGGTGAAGTGGTGCGGTCCTCTGGAAAGATCCTTCCGGATACGAAAGGGCAGGGTGCTCAACACCAAACCCAGGTAGCGGTGACGAATTCCTTTGCGGGAGCAAAGATGTTTCGTGAGGGGGAGGTGGTGGACACGTACGAAGGCACAGAGATTGCTAAGCGGAAACCACTACCGCATGTCGGGAAGGCGCGCGCTCAAAGGTCTACCAACTCTGTCAACTCTATCTGCGGCAGGCAGACGGTTTGCACCCATCCCCGTAGAGGGAGTGGAGTTCGTTTCGCGGAGCCAAGTCATGGTGCAAAAGTGGTGTCTCTCCAAAAACCTGAGGCGAAGAGAGCTCCGAGGAAGGTTCGCTTATCTCTTCCGGAAGTCTCAGAGAAAAGCAAGGAAGAGGCTCCTGCAGTTACTCCTATTCCTCAACCTCGTGTAGCCCACACGCAGCGTAAGAAGGTGATAGAGAAGGAGCCAGTCCGACGATTGACACTTGCTAAGGAGAGCACTTGGCTTCAGCTGTCAAAGGTTGACGGCGATGAGGTCGACTACGTGAAGACAGCAATGGGCGATGTGTGCGCAGAGTTTACCCGCTACCTCAGCGCACTGAAGAGGAGATTGGAAGGTGGGGTATGTCGCCACTACGTGGAGGTGGTGGGCAAGAACAAGGCCGCAAAGTCGCGTGGAAAAGAAGGAGGGCCCGGAAGGAATGAACGTAGGATGCGAACGCCAGTTGTGACGGCGAGAATATCTTGTTCATTCGAGGCAGCCTCGAAGGAGCTAAAGAAGCGGCGACAGCAGGACAAAGCCGCAAGAAGCTCGACGAAGACGGGGCGAGTATCGCCCAAGCTTGTTCGTGATGCCGGATCAGGAACGTTCGCGGCGAGAGATCACGTCTGTCGAGCAGCATCCATGCGGTGTGGTTCAGGCCCATGGCGCCCTTGGGAATCCACGGAAAAGGAGGACTACCAACGGGCGAGAGAATCACCGCGACGACCATACGCGAGCAGAGGAAGGGCTTCAGGGCCGCAGACGCAATCGCGAGAGGGATCGTCGGTAGTGCTGAATCGGGACGATCCAGCCTTAAGGGGCGGCATGTGAAGGATGGGCGAGGCGCGAGGCCTCGCAGTAGTGATCTTTGTTGTGTATTTGTGTATTTGTAGATTGCTTGTATTGTTCTGTGTAGTGTTCTGTTAGTAGTTCTTTTCAGTATTGCAGTGTATCTGTATTTTCCTAGCAGCGGGATCGACCGATCGCCGTCCGCCTCGCCTGTGCCCAGCGCTTGCCATTCGGAGGCAGGGGGCGGCGCGTGTTCACTTAGGGGCCGGCCTTCCCCGCGCGCAACTCCATATAAAGAGGGCCCGGGCGCGCCGGGCTCATTCTGCACTGGTGTCAAGGACGCGAGCGGTCGGCTCGGGTCATTCTGGTCTCGGTGGTACCTGGCGAGCGGCCGGGCCAGAGAGGAGCGCGGGCACAGCAGAGGCGGACGGACCGACCCCTGCTGGTGCCATAAGAAGCCAATAAATCGATTTCCCTGTCCGGTTCAGGCCACAACCCCTAGACATCCAGCTCCCGGGTGAAACACCCCGGCGTAACATCACTCTATAAGTTGTTCCCCCTCTCGATTGAAAGGTTCGATGCTATATGCATTGTTTACGGCGAACTCCAAAAGGAAGCTAGACAGTCTTAGAACAATTCCTGAGTAGGACGGCTAAGAATTTCCGTTAAAACTCCCTAAACTCTCACTCTACAAACTGCCGCTCGCTCTACAGATTGTCGCACCCGCTCAAAGGCGTTCTTTTCAGCAATTGACCTAAGCCTATGCGCGGTACTGTATATGTAGGTTAGTATAAAAACTGGTACCTTACAAGCTAAGGTATATATTTAAAGGTGCAGATCCGGCTGTAGCAAGAAATTTCCTTCATGTGTGTGGATTTTTTCGCCTAATATGCGAATTTACTTTAATAGCGTTCATCAGTTGGGCCGCAAAAGTCTGCTTAGTGGGCCCAGGATTTCTAAAAAAAAATTGTCAAAAAGAAAAAGAAAAGCTCAAAAACGTTGACCCGTGATCCGATGCACCTTGGATCTTCCCAGAAGCTGGACGACTTTCTACCAGCTAAGGGAACTAGGCATAGTAAGAAATTTCCTATTTTAGAAGTCTTGTTACTGATTGGTTTCCAAATTTTCATAATTTCTCTCTAAGCGATTTTGTTAATGATAGATGGACTTTTGTTATTTGCTGCGAAGATAAAGGAATAGTTATATCATTATCATGCAGATGGAGTCGAAAAAATTCAATAAGGAAAAAAGGTCTGGCTTTTTACATGTTAAAATGCTGCCAAACTGAATGCAGCTAAGAGACATTTTATTTAGCGAAATTACCGAATTTACCGTTTTTAACGCAAAAATTTTTCGTTAAGAAGCGGTCGTTAAAAATTTACCGAAAAAATTTAACGCACACCCCTGATTCCAGCACCATGCAAACTCCAAAAAGCACACAGCAAACGGCAAAAATAAGTGCAGATGCTTTTCCTCTACGGAAACTCGATTGTAGGGTAGAAATGGGAGAGAGAGAGACATGGTGCGTGAAATGAACCTTTGACGTCATGTTCGGAAAGCAACACCTTTATCACTACGTCACCAGGCGCTTCGCCGCCTCGTGCCCTCGTGGTGAGCTCGCTGTTAACTATAGGAAACGTTCAATGCATTTTACTCTTTTCTCTAAAGAATTCGGTGAAGGCAAAATGTGTTTGTTTAATAATTGGTGGTTGAAGATTTTCTTTTTAGTTTTCGCTCTTGCCGTTCCAGCGTATCGTAGAGACAGTTCCGTTGATAGCCTTGATCCTAGCTTCCATAAGCTGATCTTTAGGTATTTTAATAACTCGTGGAAACTGTGGCGGAAAAATAGATGAAGCATGAGCTTCCCAATTAAATAAGCTGGTCAAGAGCCACTGCTGAGCTCCTTTACAGCTGGAAGTGAACTGTGATGCAGCGACGGATATGGCGTTTGCGCAAGTCATGAAGATGGCTCTGGACTGCACGGACGAACGCATTTTCAACGTGAAACCAGGACGATGTGTGATGACAAGAGTGAAGGAGCTGGGTGTCAACCAAGCCAGCTGTCCTACTTGTCTGCTTCTGCATACACTGCTCAGGTAGGCCATACTGAATGATTCGGCCTGCTCACACAGAGGAGACAGCGATCCACAGCGTTTCAGATGGTGTGCTCTTCAGTCGTCCGTTGAAAAGCTGGCACTGCAGCCCCCTTCAACACTGGCGCTAAATCCCGAGTTCTCCGATAAGAGCAAGCGAAAGACGGCGCTGATGGCGTTGCTGAGTCACTGGCATCCGGATATTTGCCAGCAGGTCAAGGTAAGCGGGGTAATGGGCTGGCTCTCAGTCAGTAGTCAGCCACCTACATGGGTCACGTTGCAGCTGGCATCAAACGCGGAAGCGCGTAAATTCCGAGCTGATCCGGCATCGATTCGAAGAGAAGTTCGGCTTCCTATCGAGCCACCGGACAAAAAGACAGACTTGAAGCATCGACGCAATCCGAGCAGAGATAGCAGATCAAGCAGAGTAAGTCAGCGGCTAAGCTACCACACCGCTATCGCTCTCTGGTACGAGAAAACCAGTAGTCTGATGGCCCAACCAGTAGGTATAATTTTTACGCGACTCCAACTTTTAACGGTCAGCTTTGATAGAAGATCGATAATATCAATCAATAATTGTCGACATCGATCGATATCGATTCAATGTTTCATGTTATTCACACGTTTTGGTACCTGTCCGCGAATTACTGCAAGTGTGTAACTGGTAAACAGGTACCAAAACTTTTTTTGCTCAAAACTTATCGTTCGAAATGTGTTGTTCGCTAGACAGACTTCAGAAAGGTGAATGTAATTCTAATCTCCCACAATGAACCTGGGGCAAAATTTGATAATGTCAGTCGATACTCGGTTATATCGTTCGACATTTACTCAACGCTTCCCATCACCCGTCTTGGTGATGGGAAGCGGTGAGTAAATATCCGAACAGCGAACATCACACTTTTGAATGATGAGTTTTGAGCAAAGATCAATATATCGACAGTAGTTGGTCGACTGATATCGATCCGTTCTTTCATGTTATTTACAAGCCGGTAAATCTGCCATCATATCGTCGTGGTCTTCACATAATCCTGTCTTGGAAGATCACTTTGGAAAAGTCGAAAATATCGATGGACATTCACTGCTTCGTGTTATTTACAAAGGCGTTCACCCTTCCAAATTCTTTGTGAAAATTCGATCGATATCGATTTGTTGAGTTGTGTTGTTAACGTATTCTAAAGTCACCAGTCATCTGATGTGGGGACAAAAATCAATGCATCGATTGATATCCATCGCTTCGTGTTATTTACTAATCCTTCCACCGCCTCGCTACCGTTCTCGTAGTACTCATCTCTAAAAATCGATAACGGAAATCGGTAGCATCGATCGATATTGATTCCTCTTTTCGTATCTGACATTTACCCTTTCTGAAACCCATTCAACTGCCAAGGCCATCACATTTATATGATTGCCATCTTCTGCAGTCAGCCTTTGGACAAAAATCGGTATACCGAAGCTAGTCGAGACATTCTGTTGATATTGACTCGTGTTTTCGTGATACTTACACTTTCTGGAATCTGCTGAAGGCCATAGAATTTGCACAAATCGGTAAATTGATGGATAATAATTGTTTGATCGATATTGCTTTCATTTTGTGGCGCAGTTCATAATATTTATTTCGTTTTCATGAAAGTTTTAAAGATTTTTCTCCCGTTCTGTTTCCACTTACATCCATTGTGAACGAGATGTGCTAAATTTTACAGAATATCTGTCTTTAAGAGAACTGATTATGTATAAATTACAAGGTTTATACCTACTTTAGGCCAACCTCCAGACCGTGGCACCAAATGGAGGGGCTACAGGGAAGAGGACGTCGACAGCGAATGACCAAAAAGGTTCTTCAACCAATTTGATGCCCTGTTGCTTAGTGAGGAGTCGGTGTATTTCAGTTGACCTGTACCACTGGCTGCTGTCAGTGCATCGTGAACCGAAGGATCGGAAGCAGACTGAGGTTGGCGGCAAGGATTACGTGAATCCGATGGATATAATTCCTCAAGCGTTCTTCTACAGCTTCTACAGGGTACGTTTACTTCAGAATTTTCGGGTGATGAGGGTGGATTGGCTGCCAAGGCGTTGGTCTAGCTTCCTACGGGATGACGTCTTTCAGAGCCGTCGGTTGGACTGGACAAATCTAGACGAGCTTCCGTTCGATCGGCTGTCGTTGACGTACACTGTGGTCATCAACAACATGGTTGTAGCTATGGTTGAACAGCGGTAAGTCCATATGTTAGACCTCGTTTATGCTTCGACGCCGAACAACGTGATTCTACACATAGTGGCCGAATCGATCGAGCGATGCGATAGATCAGTCGATCAATTTGGCCATATGGCATCACGTCGCCGGCGTCGGAAGTATAAACGGGACGTAGGATGTCAGTACGGTGCCCGATTGAACGGTTGGATTCCAGAGTGGTAGCTTCGGCAGCGGACACTTCAAGAAAGTTCATCACGCCGCATCTGCACCAGCTCATCCATGTGAGGAAAGTCGCGGTCGATGGGAAGCTGTCGTGGAGTATTGAGATGGACGAGAAAGGGCTGCTGCCAGTGAAAGGAATTGTGAGTGACCCTCTCGGCCTGAGTTCTATGATGAAATCTGGAGGGAGATCGTGGTGGTTGTCGTTGATTTAGCCTACATGGCAGGCAGGGACCGGCAGATACAGATACGTGCCGGCCAATCAAGCGCACCAGCTGTACATAGCCCCTATTGGCAGCCAGCTCGACGAAACTTAATTTTTCTAGTGCGTCCTTCTGTTCAGATGAGGCTATATTGACGTCTAGGCTTGAGGTCTGTGGTTAAATCTGGGTGGAAATTGAGGTGCTTGCCTTTGATTTGGCCTACATGCCGGGGGGGGGGGGCAGGAACCAAAAGATGACAACCAATCAAACCACCGAACGAATATGTGTATGCAACATGTAGGTCATATTAACGACTAATCTTGAGGTTTGTGGTGAAATCTGGACGACAATTGAGGTGCTTGTCGTTGATGTGGCTTACATGGGGAAGCAAGATCCAACAGATCACAATCAATCAAACCACCGAACGAATACGTGCTTTCCAATTAAGCGCATCAGTGGGTGGCCCGCTCAATGAAACCAAATTTTTCTAGAGCGTCCTTCTGCCCAGATGTAGGCCACACTATCGACTTGCACCAGATTTGATAATAGGGTTTGGCATTCATCGGTCTAGTAAAGCTGTTGTCTTCCTGTAATAACGTCTGGCGTTAATTAATCTCGAGCAGAAGCTCAGGTGGAGAACAAACGGAATATTTTCCTCATATATACCATTTTCACGTCAAATTGAACGCTCTTCTCAGCAAGTTTGACGCCTTTGAAGTGAATCTGGACGAAAGCAATTGATCCAAACTGGACGAGAACGAGCGATCCAAATGAAAGCGATTTCCTTATTAATCAGAGAGTCTCCAGCACGGTCAGGATGTAATTTTGTTTGAGGGCAATTTAGCATAATTTTCTTTGAATTTTTTAAAATTCACCTGCCGCAGTAAGTATACACATTGCTTGAGTTTTGTAAAATTGCATTTTTTTGGGAAAATAGTGGTTTGAAGCTGTGTTTTATTGCTAAAAGGGAGATTGCGCCAAACCCTCGCTCAAGACGTTGCAATTTTTAATCGATTGATAGCAAATTTTTGTTTGCATGGAGTTTCACCCCTTTAAACGATAAAACAAAGTTAATCGTAATGAACCCACATATCCTCACTTTGATGCTTCGTCTTTGCAGCATATACACTACCAATCAAATAGAAATCGCAACGAGCTAATCGAGTGCATGGCGCGATCTCTTCTTTTAGTGCACTAAACGATTTCAGGCCGATCTATCGTACAACGGCAACGTGGAGAACGTGCGATTCGTCGTGGCGCTGTGTTCGGTGTGTCTGATTCAGGAGATTGCAGCCGTTTTAAGGACGCTGAATGCACCCAGCGATCACAAGAAACGTACGAGTGCGCCACCGTCATTTGTGGGTTTCCTGTTTTGTTATGAAGACACCGCATGACGGAAAGGAATTATAAGAACTGGTCGTTCTTTTCGAGAATTCCTTTAAATATTTTGAGCTTCAGGCGGACTTGTCTCCGATGTCGAACCACTCTCATCTGAGCGCTCAAACACGCGCTTCAGTGACATGGGACGTTCGAGTGCTGGACATGATGCGAGATTTCGAGAAGAATCGCAGTCGAAGCGCGTACAAGAGAAGAGGAGACGTGAGTTTGGAGTTTCGTTGGACCGAAATCTTCTCCTGACGCAAGGGTGTTGTTAAGGGAGGTCAGAAGCATGGGATTAAGTCACTCAAATTTGGTATTGGTGCGTTAGACCCAAGCCAGCCAGCCGGTTGTAAAGATCGACTCTAAAAAGAATTTGAAAGAAATATGGCGAACGTAGCTCTAAATGTGTGCAGGGGTGTGAAAGAAATGCCGTTGTTATAGGGGCATAGTTTCCTTCCTACTCATTTCAGTTGTGTTACTCTCGAGTGCTAAGGTTAATATGGTCCCCATTTTTTTTTGTATACGAATAAAAGTTGCAACGTTTACAGGTGGTGAAGAAGATCCGTGGAGAGATCGAGATCGACTCTGTGCGGTTGGAATCCATTCTCACCGACCTCTACGTGTCGGTGATGATACAGTTGATTGGAGTAAAGCAACATCATGACTCGGATCGCGATCAGGCAAATAGATCGAGGACCAGTGAACAGTCGACGCCTAAGCGCTTCGTGACTAGCATGTTCGATATGAGCTTACGGTAGGTTTTTCTAAACTGTCTGACTAGATACTGGAATACTTAGAGTCGTTTTTCACGAGGAATTTTAATTCCAAAAATATTAAGTCATTAGCACTGTGTCATATTAGGTGAGTTTAATTTGCTGTACGGGCGCGTGCGGCGCGGTCGGAGGAGGTGCAGCTGTCGCGTGCACCCGATACCACGCTCCTGGTTCGAATTTTCCGCCCAGGCTAACCAAACCTTCCATCCTTCCGTTGTGGGTGAATTGGTGTCAGACTTGTCTGGAAAGGATAAAGCATCGACTTGTACATCAGCTGGCCACCGCAAGTCATTGCATGGCCAAATGCACGTTCAAATGGCCTCCACGACATCCCCTAGAAGTCGAATGCGTGGCGCATCGCAGAAGGGATTAAGCGACGTCGTCGTTTATCCTTTTTTGTCCTTAACTAGGCAGTGAAACAATAAGTAGAAGGATAGCACATTAAGGATGGCGTTAGACAATTCCTTTTGGGATGCTCCACGCATTCTACTTTTACGGGAACTTGTAGAGACAATTTGAATGCTCATTTAGCCTATGTAATGACTTCCGTTGGCCAGCCGATGCACAAATCAGAGTTTTATCCTTCCAGGATGAGTTTGGTAACAAGTCACCGCCCCCGGAGGCAAGGAAGGCTTGGTTGGCCTGAGCGAAGATGCAGACCAAGAACTTGGAGCTGAGTGCACGCGACAGTCGGCTCCTCCACCGACTCCGCTACCACTGGGTTCATAGTCAATATCTTATACATCTCCGTGGAAATAGAACTGGCGCATCCTACACCAAGCTAATTTTCATGATACCCAGATCGTTGTAAAAGCCGGTCTCAAAAAGCATCACCAAATGTTTCGCTGCCAAATGCCTTATGGCATAGACTATGAATTACCACCAGCTTTCAGCGTTCAGCAGCTTGACGTCCAGATTCACAATTAACTATTCAACCGACTAGGAGCAGCGCTGATGAAGAGATTTTGATGTGTTACATTTCAGGAAGGCGAGTCTCGCTTTGATGGAATCGGACAACTCTAAGCAGAACATGCACATCGTCAACTGCACGCTTCATGAGAGTAGTGCGAGGCTAATGAAGTAGGTTTTGTAGCTTTTTCCTACCAGCTTACACAGTTGGGAGAACAGTGCTACGCAGGTTTCATGGGTACATAGGCTGCTGATTTAGAGACATTTGTAAGCTTCAGGAACCAATGAATTCCGATCAGTCTTTAGGTTTCCTGTTTGCCTCTCTCTTGGGATAGAAAGCTCTTGTCACCGGAGTCGAGTAATCCATCAAGCCCACTGAACCTGTTCTCTCCGTTCATCTGGACTTTTCTTTCATAGGTGACCTGCTCTTCCTACAGCGAAGTCCTCATCAGCTTTCAGAAGGAGGTTCGTTCGCGAGCAGAACTTAGCGCCCTAGCAGCATAGAGGGTTTGCTGGTTCGAGTGTCATCTGGAGCTATAAATTTCATCGCAACAGAACCATTTTGTGGTCGCATATAACCTAAGCGAGAGCCGTTGAGAAGTCAGAAAAAAATCACTTGATGAGTATTCGTTTCAGCCAATACAGTGAGTTTCCGTCCAACGAGCCAGTGACTTCACTGCGAGTTTCCTTAGGAGTCATCGAAGGGGAGCTTCCAGTGGCTGCCCATTCACTTCACGACGTCGTGATGAGGCACGGCCCACAGGTGAGCTAGAGGGTGAGCGTGAGGACATCGAGACTATGTACTAATGGAGATGTGTTTCAGCTGGAGCAGCAGTTCAATCGACTCAGTGCGCAGCCGACCTCGGCGCCGAATAACCCTTTGACGATATCGCAGGCCGACTCACTACAGGTGTTTTTGGGGTCGTCGTTCATGTGGTTTTTTATGGGGTAGTGTGGTGCAGTGGTAACGGACGACCGCGCATTTCCTCGTGTGACACGGCAGTTCGATTAGGATCGGTTTCGCACCCATGACATGCTTTTGAAAGAGTGGACGTTCTTTGGAAGGGCAGGCAACTGGATTGTCTACCTGCTGGCTTCGGGAAATCATTGCATAGGTAAAGCAACAATAGGAGGGTGTCCACGAAATCAGATAGAAGTAGAATGCGCATAACCAGGATCACCTGTCGTCTTGCTGATTGTCGAATTGCTCACGCGAACGTCACCAATGTTTCCGTTGGTATATTCGTTGCCTTTGTTCGTTTACGCATTTCAAGGATAAGGGTTAGAAGTCGGTCTTAATGAATTCTGCCTGGTATGCGCCATCTAGGGGGCGCTTGTAGCGCAGTCGGAGGAGGCGCCGGCTGCCGCCTGCACCCGATACCAGGTTCCTGGTTCGGATTTCCCGCCCAGGCCAACCAAGCCTTCCATCCCTCTGGAGTCGGTGAATTGCTACCAGACTTGTCTTTGAAGGATAAAGCGCTGACTTGTTCATTGGCTGGCCATCGCAAGTCGTTGTATGGCCAAATACGCATTCAAATCGCCTCCGCGACATCCCGTAGAAGTAGAATGCGTGGCGCATTCCAAAACGGGATTGAGTAACGCAGTCCTTTATCATTTATCCTATGCGCTATGTATTCTGCTCCTTTTGATGACCTTCTGGCAGTCTGAATGGGTAACTGACTAGTTGAATGACGTACGAAAAGAAACTGATGCAAAAGTCTCTATGTTCTTCTCAGACACGCTTGACACCGATCTATTCACCTCAGAGAAGTAGATAGGAGCGTTGATTTGTGTAGGTCTCGAACCTGCAACTGATTATTTCGTGAGGGACACGAAATCTAGATATCCAGCCGACTACGCAATATGTCCTCTGTAATAGAATAAGGTCAGTGTGTCTAGATCGGCGAGTAAAATCTGCATTTAGGCTGTGCCAGTGGTCGAGTCCGCGCAGGTGAACGCAGCCGCGTGGTATCAGAAGCCTGGTGACGCGAAGAAACCGGCGGCTTTACGTCCGTCGGTGATGAAGATCAAGTTCGACTTCGAGACAGCCAGCATCGAATTGCGAGCACGACTACTTCCGAGCCTCTTGGCTCGCTATAAGCTCAGTCGAGTTCACAGCAGTGGAGTGACTGGTGAGGGATTTAATAGGCGAACTTCCTACGCCTAGCAGGCCTACATCGTTCCATTCTGCTTTCAGGCAATCAGGCGAATTGGACGGCGAGCATTCAGCATCATCATGCTGAGTTCTGCGTGTCGTCGGCGGGCAAGCCCATGGACACGTTCACGTTGGCGCTGCCAGCAGTAGCTGTCAATGGGGAGTACACAGTGGACAAAGAAGGGACGGCGCCGGCCACTAACAAGACGCTGTTGTATCGAGAAGGGGGCTATCTGAAGATGCAGGTCACGTTGGGTGAGCCGTTCGAAGAGTCGATGGACTACATATAGTAGAGGTTGAATGAATCACTTGCAGGGCAAGTGAATCACTCGTTCACAACGGATCTTCTGAATCAGATACTGTTCGCTGAACAGTCGTTCCGCAGCGAGCTGTCTGCGCTAGTTACCCGTCTGAGAGCTGAAAGAACGGGATGGACACCATCGGCAGCGCAGGCCACTCATGCGGAGAAGGAGCCGTTGCTGCTGTTTGCTCTCACGGTACACTTTTAGGGAATTCGTAGGGCAAATCTGTATGAATCCGTGTCGCTCTAGTAGGCGTGCCTGTGATACTCCGTTACATTAGGTTATACAGATTCACCCCATTCAACTTGAAAGTCAGCTGCTGAACTGATAAATTTCAGGTGAAAGGACAGGGCGTGCCTTGGCTGCAGTTGACCGCCGCCACTCCTACGTCAACCGCTGTTCGCTTCACGATTGAGAGCTTGGATACAGAACTGACAAACCGTTGGGTGAGCACATTTTGGGTGTAAGGACGCAACAGGCGCGTGTAGCGCAGCCAGAGGTGTCCTTCACGATATTCCGAGGAAGCAGAATGCGCGGCGCATCCAGCAGAAATAACTCGCACTCTATTCGTAAGTAAGGTGGTAGCCTGGTAGCGACCTGGTGTAAGATACATTCGAGACGTTGATTTGAGGTGCACAGAGTCGATTTTGGATCCTATCCAGCACAAAAATAAGTACGTCTGACCTTTCTGTGTAGTTGGTCAGGATTAAACCTACTTTTCTCCTTTCCCTCCTATTTTTCTTCCTTCTTGCCTCTTTTCTTCGTTTTCATTCTTCATTCTCCTTCTATTAGGTTGTAACGAATTAAATGGCACTGGCTCGCGCCATTTTTTTGGCGCGTCTTTACGCGTTTGATAAAGAACAAACCGTATCATGTGGCATATCATTTACAGGAGGATCCACACAAAGGTACCGGGGAGATAGCGAAGGTTCTTGGCGTCAGTCACAACACAGCTGCCCGGCATCTGAAGGAAATTGGAAAGACCAAAAAGCTGGAAAGGGTGCCTCACGAGCTGTCTGAGGAGCAAAGAAACCGACGATATGAGATCTCGTCCGCACTGCTTCTACGGAACGAAACGGACCCATTCCTTGATCGCATCGTAACCTGTGACGAGAAATGGATAATGTTCGACAACATTATCCATTTCTCGTCAGTGGGTGGACAGCGATGAGAGCCCCAAGGTTTTTGCGAAGCCGGAATTGCACCAAAAGAAAGTAATGGTGACAGTATGGTGTGTTCGCTGGGAATTATTCACCACAGCTTCCTCCCTCCCGGTGAATCCATCACGGCAGAGAAGTACTGCATTGAAATTGAAGAAATGATGAAAAAGTTGAAGGATATCCGGCCGGCCTTGGTAAACCGAAGGCGAGTTCTCCTTCTGCACGACAATGCTCGCCCCCATGTAGCACGAATGACGTTGCAGAAGTTGAATGAGCTGAGCATTGAAACTCTACCACATCCTCCGTTTTCTCCCGACCTCTCCCCAACAGACTGCCATTTCTTCAAGCATCTTGGCGACTTCTTGGTAGGGAAAATATTCAAATACCAACAGGATGCCGAAAGTGCCTTCGAAGATTTCGTCAATTCCAGAACTTCTGATTTTTATGCTACTGGGATAAAAAAGCTTGTGTCACGTTGGCAAAGATGTGTAGAATCAGGTTTTTATTTCGATTAATAAACTTGCCTACAAGCCGAGATATTAACTGTTTAAATTTACAGTGGTTCAGTGCCATTTATTTCGTTACAACCTAATACTTACCTATGTACTTACCTATCTGCCTTCCTAAATACTTACCTATCTACTTGCTGAGTAAGAACTCAAAGAGAAACTTGACTCCGTACCTCTTGACTACTGGACACTTTTGAAATGAAACTCTACACCACGCCATTCACGACAATCGATAATGATTGATTTGTTAGTTTCGTGTGTGCTGAGGCTCTTAGAGCGGTCATTAAATTTTTTGGATAAGACAGACCGACGCGATTAGCTCACGAGGTTTTTTGGGCAGCATTGGAGTCGTAATCGTAATTTACAGGTGTTTCAGGTGTTAAAGGAGCTGGGATCGGCTAAGGAGCGTCTCTTCGGAGCTGCTGCGATTCAGTTCAATGCCAAGTTGGGGCAGCTGGTGAAGGTGGCAGAATACGAAGAACTTCAGCCGGAGTTCCAGGAGTATGCGACCTTTATGACACAAGTAAGGCTGAAGGTACGGCTTCTGGATTGATACCCATAAAGTCCGTATGCTCAGGTCCGTGTGGAGAACAAGGAAAGCTCGTCGCATCAGTCGTATTCCTACCACATAGCGTTGAATCGACCGATACTGCTGATCAAATCAAGCGCTATAGATAAGGTAGGCACTCTAGAGGAACCTACAGTAGGTAGGGAAACTCCTGCTGGGTTGTTGTTGTTCAGCAGAAAAGCCAAGAACAATATGGTTAGTGAATCTCACTACCGTCGCCCTTTAGGCGATTCTTCTCTGGTTGAACTACAAAAACACCTACGACTACTGGAGGCTGGAGCGAAGTCGTCTGCTCAGGGCGGCGAATGCGGCAGATAAACGCAGCAACAGTGTCCAGCATTCGATGTTCTCGCCACCGCAGGCTGTTCAGGTAAGAGCGACTATCCGAGTACTGTGTCGCTGATAAGCGCACCTCTTTTTCAGGACTTTGATGTCAGCCTGACGTTGGCGATTAACAACGGGATGTACGTGTGTATGCCACTCTATAGCCAAGATCTTACGGATGGGATGCCGGCTCTCGTCTTGTCGCTTCAGGTGAGCTACATGTGTCTCCTGACGTTCTGTACCTTACCAGCCACTCAACGACTGGTTCGCCCCCAGATCCCCGGAAATACAATAGAACGCCTTGGCCGCTGCGGTTCTTTCTTGCGTTTGATTGGTACATAGGGGCAACGTATGAAGGCTACAGTTTCTTCACATCCTGACTCATCATATGGGCCGAGGTCTTCCGGGAATGCCATTCCACTTGGGTTTTCGAAGCAGCCAAAATGTTGGTGATGATGATGTCGGTGGTGATGCTTCATTTTCATTTTTTCAAAGAAATCTAAAGCAGGGGCTAGTGCTTTCTCTGCTGCGAGATTGCTTCACAGTTCCTGCCCAGTGGTACTCAGCTGCAACCCAAGCCTGGAATCGCGATACAGTCCACTTACCGCAGTTCTCAAACTTGTATAGTATAACAATTCTAGTATAGCCAAGCCTTGTCCTCCGAAACGGTCTGTCTTTCCGAAACCGTGATAATGCCTTCACTGGTTAGTGATGTCGTGACTCCGGCACAATCCTCTTCTGGTTGAAACTCTTGGTCCCCCTCTTCCACTGCCTCCAACTTCTCCACTTCGTCGATTTCCAGCTGTCGCAGTTCGAAATCCTGTAGGATACTTGCTATCCTTTCCGCCAGCTTCATCTCGTCTCTCGAAGGGGCAGCATCCAGTGGAGATCCGCACTTCAGTGTCAGTAGGTGAATGACCACTGGAGGGTTAGCAGACATTGTAGAGTCAGTGTTGGCGGCAGCAGCTTGTTATAACCGCGTGACTTTGTAAGCATAACGGAGGCGAGAATGTTGATCGAGGTGGTAGGTCAAGTTGAAGATCATGTGGTCCCTCCTACACTGTGAGTACACTGGTGGTACTCACTTCACCGACACTAATAAATTGCATTTGAAGCATTTTTCTGGCATTCTGCCGCTGTTTCATGTTGTTCCTGTGTCAAATTTTTCTTACACTGACAATGAGAACAACTTATTGGAGTAAAAGTTTCATACAAAATCGTATTTGGCATATTTCGGGCATTGCTGATGAATTACGAGATGTCGACAAATAGTAAGTAGTAAAAATGTCTTACCGTAGCAAACTCCAAAAACAAGTTCAGGTATGGTAGTCTCTATGGAAATCCGATACTATGGTAAAAGTGCAAAAACGCGACGTAGCATGGGAACCAAACCCTAGACCTCCCGGACATGAGGCGTGCCCCCTACCACTGCGCCACCCAGTCCACGACATGGGATCTTGCGCTGCCGTGAAGAGCTCGCTCTGCGTACCCTTAACCATTACACCCTCGTACTCGTTTGCCTCAAGGATTCGGCAAAAACAAAACATGTTCTGTTACTATTTGGAGGACGGGGATTCTCCCTATAGTACTCGTTCTTGCCGTTCCGGCGTACCGCTCAGACAGTTCCCTTGTTAGCGCCTTTGCTATTGCTCAACAATAGCGTATACCGACTTAGCGTAAGGTCAATTTTAGCGGGCCTACAATTGAGCTTATCAGTAATGCTCTAGAATATTTATTTATTGTGGGTGCCGATAACGACACTAGAAACGAACAACCCAAGGATAACCAAGGAGACAAATCAAGAATAGAAACTAACTAAATGCTTGGAAATAAGCAACGATTCAATACCCTCATGGGAGAAGGAGTAAATTGAATCGAAACAGTAAAAACGAACATTTCATAACTATAAAACCATAAACGTGTCAAACAACAAACTTGGCAACCTGCTTTTTGAAAAAAAAAGCATAACTCAATAGCCAGATGGAGGACCTAAGATCTGACCGAGCTACTAGCTGCATCTGTACTGACTTTAACATTGACGTCTCTTGTGAAGGATGAACCAGAATGAGAGAATGATTTGTGGTGCCTTTTAGCATCTTAAAGGCCATAAGCAAGCATCTTTTTCTTCTCTATTCCAAAAAAGGTTGGGATAATCTCTTATTTCTGTCGCACGAGCTAGGAATATAGCGTATGACATCCTGAGTGACCGTAAACGTGTTTTGAACTCTTTTGATTGCGAGAATATCTTTCTTCTCATGAGGGCTGTAGTATTCGTCTCAAGTATGGGTCGAATGTATAACTTGAGCAAGGTGCTAACATCTGTAGTGTGAAGCACTTTGAATTTGTATAAAATTAAAAAGTTATAATCAGGTTCGTTTCGCCACTAAACCATACGAACCTTTTGATGTAGCATTGAAGATGTTATACCTTATTGACAAGAGAGTTGAAGTGTTCATGAAAGCCTAATTTACTATTACAAGATATGACAAAATCCTTGACTTTGTTTACAGCCCTGAGAGGAACTCCCGAAACAGTGTATTTCGGTGTTCTCTGCAACTTACCGATGCGCATAACACACGTTTTTTTTCGCAAGATAGAGGCAACTCGTTACTAGATGACCATTCAGCGACTCTATCAATAGGCTTTTGAATGCAGGGATACGGAGAGTCCAAGACATTGACTTGGACAGTTTGAAAACTTTTTTACCTTGTCCGATATGTATCGGTACGTGCTTTGGATGGGAAGCTGTTGAATCAAAAGTCTGGGAAGACATTTGTTTACCTGCAGAAAAGCGACGTGACAGTTTGCATCATGAAAGAGCTGGCGTGTCAAGCCTCATTCCATGGATTCAAGCTGAACTTCATCGATAACTTTGACGAGCTGGTGGGTTTAGCTGCACTGCTGGTTCAAGCAGAATGGAAGTCTATGAGGTTTCAGTCTTTATCGGAGAGCGTCAAGGAAGCGACTGGAAACACGCAAACGAACTACATCTTCTTCCCACAGGGGACATACCAGTTGTGTTCGCAGGTGAGCTGTTCTCTCTGTCAATTTTTCCTGAGGATATGGGGTGGCTGCTGAGATCACTGAATGATTTCATCTGTCTTCAGGCGTCGTCAGACGCGGCTGGCGCCAAGTGGGTGCTGAGTGTTCGGTCACAAATGCGAGGAATGGTGGTGGATCTGGATCAGAGAATTGGTCAGCTTTATCGGGTTGGCAGATCAGGCAACTGGAGGTTATACCTTCGTAATGAACGTGTAGGGCAGTCGGAGGAGGTGCATGCTCTCGCGTACACCAGGTGCGAGGTCCCTGGTTCGGATTTCCCGTCCAGGTCAATCAAGCCTTCATCTCTCCGGGGTCGGTGAATTGGTACAAGGCATGTTTGGGAAGGATAAAGCGGCTGGCCACCGCAAGTCATTGTATGGCCAAATGCCATTCGAATCGCCTTCACGATATTCCGAAAGTAGAATGCGTGGTGCATCCCAGAAGGGACGGAATAACTCCGCCCTTTATCCTTTATTCTTTATTCTTTAATGAAGGTGTGAAAAGCTAAGCAAATTTGGCCTTCGAAGAATTTGGTATTGTTTCGGCACAAGTCGTCAATTTGGCCTGCGTGCTGAGGCGGGAACAAGCCAGCTATTCAGAGCAGCGATAGTACAGGTGCCTTGCGGCTCGCCCTGCTGGTGCGAGGTCGCCGCAGCACGGTCGAATCAAGCGGCTGTGTCAACCAGAGAGGGTCGACGGTTGATGCTCTAATTGGCTGGCTCGTTATCGCCTTCCATGTAGGCCACATTAGCGACTTGTATCAATTCATCTAATTCTGAAAGCTAAACAAGTACTTGAACTGATTCCCAGGCATCGTTTCGGAGGCTTTACAGCGCAGTGTTTCTCAGCCATAGCAGATTAGTCGACACCACTGCACTTTCACCGACTCAGGCGGTCGAGGAGAGGTCGAAAATTGAAATTTCTCCCAAGCCTCGATCAAGGGAATTACTTGGGGGTGCCAGTCACGAATCTGACGTCGGTTTTTGAAAATTTGTCCGATTATGGTAGGTTACTGTAGACTACTAAGGCCATGGTCTCCGATTTCGCTCAGACATCGTCAATGAGGGTTATATGGCGTGCCGATCATCAACCTGACATCCATTTTTTTAAAATTCGGTAGATTACGGTAGGTTACGGTAGTTACGGGACTACTAAGGTCATGGTCACCGATTTCCCTCAGACTTCGTCAATGAGGGTTACCTGACTTGCTGATCATGAACCTGACATCCGGTTTTTAAAAATTCGGCCAACTACGGTAGGTACGTGATTAAGGCTGAGGCCTTTGTCATACCATCGCTCACCCCGAGCGACGCCTAATGATATGCTCCCATATCGATCGGGCGGCGCGATGGGATCGATATGGGTGCATATCATTAGGCGTCGCTCGGGGTGAGCGATGGTATGACAAAGGCCTGACGGGGTAATAATACCTGATTTCGCCCAAACTTTGCCCAGGTGGTTATTTTGGCTGCTGATCGCGAATCTGACATTCGTTTTAGGTATCACACTGGAGTACGGTAGGTTACGATAGGTGCGGCTGACCAAGATCATGGTCACTGACTTAGCCCTCGATATTCAATGTACCTCCAGGAATCCATCCTGAAGCGTTCCTTACCCGTGCCTACGTGTCCTATCGTACCCCGGAGTAATAACAAAAATGGATGTCAGATTCGTGATCAGCACCCCAAATAGCCCACCTGGGCAGGTTTGGGCGAAAACTTTTGGTACAGGTCGCGAAGGTGAATTGGAAGGTGGGAGCGCGCCAACCAATACTAACCAAGTAGGGCACAGACCGAACACATGCCAGCCGATTAGAGTGTCGACTGTACACGCCCCCTCTGAGTGCACTCCCTGGTTGGATGGGGCGTTCCCAACTATCAATGCTGTCCATCTTCGCGACTACGTTTTTCGACCTCTCCTCTGGAGTCGTGAAGGTACAATAGAGCCGAATAGTCAACCTGTACCCTTGCTATTTAAGGAAAATTTGCGAAGATGGTAGTGAGCACGTTCTCATCACTTGGGGAGAATGAAGATGACACTGATGACAGGCGGTCGACGGTTTCCGAATATGACGATCCAGTAGTGAGTCGCTATGGGAATTACGGCCTGTTTCTCAAGGAGCTTCTGGTCCGATCCTGGATTGTTGTATTCCAGATCGAAGGAGGAGGTGAGCTGAAGAATCTCAGGCCTGAAGAGAGAGTACCGTGGATGGAGCGGAAGGTATTGCTTAGAGATTTGTCCAGCCTATTATTTTTGTTCTCTAAGGTGTTCTATAACTATATGTGATTCAGATGCACGAGCAGTCGACACTGGTGTCCGATCTAGTCTTATGTAAAGCGTCAGAAAAACGTATCGAAGCGGAGCGAAGTAAACTGCGACAGTATGAGCTGATGAGATTCAAGGAGTTCCGACGAAGTATGATCGAGAAGATTCGGCGAAGGAAGAACGTCGGAAGCAGGGAGCGAAGATCGAGGGTGAGTTCAAGGCATGCTATTCTCCGGACACCTTATCACTACGCTGCTGTTTGAAGCTTTTTAGTGTAAGAAATACGATGAGTTTCGGATTAACAGTATCAACTTCTAAGAGAATTGAGGTGTCATTCATAAGGGATCGCTTTTGAAGAAGTTTAGCAAGTCATAGGGCCTGCTCATACTTCGCGACAGCAGCGACAAAAGCGACGAGAGCGTAGCGCGCGGAGGTATGAACAGGCGACAGCAGCGACTGGAGCGACTAGAGCGACAAAAGCGGCTGGAGCGAGAGCGCCGGCGCTCGAGTATGAACACTTTTTGGCGGCGCGCGATCGATTTGCATGTTTTGCACGTGCGACGGGAGCGACAAGAGCGCAGCGCGCGGAATTATGAACAGGCGACAGCAGCGACTGGAGCGACTAGAGCGACAAGAGCGACTGGAACGACAGCGCCGGCGCTCGAGTATTAGCACTTTTCGGCGGCGCGCTCGGTTTTAATCGATATGCATGTTTTGTACGGGCGACGAGTAGCTCTTGTCGTGAAGCATGAACAGGTCCTCATGGAATGCTCAGCATTTCTCTGTGGTTCGGCAATAGTATAGGAAGAGACGATTCAGATAATAAGTGGATTCATCACCTTCGAGCTAGTCAATATTGGTAATTCTGGATCTATCCTAGTCGGAAGGACACCACTAGAAAAGCAAAGCGAACCCAAAGAGAGTTGCCAATCATCGGTGGGAAATACGTAGAAAGGTCTTGTTGTGGCGTAGTTGAGCGTGTAGTCTTTGTGAAATAGCGTACTTGCAAACTTACCGTCGTTGTCAAAAATACTAAGCGAAGCTCCTCCTCCCCCACTAGGACCGTAATTCCTACTACAACGTGTCGCGCGGCGGTTGGAGTATGAACGGGGCCTTAGACATCATCATCGGGCTTTGTGATTCGGAATTCCCCCCGATATCTGAACATTGTGGATGTTTCGCTAACACTCCGATCAACTCCGCTATCGTAATGAAAGAGTGAAGCGTATTCCTTGTGTCATGTGTCACCTGTTCTCGCAGTGGTCTTCGATTTGCTCTGGAAGGCATCTGCAAAGAGCGCTGTACCTTTCCTTAGAGGCTTTAGATAAAAAAGAAGACAGGACAAAGATTTGGCAAATGTACGTTGTTAGTATCATAGTATCATCAGCCCGCATTGGTGGATGATCGCGCACCTATTTTGCGATGACTTGGTCCAAAGCGATATCGTCTGTCTTCGCTGGCTGATGAAGCTCATAGCTTGTAAGGCCTCTCACCTATCGTGTCCATCCGAGCATCGTCCTCTCGATTCAACGCTGCGCGGCGCTGATCGCGTCTTCATCCTGCTTTCTTATGGCACAGGTCGCTGAGGCCTATGTCAGGGCAGGAAGAACATCGGAGTAGAATTTCGGACGTCCTTCGTCTTCTTCGCGACTTCTCCGACGCTCTTGAAAGCTCCCCAAGCCGCTCGTTTCCTCCTGCTCAGCTCTGGCGCTAGGTCGTTGGCCATGTTCACTTCGCGACCCAGATACACATAGCTGAAGCATTCGGAGATGTTCGTTCCGTTCAGCGAGAATGGGGCATCAGAAACTTGCCCGTTCCTCATGAACATCGTCTTCGTAAGATTCAGCTGCAGCCCGACGTTGTGACATACTCATTTCAGGTCTTAAGGTGTATATTATTACTTGTGTGTGGGTGATTTGTTGTATTTATCAAATTTAATGATCTTGAGATGACCAAAAATAATGACAACAGCTTTGTTTATGCCTAAAGTCTGGCTTGTTTAGTCATCGTCGGAAAACTTGAAAACCGCGAGGCCCTCTACTGATTCACGACCGTCGGAACATGAAGACAAGCCTCAAGCGGAGAATGTTCGCATGAACATTGATGTGCAGGTGCGATGGAATTCCGGGTTATTCAGTATTTTTCCTAAATATTCTGAAAACTAACGTCCGCTGTTATGTGGTGGAGAGCAACTCCAAAACCTGAAGTAAACCTGCGTATGTTTAACGGCCGAGACAGCTCTGACAGAGGATGTCGAAGGGATAGTTCAATGCGCTGTATGATGATTATACAATGACTTGCTGGAAAAGTGGCATCATCGAGTTGTTCTTGGAGTTGGTAGTGGTTGGATTAGCAGCCCCTTCAGAGGAATAGCTTTGAAGATAAACAAGGGGAGACGGTCAGGAAGTACGAAATAGGCCACGCCCGTCCCCGGGGCATGCAATCTTATTCTCACTCCCTTGCTCACCCACATCAACCCCCTAGGCTTCCCGAGAGTCTAACGGCTGCCTTACGAGCTTGTGTACCGCTATATCACCGAAGAACAAGACGGGTGGTTGGGACTTGCAAGAGCGCTTCTAACCGATCCACTGACTGTTATAATGATCAGCGTTCACGCATAGATAGCAGTTAGATGGTACTCACGATGAGAGCAGTGATAACGAATAAATGACGGCGCTACTCAACCTCGATTCGTGTAATGTGTATTTGGCGATAAAATGACTTGCGGTGACCCACCGGTGAACAAGCCTTCGCAAACAACTCTGGCACCAATTCACCGACACGGAGAGATGGAAGGCTTGGTTGGCCTGGGCGGGAAATCGAAACCAATAACCTGGTATAGGGTGCACGCCACAGCCGGCACCACCTCTGACTGCGCTGCGGCGCCCAGAGGAAGTGATACCTACAGTTAATCCCGGCTGAAAGCTCCGTTTAAGGTGAGCATCGAATCCGGTCGATGCACGCTGCGAACGGCGTTGAAACCTGAAGCGTCGATCATCATGCCAGCGGCGCTCGTGAAGAAGCCGTCAGCGAAGGATCTGCGTGCCAAGGCGTTAGCCGCTCAGCCGACGAATCTCACGCGATTCAGCATTCCGAGGTTCTCGTCGCTTTCCTGTCACAACAATCGGCCTCCTTGCTCATGACGCTTGTGTTTCAGTCTGGACATGAAGGGCTACTACCTGTCGGCAGACGGCAGTGGCTCGTTAGCTGCACACGTTGCCGCCTCCCTGCCAAAGGTGAATCCAGCTGGGGCAGAAGTGAGCGAGTCAGTTACGAACCTTCTAAAGGTGAGCTTCCTACTTGCTTCAGTCGACTTTTGATAAGAACCGCTCCCAGTTGCATGATAATGGGAGCCTCTTTTAAGAACTCGAACGTTAGACATCGGGGTTGCTTCTACCTTTCGGCGGCTCTGGCGTCGATGCCGACGGAGACGGTAGTTACACCGCATCTGGCTGATTATTTGGAGCAGGTAAGTATTAGAAGACTGAACGCTTCCGATAATCCGTTGCTTCTGGTACTATGATGAGGTTCTTCAATGGCCCCCATACCAAATTCAGGTCCTGGAACCGCTTCCGATTTCGTCCGGAGCTACGGTGACGTCAGTGCCGTCTGTGGCCGAGCCGCAAGAGGGAGTTGCTCATATTGTGGGAATGGATACTAGTGCCCTGCCGATTGATGTTCTGTTCTTCCTCACCGTACAGAGTAGCACGATTCGATTTGATGGTCAGCAGCAGGTAAAGTGCTCACGAAGAAGCTACCTTAGGGCTAGAGGCTGTGTGGTCTCTTAATAGTTTGCTGTAGTTATGTCTTACCATTAGGCAGTGTTTATACTTCAATCACTAAGCGATGCGGTTTCAAGACAACCATCACTATCGATTAGTCGGCGCGATCAATCAATATTGATGGCTTTTGTGTTGGTGCTTCGCGCCGCGGCCGATGTGTGAAGTATTCTGGCTGTGAATCGGTTCATTTCATATAAGTCTGACCATGACGGCAGTTATCGAGGTTATACGCTCCAGGATCTTGCCTATCTATTAAGCCGCTGCTTATGTCCCCAAGAACATCGCGTCGGTATGGCGTGGTACGGGCTGATAACATGATGGTGGCCACTTCTAGTGATTAATTTCAGAGAAGCTCTGCCGCCGACTGCCTTCTGAAACTGCCTTGTCTATCACTGATGGCGTCCACAAGAAGGACGGTCGGAGAGACTTACGTGGGAGGAATAGACGTGTCGGCGACGCTGAGTGCCTTCTCGCTGAGCATATATAGTCCGCATCAGGTAGGAAAAATTCTTCTTAAGCAGGGTGCTGTTCGAGACTTTAGGGCCACTGACTATCACTGGTTCTTATTTTCAGCAGTCCACAGCGCACGATGCCCTATCGCTCACTCTTGATCATCTGTCGTTTGTCATTTCACGGAGTAAGAATTCGTCCGCCGAAGCAGACAATCGCGTAAAGGTGACTTTTTCTCTAGTATTCTTTAAAAAATCGACACGATTCTTAGAGATGATTCTCGGGAGGGGAAAAGTTCTAGCAAAGGCGAGCATGAAGAGAAGGGAAATGTGTTCCTTCGCTAAGCAGCTCGCATCATTATAAAGGAGTAAGAAGGCCTGGGTCATTGCAGCTGTTTACGTAGGCAGTTTTCCTACATTTTAGCAATATTAATATTCTCGCCTTTTCTCAATATTCTCGCTTGTTGTGGAAAATGAGCACTGATAGAGCGAATTGCAAGTGTGAAAGCAGTATTTGTTTATTCGTTTTATACACATAATCTATGAAAAATCATTAAAAAATCCATGCAATAAAGCAAACAAACTATATTACATTTTAGGACTTTACATTCGAAATAACCGATTTTGACTGAAATCTGGGCAGATCATAACTTTGCTTGGAAGCAATTCTATTAATCGAAATAAGCACCGTTACAATTAACACACTTTTCCCAATGCGACAATAGCTTAGACATTCCACTTTTTTAAAACCAGAACTACGAGAATTAATAAAACATAAGAAGTCATTTTCTACATCGTCTTGGTTGTCGAGTTATTATCCTTCACATGACGATCTAAAAAAATGATGATCGGTGGGCGACAAATCTGGCGAATGTGCTGGATGTGGCAAAGCTTCGTATCCCAGTACATCCAGTTTCTGGACAACAGGACGCGCGTTCTCATGCAGTAGGTTTGGGCCTCTTCGATCGACCAAAGCCGGCTGTTTTCAATCAACTTCTGGTGCTTCACTTCAATTTTGGCACCGTACTTCTCCGCTGTAGTGTTTCTCCAGTCTTCAAGAACTTGTAATGGACTATACCAGCCATTGTCCACCATATGGTCACCATGGTCTCCTTTGGATGGAGACTTGGTTTCGGCATCTCCTTGGCACTCTCATTCTTGTCCAGCCATTGTGAAGAGCGACGACGATTGCCGAAAAGCATCCATTTTTCGTCGCATGTCACGATCCTGCCTAAAAAGGCTCCCTTAGATTGCGCAGCCTAAGGAAACACAGGTGTCGTGGTGCTTCAGAATCCGCCCGGCAGTAGTTCGTGCGGGATCATTTCTCCAATTTCTCCACTTTTTCGATCACATTTAAGTGGCGACTGGTGCTGCCGTCAACGCCGGAGTGGTGTGCTGGCTCTCTCGCAGTTTGACGCGGTTCTGCTCCCACCATGGCGTTGAGTTGGTCGTCGTTGAAGAGCGACGGCGGCCTACCTCAGTCGTCGTCTTGGAGGCTTTCATCCCCAGATCGAAACCTTTCGAAACAATGACGTATTGTGCGTTCATTGGCGAATTCCTACAAATGCAGCGTTGATGTTACGAGATGCGGACGCGGCGTTGTGTCCACTTTTCCATTCATATAAGTAGTCCACCCGAATATCACGTTGATCCGTACTGTAAAAACGACGTCAGAAACTCGGGAGTATCCAATTATGTCACATTATGTGGTATATGCTGAGAAAGCGGAGATTCTGCACTTTCAGAAGCCATGTACAATGCCTGAAGCGGAAACATTCGTAGCCACGAACAATCGACCAGAAATTGAGGTAGCAAAATTGGCCGTATGCAACGACCTAGGGTGTCCTATACGGAATGTCGCTTCAGACCGACAAATTAAATTCCTACAAAGCATTAAAAACCAAACTGTTATTCGGTGATATATTCTCCACAATTACCACAGTCTTTTCCCAACGTACACGCAGAGATTGCATTCCTTTATAAAAGAAATGAGCTGGCCGCGAATCAAGGAAGTTGGTCACCCAAATCCGGATTTCGTCGTAGTCGGCAAACTTCTTCCCTGCCAAGCCGTGCTGCATCGAGCGGTATATGTGGTAGTCGGATGGGAGGGCTGTACAGCGGATTAGGCAAAGCGGATCAACCAAGCTCCTCAATTTTCTTCTTCTAAACGACTTTTGCGAAGTTTTGCGAAGTCGTAGAGCAGGCGCGCGCACAATCATTTTCTGGTCCATTGTAGTCTGAAGGCTATAATTTTAGAAACCGATGAGGAAATGAAGTAGGAAAAATAGGAACTGTAGAAGATGAAACGCCGCGAAAATCTGACGCTAATTGAGGTCACACCCGATGCGAATAACTGTGAAAAGAAGGCCACAATGTATGCAACATTTCGTGTAGGACAACCCAATAGTAACAGGACATAGCGAAAGCAGGAATAAGTATCGAAAGCACAGTGAAAAGTAGGAAACGATAAACGTTTAAGACACGCCCTGAATACACTGGTTGCCAAATCTTTTGTGCTCACACAGGAGTTTGGTAATGCATGCCTTTTTGACAACTTCAAGAATTCCCTGCCAGCTCTGCGAGTGAAGAGTGCTGATCTTATATTGCTTCTCGGCTTTAGAAACTGAATCTTCCACTGCCCAGCCCATGTGCTAGAAGAAGCTAATGGATAAAATTCATCGGCCAGAAGGCCAACCAAGCCAGTTATCAACTTGAAAATCTCTTACTGTGTACAAAATCGAGTAAAATGGGGTTTCATTTCGACTGTGGAGTGAAGCTCTTGCCCCTAGTTTCCCGTCCTTATGACGCACGTTAGGTCAACGTTTAATCCAGAGTCGTCATTTTCTTAACCCCGCGAATAAGCAGCCTGACTTCCAGTTCGTGCTTACGTCGAATATTGGCGCGGCCAACTTCAACTACGATATGCGCCGCTTGAGCGAGCTGATGGCGTTCCCGAAGCCATGGTACCGAGCGGCGATAGCTCGTCGAGTGTTCTTCGGAGACCAGGCGATGGCACGTGATCCTCCAAGTCAGCCAAGCACTCTCACTGCGCAGAGTCAGCACTTATCAGCCGCACCGAGGTAGGACATTTTAGCACATAAGTGACTAATTAGCTGAAAGCAGCGGTTTGGTTGGAATTTTGATCGATTCGGCTTTTCGGCCATTTCTTCGTTCTTTAATGTTGAACGTTTCTGAACGCCTATTCCAGCAATAGCAAAAAATAGCATGTTGTGTATTTTGACCGTATCTGCCTTCAGTCAGCCATTGTGGGTGCTAGTCATGACTGCTAACCAAATTTTAATGTTTTGGTCTAGAAATGCAAGCACTAGTTGATGACTGCATGCGACATTCGTTTAAAAGCGTTCAAATCCGACTAAAATTTTCGTTTCCGTTGCTTGTTTTTCGAGGTTTGCGCAACAAACTTGTTATTTAAGAACAAAGGCAAGCACTTTAATTATACCATCTTCAAATCAAATTGAACGTGTTCCGAATTGGAACGATCTTCTTACAAGCTAAACTAAAGACTCTCCAAGATGGTTGGAATAATTTTTTGTTCAAAGAAAATTTGGTATAACTTTTTTTGATTTTTTTTACTTCAGCTGCCCGAGTGAGTGGAATAATTTTACAAAATTTTCATTTTTTTGAGAAAAAAAAACAATTCAAATTTTGTGTTAAGGCGCAGCAAGGCAGCATTCATGTCGTGCACCAGAAGACTGGATCGCACTATGCACTCGAAAAGTTCAACACAGCGTTTATTTGATTAATAGTGTAGATGCTGCTTACATGCAGAAAGAAAGTTAGGATATGTGTTTCTTGCAATTGTTGATGTTGCAGCGCTTGCAGGTGTGAAACTGTATGCAAACAGAAATCGAATAAAAATCGCGAAGTGTTAGACGGGGCCGTGTCGCAATCTGTTTTGGAAATATAATATGGCCGCCTCCCTGCTCTTCAAAACAAGCTTCAAATCATTGTTTTTCCTCAAAATTTTTTTTTATAAAATTTCAAACCATGGGTTCTCCTATTGGGAATTAAATTAAGACTTCAAAGAAAGATATACAAAAATTTTCTTTAAACAGAAGTTATTCTAACTGTTGGACTGTCTAACTGTTTACTATGGAAGAAACTCACTTCGATTTGCAAGAGTTCGCTCTAATAGCAAAGGTCTTAGCCTATCCTAGAAGGGTGTCCAATTTAACGTAGAAAGTGTCCAATTGCGTTTGAAAAGTGTCAAATTCGACGTGAAAATATTATACATTGCAGGGCTGTCAACGTGATGAGGCCTGACAAAGCGTGGTCGGCCACCGTTCTGTTGGCCGTTCAGTGGAAGGAGCTGAATGTGAACGCGCAGATGTCGAACACCATGGGCAACACGTCGTGGAGAGCTCGACGTGGACTTCTCCGAGCTATCGCCAAGGTTGATGATCTTAATTTTTATAGGGGGAGGGGCTAAGCTGGATTTTTGCGTGGTGCCAGCAGTTGCTAGAAGGTGGATGTGATGCCTTTAGTCCTTGACTTCAGAAACTTAGAAAGCAAACACTATTGATATATATCTATCTATCTACTCCACTCCCATATAATTGAGCCTTTGATGACATTTGAGTGATCTTGCCCTAGCGGTATACGCCTCATCGTATCCCGCGCGGGTAAAGTTTGCCATTCAACGTGGGAATGTTGCTGCAGCAGAGGGGGAATCGCGAGCTCTTTCCGATTGACACAGCGGCAGCTGCGCGCGCTCTTGAGCATCCGCATTCAGAAGACGTGTCGACGATGTCGCGCAACGTGTATCCACATTCAGAAGACGCATCGCCGACGCCGCTGGATGAGCGTCCTAATTCAGAAGGCGTGCCACAGAGGTCGTGAAATGAGCGTCCGAATACAGAAGGCTGTCACGAGGTCATGCAACGAGCGTCTGAATTCAAAAGAAATGGCACTGACGTTGCCAGCGTCTGGTTTTGGAAGGCGTGTCGAGCATGAGAACAGTTGTGGGGCAGCCTGACGGTCAGAAGTACTGAGACATATAGATTCTGTTGCATACTTTTACGGCATGGAGGCGTTCTCCACGTTCGTACGTTTATCATAGGCATTCTTTCGCAACGCCCAGTAACGTCATTGGTTTGTGCTGCTCAGTACTTCTGACCTCAGGCTGCTCCGCAACCGTTCTCATGCTCAACAGCACTCTCTACAGGACACCACTGACACGTCTTCAAAACCCACACGCTCGCTACTCAACGTCGGTGCCACTTTTCTGAATTCAGACGCTCGTTGCACAATATCAGTGATACGTCTTCTCATTCCAGACGTTAATTGTATGACCTCAAGGCCACGTCTTCAGAATAAGGACGCTTATCCAGCGACGTCGACGATGCGTCTTCTGCATTTGGACGCCTATTCGTCCTGACATCGTCTACATGTCTTCTGAATGCGGACTCTCAGGAGCGCGCGCACTTGCTGTTGTGTCAAGCTGGAAGAGCCCGCGCTTCCCCTGCTGCAGCAACATCCCACGTTGAATTGCAAACTTTGCCCGCGCGGGATACGATGAGGTGTATACCGCGAGAGCAAGATTACTCGAATGTCATCGACGGCTCTAATGTATGCTGATAGAGTAGATATAGAGTGTTTGTTTTCTAAGCTCCTGAAGGACAGAAGGCATAACGTCCACTTTCTTGAAGCTCCTCTCATCAGTACAACATATCGATCTCCTCTACCTGGTTGACTGTTTTTCAGTTGAATTCGCGGTCGGAGAGGAATGTAACGCTGACGTTCAAACTCGACTCGAGCGAGCTGACAGCGCATGGTGGCGCCATCAGTGGAGAAATAGGTCTCAGTCGACTGCTGCTGTCTGCGTCGCATGTGCGGCAAGTCGATGTGAGTAGAGCCGCATCTATCACTCACGCCTCAGAAAAGCCTCGTTGGTTTCAGCAACCTCCGCGTAACGGCGCGAAGATCCAGCTGCGTTGGCTGGCAGCCCGAGTGGAGTGGATGAGCCGCGCGGTGCTGATCGGCCGATGCGAGAAGCCGGCGATATCGGTTGGCGACGAGTTCTCCAGGGAGCAGAATGAGAAGGGAGAGGTCAGTTGGGTGGGACACAGGTGGCGCGATTTCTGGTGATGGCCTTCCGAATTCCAGTACGCTCGAGCGTGTGTGCTGCTGAATGTGAAGGGGTCTTGGGAAGATCTCCAGCTCGTCATCACCCGCTGTACTGTGGATGACATACTGAAGATCATCAACAAGTTGAAGACCTTCTTTGAGGTTGGTTCATGTCAGGCAACAGTTGCTCTGGAGTCTAAGAAGGTGAACGAAGCTCAGATTCAAAATTAAAATCGTTCAGGAACAGTTGAAAAGCTCGAAGATGGTGTGGGGCATTCGAGAGAGCGAAAACTCGGCTACGACCGCTCGTTCGGATCCACAGAATGGCGATGACGTTGTGCTGGCCACGAGAATTTGGCAAAAGGTCGGCCATACCTTTCAGCTGAAAAGCTCCAGATGCTGTTCGAACCATCGCCCATCGCTTTTTGGGTCAGCGCGCTATGTCATTTTCTCGTCTAACCGGGCATTTTTTGAACGAGGCTGGACACTCTTCAAACCAAATTGAACAGTTTTCAAATCAAATTCGACACTTTTGAAAGCAAACTGGAGATCTTCGAATTCAACACGAGCGTCTTCTAGAGTAAACCATTTTTTTAAAAGAAAGTTTAACTAATTTTTTGTATAAGGAAATTTAATTTGTTATTTAACTTAAAAAACGAAATTAATTTTGTAAAATATTTTAAAACCAATTAAAATTGATGTTATTATTTGAAAAATAAAACAAAATTTGGCGTTCGGTTTAACCGGTTCCATGTTGATATCAGCGGCCGAGTCATGTCCATATCACGGGTAAGTGCTGATACGCCTCGAGGACATCGAGGATGTTATATGCGGTCAAACAGCGCCGGTGATGAGAGGCGTAGCATCAATACCCGGAGGCCAGAAGGTGCGGGTTCGAGTCCCGTCTGGTGCAAGAGTTTTGAACGCAATGAAACATCCTTTAACAACATGTAGTCTCTACATCAGCCGCTAGAGGCTTAAATATTAGGGGGGGGGGGGGGCAAAAGTAATGAGACTCTCCATGCCATGCCCACATATGTCGGGACTGGAGTCCGGTTTCGTGCTTCTCGTTTTTGTATGTTTGTTTGCTACTTACTGAAGGCCACCAAAGAAGTGATCACTTTCGTCCTTTCCAGAAGCATGCCAAAACCCCTGTTTGTCTCATGCCGAAACCCCAGCCTGACGAGTCGACCTTGTCGCGCAAATCTCTCCCGATCCCCAACCCCGAGCAGCCTGGACTCAATAGTCACGCAAGATGAGAAGTACGTCTTCTACCTTAACCCTGCCAAGCAGCGAGTCTGGGTGAGGTCTGGTGACCTGTTACCGACCTTCGTTCGGGGAGATGTTCACGGCGAGAATCATCTTTGGAGCTTTTGGCTCTGCGCCCATGGATCGATTTACCGGAATCTGTTTCCCAAGAGCACTACGATGAACTCCAAGGCCATGGTGAACGAAATAGAGGAGATGGGCCGGCGACTCGAAATTCGCAGCGCGTCAAGAAGGTTCTCCTCTTCGACAACGCCGCACCCCATCGGGAACAAGTGATCACGGATAAGCTTGCCCAGCTGGGCTACGTTCACATGCTTCACCCACCGTACTCGCCGTACATCTCTCCATGCGACTACCACTACCTCCTGGGCTTACGGGACTTCCTGGTCGGAAGGGACACAAGAACCCAAGCAGTCCTTGACAACCATATCGAGCGGTTGATCAACACCAGGCCCAAACACTTCTGGAAGGATGGGATCATGAAGTTGGCTGAGCGATGGCAGCAAGTCATTGACCTTAATGGCGAATACACCCCTCAGCACCGTTGAGGTATAAGGAGATGAAGAAATTTATTGAATTTGTCTCATTACTTTTGGCCCACCTTAATAAGTGCGTTAAGATTAATATATTTCTCTGAAATTAATTTCATAAAAAAGCATCTCCTTTAAAAAATGAACACCGTCCAAGTTCTATAAGAAAACATATAAAAAGTTTAAAAAAAAACAATCGTTTAAAGTTTATTTTAAAGTGCAAGGGAATGCAGCAAATTTTCCGTGTGTTAGAAGAAGGTGAACCATGCGCTAGTCCGGGACGTTATTTTCCTTCGTTTGATAGCAAGCATTCTGTTTGAATGGAGTTACGTACTTGTCAGAGGTGCGACAGAAACAGTATGGTAGCTCCCAACTTCTCCCTTCTTGAAACCTCGGCATTGTTAGTTGTTAACATTAGTAACTCCTCGTGTGGCACAACAGATTGCTAACTTAACAAGAATCATTACAATTTTGCAGGATTCACAGTATCAGTCAAATAAAAATCGGACGAGCGAAATAAGTTCACGGCGCGATCTCTTCCTTTAACACTTCAAAACATTCTGCCTGTTTACACTTTGAGTTATGCTCTAAACTATTATTTTTTAATCATAAATAATATCTAAAACACTTCTAAGAGTGGGTTCAATTTTTGGGGCAGTAAATTACTTTTTCTTAAAAAGATGATAAACTGATAAATTCATCATTTTCATTTAAGAAACTTGAAGAAGAGATGAAACATTTTCGTTACACAAAAATTATGGTAACGTCTTAATAAGGTCTGGTTTAATCTGAATAACGCAGATTTTGATGGAAGATATTCAGATTGATTTCAAATGCGTCGAGATTGCTTTGAGGAGTGTGAAGAGTGTGAGATTTGGTTCCGAAGGTGTTCAATTCGACATGAAAATGGCATTTAGCACAAGTGCTCTTTGATCGGTCTAATGCCAAAACGAATATAGTAGACCTTGCACTGAATCAAACAAGGTTGCTGGTGAAATTGTTAACTGTTACAACGATGTCTTATTGTTATCAAAACTCTAGCGCCTGTCGGGACTCAAACCCGGACCTCTTGCTGACGAGGCAGGAGTGCCCTACGCCATTACACCACCGGCGCGGCGACCGAACGCAACATCCAGCATCTTTGTAACAGCTTACAACCTCGATAGCAGCCACTTGAGGCTTAAATAAGTTGACCGCAAATTTTTAGTGCTCCCGCGGGCAAGCAAAGATTGCTGGTTCAAGTACCGCCTGAAACCAGAATTTTGTCAGAAACAAATCTTATGTAGATTGAATGGAATGATATCAGTCACTGTCCGTCTATCTTAAGCCTCTAAATATTCAGGTGCTGGATACGATCACTGAGCTACAGTACAAGCAGAAGATTCTGCCGATTCCACAGCAAGGCGAGACGGTTGTCGGCGGATTTGTTGGGTTCGAAGCGGGACGGCTGTCGTTGGCGTGCATGCACGGGGAAATGAGTGCGCACAGGTAGGCTTCGTCTTTCTGATAATTTACTTCAGAACTAAAACGCAAAAGCCTTCGTAGCTTAGGAGTTAAATTCCCTTATTTTGTTGCTCTCGCCGTAAGCAACGATTCCGAATGTTTTGTTGTCCTATGGTTTCTTCAGACTTCTTGAGGGGTTGTCACTCGCTATCTATCGGAACACCGTACTCGAGATGCATTTCGGTTTCCATTCGTAGTAATTCTGCTGGGTGAAGGAAATATCGAAAAGCTGAGATGGTGGACTTTTCTCTTCGAAGAGCTATATTTGGAGGAAATTGAAGGCTCCGAAAGAAATGAGTGTGGCATTTTCCACATAGAACCCTAGCTTATCGCTGAACAATGGTGTCAGTTCTCATCCAGGTGTGGTACCAGAATTATCCCGTGTTTGGCTACCTTTGAATCTTGGCGGATTGTTGAGCGGTGGAGTAGAATGTCTTCAAGCACTCGTGATCGTGATTCAAATCCCCCTACCATTCTCTGTCGATTTGTTGTACAATTTAAATGTGAAAGCTCATGGTGTACTCCAGAGTTTTTAAAAAAGTTTCTTTATAATTATTGAATGAATATTATACGCTACACTTTATTCCTCAAAGTCTTGCTTCAGCTGGGCTCTTTTCCACCTCCGAAGTCCCGGAATCGTGTTCACACCCGAGGCGAAGTTTTCGTTCATCGACAAAGACGAGGACGTAATTGGTGAGTGACCCTGCATAGCCCTTCGTTTGATTATTTGGAAGCGCATGGCGCAGTGGCATGAGGTGCAGATTAGGAGCTTCCCCTCCTTAGGTAGTGTTGACGTTATCTTCCTTGGACTTGGAGGTGGTCGTCGTTTCCTGCGTTTAACAACTGATCAGGAATATCTTGATTAGTTTCCATTCTTACATGTAAAAGGTGAAACCGCCGTTTGCATACAACATTGCGAATTATTAGATTGAGTCATAAATTTTGCAAGATTTCTGTTTTTTCTGGAATCCAAAGTAAACTTGCTGAAGTATTGTATTCTTTTTGAAAACTTGTTTCTTAGCGATTATTTTGAGTTATGAATCGTTAATGTTCCTTGCGTGCTTGAAAAGTTTTATTCACTAGAACAATGACCACTGAAAGTGAAAAAGTGTGTGATTCCATTTTCAATTAGTTCAAACTCGGCAGCAACCCAGCGAGGGGGTCAAGCGCATTGAGGAAGTCACCGGCAAGTTCACTCCTAACCGAATGAATTATTGGATATGGTATCAGCAGTTCCTTTCCACCCAGAAGGGCAACAAAGACAAACCACTCCTGGGAAGATCAACTGCTGTAAACAAAAAAAGCCTGCGCCAATCCATCAGGTCGAATTCTTCTCAAACCACACTACGACTGCCCGCTGATCTCCACAACTCCCGATGAACCACAGATCGTCAGCTGCAGTAGATTGGAAGGTCGTCAAAATCGCCTTCGTCAGTGCTTTGATGGAAACCAAAGTAAATCCCTGTGCTTCCGACTGACGAGAGCTCCGACACCGGTTCAAGCGAGGAGGCCTGCATAGAACCCTTGCCAGCGATGAAAAGGGGATGCTTCACTACAACTGCAAAGCCGGAAAGCAATAGCGAAACTCAACGAACTGGGGGTTCTGAGGTCAAAACCGGGACTCCACCGAAAGAAGGTCCTGCTGTAAGTTTGGTGGATGCGTAGTGGTGCAGGGCACCGGGAGCAGTTCAGTGTGGTCAGACCATCTTCGACGCTCGCTTTGCCAACAACTCGTCTAGAACCAGCAAATATTAGTGGAGAAAGAAGTCGATACAAGGCAATGTTTCATCCATTAGAACAACAGCTGACCGCTTACTGCACTTCAGACGCTGGCAAAATTCTAGGAATTGGGCTGGACCAAAATCATGCAACCACCATACACCCCGGACATTGCGCCGCCGTCTGCTTCGGTCGATGGATCAATTCATCCATGGTAGGCGCTTTGCCGAAGTCGATGAGGTCACGGCGGTGGTGCACGACCTCTCCAGGTCGAAACCAACCAAATTCTACGGAGATGTAATCCACTCAGTTCGTGAAAAGCGGAAGAAACTAATTGAGAATAACGGCAATTACATCGTTTAAATCAATCGATTTTCCCTTGTGGTATAATCTTGTTTTTGCTGGAAGGCAAATTTTGTTCCAAAACTTATGACTCAACCTAATAGTAGTAAAGTGCGAAAGTGGTGCTGAAGACCAACATAATCAGGCATGTTCTCTCTAGTGGAGTTATCAACCAGGAACGGCATGGATTTGTTCCACGGCGTTCTGTGGAATTTAGTTTGCTTGAATGCCTCGATGGTTGGACAAATGCAATAGATACCAAGCATTGTTGTGACATCATATATTTTGATTTCGCAAAATTGTTTGATCGAGTGTGCGACAGACAACGCCTGTTTAAGTTGGAAATGTTACGTTTTCATCCAGATCTCATCAAATAGGTAGATCTGGGATCAGATTCATCAGCCGCTTACCCCCCTCTAACGGTAAAAATACCACCAAATCTCTGATATGACATTCATCAGCATCAGATTTGGCGGTATTTTCACCGTTAGAGGGCGGTAGGCGGTTCATGAATCTGGTACATTCAGGGTGAAAATGAAAGCCGTCTGATGTTAAGTCTATTTTAAGTGAGGTCTCACAAGGTGGCGTTCTTTCACCTATTCTCTTTAATATCTACACCTTTGATTTACCTTTGATAGTCCAAAATCTTATTTATAAAACGAAAACGACGTATTTATAAAAATGTTGGTGATGTCAAAATTTACAGTGTAGTTATGGAAGCAGATCACTCTAACAGACTCCAAACAGCTATTGACTCACTAGTCAAGTGGATGAAAGATTGCCAGTTAGCTTTGTCTCCGCAGAAGACAAATTTCATGCTATTAAATGTCAATTCACAGATTTGCTCACGTACATACAAAGTAAATGGTGTTGTAATCTCTCCCTTTGGTTTTAGAGACCTTGGGTTTCATTATAGTAACAATCTCAATCTGGATTTTTCTGAACATATCAGTATTCGATGCAAGAAAGCAATTATGCAAACGTATCATATTTTTGGGGTAGCGCAGTGGTGGGAGGTGCCGGCTGTCGTGCGCTGCCGATTCCAGGTTCGTGGCTCGGATCTTCCGCATAGGCCAACCAAATCTTCCATCCTTCCGGGGTCGGTAAACTGTATGGGAAAGATAAAGCGCTGACTTGTTCATCGGCAGGCCATCGCAACTCCTTGTATGGCGAAATATGTATTCAGCGAGCCTCCACGACATCTCATGGAAGTATAAGCATGGCGCATCCCAAAAGAGATTAAGTAGCGCTGCCCCTTATCCTTTATCTTTTATCATATTTTTAAAGGAGTTTGTAGCAAAAACAAGGCTATCCTACGTGGCAAAGTCTACGTTTGTCCCATATTGGAATTTAGAACTAAAGTATTGAGTACTTGCAGAAAAAAATTATTGCATTGAAAGGATTCATACTAATGTTAAGCGCAAACTGATGGTACGTACTGGTGATCTCAGGTGTAAAAGATTTACAAACGCTCTGTAAGGAATAAACGCCTTGAATTGCCTTGCCTTCAGTCGTGACTTTCGCCACGTCTCTTCAAGGACGCAGAGTCTAGCGCTCTCTTGGTCCCGCCGCGCAACCGCCTCACCACCCGTCTGATACGCAGCATTGTTCTGCTGTGACGAAGTATAAACACCGGCGCGCGGGCTTCAGTCTCCTTTCTGCCATGGCCCGGACGCTCGTGTCCGTCCACCGTCCGCTCTACACCATCTGCTGGATTCTGAGTGAGCCGAGTCTACCGCAGCAACGACGAGGATGAGAAACGCCCCTGGCAGGACCTCGCCGGACCCTAGCAGGTTGCTGTGTGGGATTCCCCTTGTGAGAAGTAGGAGGGTCGGTTGTCTAACCCGTAGGCATGTGTCGTTCGGAAGCAGTAGTGCATGTGTAGTGTATTAAATCTGTATAACTATCTGTGTCTGCGGAAGTTACGAGGGGACAGGGTCAAGATCAATACTTTATTAGCCGCAGTACTACGAGAAGAATGGAAGGCGCAGAGACGTGTGGGGAAGCAGGGCTGTGGACCGGTCAGGGAGCTAAACGACATCGCAGGTTCGGCTCATGGTTCGGCTGGGGCAGCAGGGCTCCCGCAACCTCTGAGCCGGCCAATCGCCGCGCCTCGTCACCCCTGCTATCCGCGGATCGCCGCCGATCCGTTGCATTACACTCCGGATTGCTGTCGTGCGCCAACGGCGCCAAAGGCGCGCTCCAATGCGACGCTAGTGGCCCCGGACGACGACGACCGTAAGCGGTGCACCTTCCGTCCGCGGACGTCCCGCGGATGCTCCCGCGGGAGTATAACGTAGCCTAAGCATGCTGTAAGTCCTCACCGATACTGCCACACACGTGGCCTTGGGTCTGGACCACTGTTCACCGATGCCGGTGACAGCCAGCCCGGGAGCCTGGGGCACGACACCTTCCATTCCTCTGTGATCGGTGAAATGGTAACACATTTGTCTGGAGATCAGAAAAACCCAAAATATGTTGGCCATCGAGATTCATTGTATAGGCCAAGTACGCACTCAAATATTGCTAATTGCTTCTGGGACATCCGTTGAAGTAGGATTCGTGGCGCATCCCAAAATGGGTTTGAGCAACGCCGTCCTTCACCCTTTATGAATGGCTTGTAGGAGTGGCATTACGGCAGAAATTGATCATCCGGCTAGGACCACAGAATGCGAAACGAACGGCGCCGAACAATCCGATTGATGTGCCGAATCCGAGCGCTGAGAATATGGCTACGGTCTGTCGAGTGCAGGTTAGTCTCTGGCACCTATTTGGAGGGTATATTGCTACATCCGATCTGTGCTTTATTTTCAGCAAAATCGCAACAGTGTCATGCGTCAGAATGCCTCGATCACGACAAGTCTTGACTATCTGATTGGTGACGTGCTAAAGCAGATTGGTCTGGCCACTGCGTCTGAGGTAGGTCTTTGCCCTTCTTTCTATGTCTTAGGCGTAGTTTATACCTAAGTCTGGGCAGCAGTTGGGTGTAGCTGTTGATCCCACGCCCCATCTGTGATGGAAGCCCCGCCATGGACGAGTAGTTGCTATGCCGCATGTCGCAACGTGCCGCGAGGGCAGTCGCAGTTCTTGGCGGCATTCAGCGGAGCATTCACCGCACCGCTGAGAGAAGGGGGTGCTCCACTTCAAACCGTTCAGACTGTAGGGTAAGACTAAGGAATTCTAATTTGTTAGATTTAAATTTTTAGGGCCCTCTCATTTGCCGCTGACGAAAAGCGGACGACAATTACGACATTGCACCTCATAAACCGGTCCCCATAGACAGCGCTACAGTAAGCAGTATTGCGTACAGTAATCTCCTTCCTCGGGGGATTCATGAGGCGCCGATTTCATTGTAATTTCAAGGACCCGCAGCTCCTTGGGTTTAACGACTTGGCAAAAATGAAACATATTTTTATACTAACTGAGGAATGGGAATTCTTTGGATCTATCCTAGTCGAGGCGAGCACATAACTGAAAAGTATGTAATAAATCTACCTGAGACTTACCGAACGGTCCTATAGAACGAAATAGCACCTAAACTAGAAAAATTCACATGGAAAGAAACGAAAACGTTACATTTGTTTTCGCCGCGGTTGTAAGCAGGTAAAGTTAAGTGCCCTCCTCACCATGTTAGATCCTGGTTACAACATGTCAGGCGGTGGTCAGCTCGCGGAATGCCACCATTACGTCGCTCTTTGCCTGCCGAGACGGTTGTGAAAGCGCGGGGATTCATTTTTCTCCTTTTTCTGCTAGCTATTTGCTTCTTTTAGGTCCTATCTTGTTTTCTAGGAGCCGCTCGGTAGGTCTCAATTCGTTTTTTTACATACTTCAACGGCAGCCTTCCTTAGCAAGGAGATCAGCACACTGATCTCGGGCGTGGAACCGAACCCTAGATCAGTCCGGGCTCAGTATTGACGCTTTTCGCATCAAAACAGTCTGTTGCAGCTGGCGGTGATGACTACTGGATTTTTTTTTAGCGTAGGCCTAGGCCGGTTTCTATTAGAGACTATTTAGTGTTATTGTGATAGCGACTCGTGATAAAAATTTGCATCATGCAGGACTTGAACCTGCATCTCCGGCTCTTCGGGCCGGAATGTTTGCTATGACACCACCATCACGATGATTGATTGCTTTAAGACTACCACGTCGACTACGTCGTCAAGAGGGCAGCACAGTGTGTTGGAGCTGTTCCAGTTCCCCGCACTGGAGGCGATTCTGGTGTCGGATCAGCTGAATGAGTGTGATGTGCAGGAAATCGAGGAGGACGATCGTCCAGAGGTACTGGGTCTTGCAGTGTCTTAACACTTTGGGATATTACTGTACTGCCGTTTCTAGGTCCACTCGACATTCGTCTGCGACTTCTTGGATGCCGTATGCGTTCAGACGGACTTTAACGCTCAAGTCAGCTTCTTGCCGGAGCTACTGAAAAGCTACATTCAAGTGTCGGTGAGAGGATTTCTAGAGTTTCTTGAACGAGTCTGACATCCAGGGGCCGGATTCGTCAACCGCTTACACAATTTAGCAGAGAAAATACTGCCGAAACCCCTGATAGCGCGGCTTATGAAGGGATGTGGTGAAACATTTCGCCGCGCTATCAGATTCGGCTGCATTTTCTCTGTTAAATTGCTGTAAGTAGTTGATGAGTCCGGCCCAGGTGCAAAGGGTGGAAATTGGCTGTATTTCGCTCAGAAGGGGTAGTAAACAGTTCAAAATAGGAGCTAACATGACAATAGGAAAAAAGACCGAACACGTATGAATGTGTAAATTAGATTTACCGATTTGTCACAATAGTTGTGCTTTTGAGAAAATTTATCGAACGAATGGAAGAACGAACAAATTCGGTCATGAGTTTTTTCGAATGATGGAAAATCGAATAAGCCCAATTTTTGATTATTCGAATGTTCGGTCAGTCGAGCAATTTGCTTGAATCAGGTTCTATGCTTAAATATTTGAATTTATTCAATACTCGAATATAATAGTTCGATTTTCGAATAATATTCAAATACGGCTCCCTTTCGATGTTTGATTCCGAACGAATATTCGAAAACACGAATATTTCAATAATTATTCGAATATATTCGTTCGAGCACATCCATTTATAATTGTCACGTCGCGTCAAATTGGGCATTTATCAAATGAAATTGGGCACTTTCCATATCGAATTAGACACTTTTCTAATTGCTGTTTTGAAATCAAGTGAAACATATTTTAGAACAAAACGAGCTTTTTCCACATTACGTCAGAGAGTCTCCAACGCGGTTAAGGCCCCGCACACTTTTGCGGCGAGCGGCAGGCGGCGGAAACTGAGTCATGCTCTCTTGCTCCCGCAGCCTTGTCGGCAGCAAGCGGCAGAGGCACGGGGCGATGAGGTACACTATTTCTAGTCGGGACCTAATGCTGCTATTAGCCTTCCCGCCTTCAGTCCGCGCTCTGGCCGGCGGGCTCTGCGTCCCTGTCCTATGGTTAAGGATAGGGCCGAGGCGTTACCGCAGAAGTGTATGGGGGCTTGTAGAGCAATTTTTCGTTCAAGGAAAATTTAGTAGAACTGGTTTTGAATTTTTTAAATTCTAGCGCCCCACTAGGTGGACATAAGGTTTGAAAGTTTGTGTTTCTTTTATTCTTAAATGAAAGTAATGGGCTAAATTTTGTTTCAAAGCAATAATTAGCGGAGATGCACCAATAGTTCGAGGTAGTGAGAGAAGAGATCGTGCCATGCACTCGAGTAGATCGCCGGGATTTTTATTTGATTCATAGCGAAAACTCGGTTTGCGTGGAGTAACACAGTTGCCGACGGTGCAACGAAAACAATTGTAGCAAACACACATAAATTCACTTTGCTGTATACATTGGATCCTATTGAAAATCTTCGGATAATTGGACGATTCGGTTGTTAGGCCCCGTTTATACCTCCGACGCCGAGCGACGCGATGGCATGTATAGTGGCCAAATTGATCGATCGCGTCGCTCGATCAATGTGGCCACAATACATGGCGTCGCGTCGCTCGGCGTCGAGGTATAAACGGGCCCTTTCGCGGCCCCCGGATTTTTGAATGATTCGGATACGGGCAGTTTCGCGGGCCTCGGATTTTTAGATGATCTGGATTGGGATATCTGAATCGGATATTCGAAAATGATTCGTTCGGATCCGAAGTATTTTTTGCAGTGTCAAATAAGCACCATGTACACCACCAACCAAGTTAAAATCGCAACGAGAACAACGTGAAAATTGTTGCTTTTTAAACTCTAGAATAAGCTTTGTAAGCGGTGTTTTTCCTAAAAAATAAATATTTTATGAAATTTCAAACAGCAAGTTCACTTATTGAGGCAGGTGAATTAAGAAATTTCCAAAAGTACCGATTTTTCTAGACATGCGACTACGCCTTCTCGGAGTGTCTAGTTCAATTTGTAAGATTTCCAGTTTGATATGGAAGATGTTCATTTTGATTTCGGTGCGGCTGGCTAAGAGTGTCAAATCTGAATTGAAAAGTGTTCAGTGTGAAGTGAAAATGATATATAAAGTGGAGCCCCACCTCACTCCACCCTCATACGCACTTTGCTCCAGAAAAACACACTAAATCTGCCATTCAGGACTCCCCGATGCCGGTTGAGAAGCCTGTAAAGACAGACAGACGGCGGTATCTGTGCGAGAAATGGGCCGTTGATCCGAAAATCAGATTCATTGATCGGTTCCGATGGAATCCGCCAGTGATCGATGAGATTTTGAGGAAGTTGCAGGTAAAACGGCCACTTAGTTCTGTTCCTAGGGCTGTAGCGCTGCTTATGGATGGGTAATTGGGTAATTAACTCCGCTTTTCAGATTTTCGATCACCGGACGACGATCCCGAAGGCGCTTCAGAGGGCGCTGCTTGATCCGCTGGATCAAGCCTTAGCGAGGGCGTTGTACGAGCTGCTACGTCTAGTCGACCAGCGAGCCCCCACTGACCGCAGTAGTAGTAGGAGAACGAGCTAACAGAATGCAGATAATGTAGATTGGATTGAATCCCACTGACTTCTCCTCAAATCTTCTCTGAAGGAATCTGCTTAATGACTGTGATTCGACAGGTAATAATGTCTCGTCGTGAACCGACTGGGTGACTTTATCGTTGCGAATGTTTATTTATTTATTTGTACCCTTTTCCTCTATGTGGTCGCCCAAATCCGGAGAGCTTTCCGTGCCCGTAGGAATGTTTGTACGGCTACGAACCGAATTGCTGAATGTTACGCGGTTGTTGTCTGCCTCGAGCATAGTCATAGACATGCTGGTCACTTGTATCAGCTGCTTTGCCTTTTTATAATTTGCTTTGTATTCCATAAAGCTGTACAGTGATATGATAAATAGTAATATATTATTCAAACGTGATTCAGATGATGTATTTCAGGTTTCCTTCCTAGGATCAGAATGGTATTTGAAAGGTACATTTGATCGGTTGGGTAGCAGCACCTGAAGCCTGGAACAACTTTTGGGCATAAACAGCGCTATTAATGAGTTGATCCATTAATTAAACTTCTATCTTATCGGAGGACGTCGAGATCTCAAAGACCAGCAGATAATGCTCGTCCGTCTACCGAAGCTCTCGAGCTGACTCCGAGCTTGCGAAGCTATGCAGAGCGGCGGTAAAGGAAGATCTTAAGGAGAGAAGGGCGGAAGTGTCCGTTGAAGCTGCAGAGGCAGGTTTTAGCATCCGCAATGCCCGCCGGAACTTCGCCAACTTCAAGACCAAGGTGACCGCTCTCCGACGTCCTGACGGGACCGTCACCTCTTCCAGAAGGACCATGGAGAAGGTCATCCACGACTTCTACTCCGATCTCCTCCATAGCCGCTTCCACCTGCCCCATGCCATCTTCCGCAGGATGGATACGTGGTCCCCTCTGTTCTCCCTTCCGAGATCCGACACGCCATCTCGTCGGTGAAGAAACGTACAGCACCCGGTCCCGCCTGGATCAGACCCGAACACCCGAAGAACCTCCTGCCAACGCTCATCAACGCCCTGGCGCTGCTCTCCACACGCTACCTGTCGGGGTGCAAGGTACCATCTCAGTAGAAGACCAGCAGGACTGTCTTGCTGTAGAAGAAGGGAGACGTGCGCGACATCGGCAACTATCGCCCGATCTGCCTGCTGTCCGTGGTCTACAAGCTGTTCACTCGAGTGATCCTGAATAGGATCAGCAGAATGCTGGACGAAGGACAGCTATGCGAACAAGCAGGATTTCGGAAAGGATTCTGCGCGATCGACACCATTACGAAGTTCAGCGAAGTGTCGCGAGAGTTCAAGCTGCTGCTGTGTCTTAGGCTCATCGAACTGAAGAAGGTATTCGACTCCGTCGAAACTGAAGCGGTTATCGACGCCCTGCTCACTCAGGGGGCTCCTACTCAGTACATGAGAGCTGTACAGTGGATTCACGACCAAGATCTCTCCATTCTACAACGACGTCGTCGTCGACGTGAAGAGAGCGGTTCGGCAAGGGGATACCATATCCCCGAAGCTCTTCAGCGCCACCCTCGAAAACGTCATGCGCGAACTAGAATGGGAAGACATGGGAGTGAGAGTCGACGGCCAGCAGCTGCACCATCTTCGTTTCGCTGACGACATCGTGCTCATGACAGCGAGCATCAGCCAGGCGGAGCGAATGCTGGCCGACTTCGACTGTGTATGTGGGAATGTTGGACTGCAGCTGAATCTTACGAAGTTGATGTTCATGAGGAACGGACAAGTTTGTGATGCCCCATTCTCGCTCAACGGAACGAACATCTCCGAATGCTCCAGCTAGTGTATCTGGGTGGCGAAGTCAACATGGCCAACGACCTAGTGCCGGAGCTGAGCAGGAGGAAACGAGCGGCTTGGGGAGCTTTCAAGAGCGTCGAAGAAGTCATGAAGTTGTCGAAAAACGTCCATGCGGCTCAGGCTCTATGCTCACCTATTCGCATCCACTGTTCTTCCTTCGCTAACGTACACCTCAAAATCCTGGCCCTAGGATGCAATATGAATACACGATTAGCGATGAAAGCCGTGATTGACAGATCTGACCTTCCGTGTGTCCGTCGAGCAGAGTGCACTGTCATGTTACATGGTCGAATAAAGACGCTGCCTTCCAGATCGACGACCAGCGAAATGTCAGATGATACGGATGATTAATGTTTCCAGTCCGTATTAGTTCATGGAGAATTTGTGAGGGAAGAAAGGCGACAGCCTGTACTATAATGCCATTCTCCGAAGGATAGGCCAAGCACTCTTCATAAAATGAAGTTTTTTTCAGGGCGCCTTCCATTCCAAATGCTGTTCGTTCAAGCGGCGGGCAGCTGGCGTTGCATTTAGAACGGTGTGCGGGCGCTTGTCGCGGGTCTAATGGAACGGGTCGCTGGTGTCCGACAATGAGTGCATTTTTTTTCCGTTCTGAAACGCGACATGTTTCGATGCAGTTCGACCAGGATCCGTTGACCACAGCAGTCGCTCCGTCGTCATCAGCATTCCACATCTGGAACCTCACACGAGTAGAATTTCAACGGGAGACAGACATGGCATTTATGAGAAACCGACGTGTTTCTGATGCCTCGTTCTCGCTCGAGGGATGAACATCTCCGATGCTCCAGCTACTTGTGTCCTGGTGGCGAAGTCAATATGGCGAACGAGCTACTGCCAGAACCGGGCAGGAGGAAACAAGCGAACAAAAACACTCTGAGCGACAAAGGTAAAGCAAAAGGGACAGCCACATGCCGTGTGGGATACTCCACGCGTTGCACTTCGACGAGAAACTGTAGAAGCAATTCGCTTTTCTTTATCCGGGACAATGACCTGCGATCACCGGCCTATAGACAAGTCACCAAGAATTTCAAGGTATAACTTTGTTACGCTGCTTAAGGCAAACGTCTTATATACACCCCGGTGAAGAATTATAGGTTCACCCCCCCCCCCCCCCCCCCCGATTTGGAACCAGTTTCCGAGTCTCAATGATGTTACCATCGTACTCCTCGCTATCGAAGACCTCTATAGAAGAATTCTAAGCAGGTTATCTTATCAGTGCACGATACGAAAAGCTTTTATTGAAAATTTAACGGATGGAGACCGGTGCAAAATATAAGTTCACTTCAACCTATAATTATAATTTATTATAATTTAATTAAAATTGTTATAATTAAATTTAAAAGGGGTGAACCCATAATTTTGCACCGGGGTGTACGAGAAAACAATAACGGTACACAAATATTCACCAAGAAAAGAACAAAAAATGCTAACCAGCAAAATGAACAGTGTACCAGTGCACTAATAAACAAAGGCTTTAAGATGAAGTTCAAGGCTTTACGTTTGAAACATTTCAGACGGTCAGGGCAAGGTGCATTCTTAAGAAGTTTCAGATACATAGAGCCAGTTCTGTTTACAAGAAAAGTGGACCTAAGTAAGGTCGTAGCTCTATCAAAGGAGATTTTGTTCTGGCGACTAGAGTGATAAAGGAGAAAGGACGATGGACGGCGTTACTCAATCTCTTTTGGGATGCACCACACATTCTACTTCTACAGGATATCGTAAAGACGATTTGAATGAGCATTTGGCCATTCAATGACTTGCGGTGGACAGCCGATGAGCAAGTCAGCGCTCTATTTTCCTGGACCAACTCAACGACTTCGGAGAGATGGAAGGCTTGGTTGACATAGACAGGAAATCCGAACCGAGAGCCTGGTATCGGGTGGACGCGATAGCTGGCACCTCCTCCGACTGCGCTACACGCTCACAAAGTATGCTAATGTCAACAAGTATGCTAAGAGCGAACATCGTTGTCATTTGACTAACCTTTCCAAAGGAACAGATAAATAAAAGAGAAAAGTCAATGTTAGTTAATCTCAACTGGGCTGCACCAGGCATTCTAGTTCTAGGGAATGTTATGGAGGCACTCTGAGTACATACTTGGCCCATACAACGACTTGCGGTGGCCAGCCGATGGAAATATCGGTATTTATTTATTTATTTATCCATGACACGAACCGAGGTCACACGTGAAAACACAATGTTAGAATAATCGCCAGCGCAATCGAACAAAAGCAAAAAAATACAACTGAGTGCATTCATTATATACGTAAAAGTTGTTTGTTGAAACCATGCAAAGATGGACCTAAACCCCCCTGATTTGCGCTCAAAATGTGGATGAGCTCTCTAGAATTTCTGTAGGTGAAGAAGCTTGTTTGGGCTCGCGATTTTGCAACCGGAACATAAAGTCTGAGCTTTATGTTTCGGTGGCGTTCTTTCGAGACAGGTTTTGTACCGATTTATGGCATATAAGACTTGGTTAGCCTGGACGCGACCCAAACCGAGAACCTCGGTTCGCGGCGCCTTCTCTGATTGCGCCACTAAGCGCCCAGACCGGCAGTATCGCGCAGACTGTGTAGTGCGTTCCATGTAGGCCGTCCGTAGTCAGCATTTATGCCCTTGCGAAGGGTGCGTTGGATACACGAGCCGGCCAAAAAGCGTTTCAAGACCAGGTCTGAACTCCATTCGTTTTTTTCCGCCACGGAAAACGAGGCGGGAAGGTAGGCGCTAAGAATGCGCGATGGATGCGCTTAAGTGACCGCCTATATAAGACGGCCAGCGTACGTGCCGACGGTGCGGCTCGGCTAATGGACGTCATCGACAGTCGGATCAAGGCCTATCGGTTCGTCGGCTACGCGGCGGTCGGGTTCTCCGTGGTGGCTCTGCTGTCGGTCTGTGTCACGCTGCCGATTGTCTACAACTACGTGCATTACGTGAAGGCGTCTCTTCACAAGGAGGCTTCGCTATGTAAGGTAAGCCGACTTCTTGCTTGACTCTTCATCTGACGTCTTCACACCTTTCTAGATCTCTACAAATTCGCTCTTCGGAGACGTGTCCACTCTCAAACAACTGCACTTCGGCAACAGAACTAGGCGTCAAGGGAAGTATGGCGAGGAAGAGTTGTCCATGATGGGAGTGTGCGAAGCGTGTTGTCGACCGGGTCCTCCAGGTCCTCCAGGACCCCCGGGGAAGCCGGGACGACCAGGCAGGCCTGGTGCACCAGGCATGCCAGGAGTACCTGGTCTTCCGCCACCGGACAGCAGTTGTGAACCCGTCTCAGTACCACCGTGCCCGGAATGCCCGAGAGGACCTCCAGGACCACCGGGAAAACCAGGACCGCTGGGCGATGCGGGCGAAGATGGCCCGCCCGGTGCTCCCGGTACGGATGGCAACCCAGGAAATCCCGGAGCAAAGGGATCAGTGGGTGCACCTGGAATCCCGGGAAAGCCGGGCGAACGCGGTACGCCCGGCGAAGATCCTGAATGCGAGCCGGTCTCACCTGGTGACCAAGGGCCGCCAGGAGAGCGTGGTCCACAAGGACCACCGGGTAATGATGGCATACAAGGACCAGATGGAAAGCCTGGTAAGTTGGGCGGTTTCCTCGATAAGTTGCCAGAACTATAGCGATATGTTTCAGGCAAAGAGGGTGAAAAAGGGCCTCCAGGTCGCGACGGAGAGCCAGGCATGGACGGCAACCCTGGTCGACCAGGACCACCTGGGCCACCGGGTCGTCCTGGCGAACCGGGAATTTGTCCGAAGTACTGTGCCATCGATGGTGGCATCTTCTTCGAGGATGGTACTCGTCGTTAGTTGTGAACATGTGCCGCTTGATATGCTTATTTATTGCAATGATCGATTCGGATAAAAAGCTCCGATAATAGAAGGAATTCGTGCTATTTGGCCGGGCTGATAAAATTTCCAAGAAATCGCTTCAGAGGCTGGTTGAGCCTGTTTATCGTTTTGTTTAAACCATCAATCAGACCTCGTACATACTTCTCCGCAGTAATTGATAATAACCGATCTCGTCTAACCGCTGTGAACTCTATGGCGTAAAATGAAGAAGGACGGCGTGACTCAATCCCGGTCGGGATGCGCCACGCATTCTATTTCTACGGAATATCGCGCGGCGATTTGAATGTGTATTTGGCCATGAAATGACTTGCGGTGGCAAGCCGATGAACTTCGTTGAACTGAACTGAAGCCAATGAGCGCTTCATCCATCTCACAATCAGACAAGTCTGGTACCAATTCATCGTCTCCAGAGGGATGGAATGCTTGGCGAGAAATTCGAACCAATAACCTAGAACTGGGTGCAAACAACAGCCAGCGCCTCCTCCGACTGCACTGTTATACGCACAAAGCCTTGTATATTCACTAATCAGCATGTGTTTTCATCATGTGTTTACTGGAATCTTCTAGCTGTAGAAGTTAGTAAAAAATCTCGGGGATAACATGACAATATAGAAAAAACACAGACGGGAGTCGAACCCGCGAACATCATTCATAAAGCGACGATCTTACCATTGTACCACTACAACCTATGGGAACGCGATGACGAACTACACTGATAGGAAGCTCATCATACATTTGCATAGTCAACTAAACATACACAATAAAGGTTAACTGATCAGAACTCGTCCCGTATATGCATTTGGTGACTTCGACCTACATTTTTAGAAAAAGCGACCAGGGGCCACTTTCATCAACAGCTTACCGGCCGGTAAGGGTGAAAATACCGCCAAATCTGATACTGATGAATGCCATATCATTGGAGGTGCTTTTCGTCGCTACCGGCCGGCAAGCGGTTGATGAATCTGGCCCCAGGTTCCATCCGGTTACTTTGGTCTTCATCTGAAGCTCCTTGTGAAATTGAAGCACTTCCCTGGAAAGTGGTTTGAAGAATGTCCTCTATAATTTGAAAAAAGTTGTTGGTGCCTCCTGTGAAAATGTACAATTTAACTAGAGAACATAATGTGTCATTTTCACATTACATTCGACGCTTTTCAAACCAAATTGGACACTGTTCTAAGCAAGCCTGAGGCTTTTGAAATCAAACTGAGCATCATCCAATGAGATCCTTTCACATTAAATTAGAGACAAACTGAGATGGTTAGAAAATTTTTTGTTCATGGAAAATTTAGTATAACTTTCCTTGAAACATTTAAATTCACCTACCCGAACAAGTGAACACACTGGTTATAATTTTCTGAATTTTAATTTTTCAAGAAGAAATTGATTTTTAAACTTTGTTTGAGCTTGTACGGAAAGACAGTTTTCGATTGGTAGCAAAAATTCTCTTTGAGTGTAGCTGCAAAGGTGTAAACTATATAACATGAACAGCTGTAAAAAACACACACATCTTCATAGCACTGTTACTGGAAAGCAGCATCTTCAACATCCATCAAAAGATAGAACCTTCTCAAATCAAAGCCACGCAATAACAGCCTCTAAAGAATTTTTCGCATCTTGACGATCCAGTGCTTCTCAGATGGAAGAATTTAACCAACATCGCATTGAAGCAAAGAATAAAAGAATAAAGAAGAATAAGAAGAAAGGAATAAAAGAATAAGAAGAATAAGGAAGCTGACCAGAATGGTGCTTATTTCGGGTGAATACTATGAGCATGAGCAACGTCATGGTCGCTTGAAGTGGACCAGTCAAAACCGCCAAAACCTTCCGGCCATCCTCATATTTTCTCTTAATGAACTTTGTAGAACCAATCATTTAGAGCTTCTTTCAGACCTCAAGAAAGACGACTTCATCGAAACGTCGAGCGCAGCAAAGAATTTTATAGCAGATCTGGTAGGCAAAGAAGATAAGAAAACTTAGATTTCAAAATGTCTGTCGAACTTGGACATTATTTCTGTGATTATCACAGGCTTGTTCTAAACAAGTCCACCTGGATAGTGATTGCTGCGTATATCATAGCAGCAAACAGACCTTAAGCCCCTACAGATCCTAACTCCATACCTTATATTCCTACACTATTGCTTTGCGTCTACTATGATGAAGAAGTCGAGCTCAATTAAAATAATACCGGAGAGCCTCTCCGTTTTCATACAGATCGTTTTGCCGCAGCACTGCAGCTACCTTTACTAGGGAAGGATTTCTACCTCCCATGGAACTTTAATTGGAGACCAGGGGCCGGATTCATCAACGACTTACAGCAATTTAAAAGAGAAAATTACAACCGAAATCCCTGATGGCTTATCAAGCGATATGGTGAGCAATGAGCCGTGTTACCCAAGTTTTCCGCTGCGAATTCTCTGTCAAAGTAATGTAGTGTTATTTAAGTCGCTGATGAATCCGACCCCAGAAGTTGGATTCATCAACGACAATTCTTCATAACAGCTACGGTGAACCGGGGGCAGACATAACTCCAACGCCGCGCGAACCCCCCTGGCGTCGCGCACGGTGCGCGACGAAATTGGACGAGTTCTCGCGGTCCGATGCTTCCGACGGCTAGAAACGCTTCCTACAGGGAAATGCGGCACGCCTTTGGCTTATTTCAACGTTTCTTGGAGATGGTATATGAATGTGCTTTCGATAGGACGATCAGCGACAGTTTATACAGGAAATCCTGGTCATGTGGATGGCTTCTGGCGTGAGTATTTGCCAACTACAACTTCTTCGCTCAATTTTTACCCGCGATTATGGTTAAACTACGGAAAAAGGTCACGATCACCCATTCTCGGATCAATTGTCCTACTGCAGACTGTTGCCTACCACATTCTGTGGGACCTTAAATTGGTTGCTAGAAATGCGGTCTGGGAGCTTAAACACTGAGAACATTTCGTGCTCCGCGGCTAACCATGCGTCACCGAGCACACGTCCGCGTTTCAGCGCCGCAACGTTGCACGCGGCTAGCGCGCGACGTCGCGTTGGAGTTAGGTCCTGGAGCCACGGTGAACATGTTACGATTTTTGCGATAGCAATTGCGACACCTATTCCACACCAATAGTACAGACAGACAATTCACGACATTTTAGTGGAATATATAATTTTTGCAGTGAGTGAATTACTAAATCGCTGTGAGAGAAAACCCCTTTCGATTTCATGGAAATCTTGCAAGATGTGAGGCTTCTGGCACGAATTTGAAAGCGAATCGCTTTCTCTGTTACTAAGCTAACTATCTAATCTAATCTAACTGACTATCTAGGTGAATCGCTTCCATATGCTCTGCCAGAAGTCTACCATCTCCCAAGCGAGTCGAGGAGTTGGTGTCGACCGCTCAACGAGCGTTGATGCGGTGCTAGTGAGATAAGGCTGATCGGCTGTTTTGTGCGATGACGTGGATACAGACCTTGCGCGCTTGCCGTCGAATTCTACCTCCGTAAAGGCTGGTGCACAGTTTCACTGCGCTGTGGCACCGCGCTGAGGGGTTCATTTTTTGCCACATCCCCCACGTCGGCGCGGTGCGGTAGCGCTGCGTAGCTGGAAGGTTGCCAGCAGAGGCGCGCATGGTACGCAATCCTGCAGGCTACACGCCACACCACGGCACAGCGCGGTGAAAATGGGAGCTCCAATTTCCTCAGCGCAGTGGCACCGCGCGGTGCCACTGCGCGGTGAGTGTGCACGGCCCCTCACCGCGCGGTGGCTCCGCGCTGTGGCACAGCGCAGTGAACCGCCTATGCTACAACATGGGTGGTTCACTGCGCTGTCGAACTGTGCACGAGCCTTAAGTGCTACAGCGGTCTTGATGAATCAGGATTGGCGGTGCTTTCTCTATAAGTCTGCTAAAATGTGAAATCGCTGTTAAAAGTTACCGTTGTAACTTTGACAAATCCGGGCCCCAGGGTCATTAGAAAGAACTTGAAATGCTGATTACGAATATGGGTGTCAAACTTGCAGAATGAAACTCCTGAGCGACTTGTGACCTGTTGAGGTTGGGTGGGCCGGACTGCAGAAGCTGGCGCCGGAGCAGTGACGGATGGGGCCGTAGGAACCACCCGTCAGCGGTGGCGGTGGCGCATGGGTAGTGCTTCGGCTCGTCAGGTGCTTGGTCGTTGGTTCAGTTGAAATGGCTGACGCCTTTTTTGCACATCATGATTTATCTTCGACATGAACTTTTATTCTAAAAGATGACACATGTTTGATTAAAAAGCCGGTAAAAGTATCATACACGTTTATAAAAACGCTTTAAAGCAAAGAAAAGTGCTAGGGTGGCATTTATATTTACTACTTTGCACAAATGGAGTTAACATATTAAAAATATTACAATGAACAACTGGAGGTGTTTCAAACAACTTTGCCATTCATGGAACAAAGCAAAAAATTAGTGAAGTAGACATGTTGTTCACACACTGCACATCTTGTACATGCCGCATCGCTACAACCAGCAACAAATCGGTCAATTGTACCAAGTTCAAACAAATATTGACCAGGAGTGCCAAACACACCTGGGTGATCATCAACACATCCGCTTTTACATGAGTATCTCAAAAAGTTGGGAAACCTAGGGGCATAGGACATCCGGTAAATCTGCGACTCACCCTTCAATAGCTTGTCAGGAGCTATTGCACCTCCACAGCTCCAGAGGCCAAGAAGAGGTAGAAAGATATATTGTATCTAAACTTCGCCCAAATGGGTTACTCGGAGTGCTGATGACGAATTTGAGATCCGTTCTCAAAGTTTCGGCCGATTACGGTTTAAGGTAGCAGCAGATTTACTCGCCCGCACCGCATCATACCGTATTCCACCGCAATACCAAAAACGAATGTCAGGTTTGTGACCAATACTCCAAATAACTCATATGGAGGAAGTTTGGGCGAGGTCCTTGATCATGACCTCAATAATGCTAGTCATCCGCACCTACCGTAAACTACCGTAATCGACCGAAATTTCAAAAACGGATGTCAGATTCGTTGATCAACATCCCATAGCTTAATAACCCCCTTGGGCGAAGTTTGGGTGAAAAATGTTTTTACCACCTCCTTGAACTCTGCCGGAATTGTGAAAGCATAATATTATATAATACTATATATACTATCTACAATAGTGCCGATTGTCTCTTTGGGTCATGTTCTAACCACAAGGTTTGGAGATTCAAAATGAACCCGTTGCGGAAATCCTCTTTGCATTTTTTGGAAAACCACATATAGTGTCATTATTCAGAACAAAATGTTGCTTCGAAGATAACCATGATGTGCAAGAAAGACTGCAGCCCGAGAACCGAACCAATTGCTTCATATACGACAGACCGGAGCATTACCTCTGCGCCGCCGCCAACGCCGGCGCAACATTCTTACGGAGCCCCATCTCTCACCGCCCCCGCGCTAGCTCCAGCCTGCAGCCAGGCCCACCCAACTTCAACAGGTCACAACTCGCTCAGGAGTTTCATTTTGCAATTTTGACATCCATATTCGTAATCAGGATTCCGAGCTCTTTCTAATGAGCCTGGTCTAAACTTGAAGTTCCATGGAAGGTCGAAACGCTTCCCTAGTTCATGATGATATCGGCCTTCGAGAGTTGTCATTTGTGTACACGAACGAATGGAACTAAAACGTCTGCTTGCGATGACTCGTGACCGCTCCCGTAACACAACTCTCGTTCCACAGCGCATCAAATGAGGTGAAAGAAGTGGTTCCAAAGCAGATCGTGTATCCGCGAAAGAGCATTTTTCTAGTAACGTGATAGCGTTCTAGTAAACGTAACCACCGGAAAAAAAGTTACTGCCTTTGAGGACGGTCCAATTAATGTGACTCCGTAGAAGCAGTAAGAGCTGCTAATACTTCGTCAGTTTGCAGGCTTCGTGACGTCTCTCACTATACTCAATCCCCTAGTTAACAGAACTAATCAGTTATTCACTGTTCTATTGTTGGATTGCGCGATTTCTCGTATCACTCAACCGTAGTAGGTGTTCTTCCGTCCTCTGTTACTCGAAGGAAATTCACACTTGTGTCAGCAAGTGGCCTATATGGCCTTTGTCATACCATCGCTCACCCCGAGCGACGGCTAATGATATGCACCCATATCGATTCCATCGCGCCACCCGATCGATATGGAAGCATATCATTAGGCGTCGCTCGGGGTGAGCGATGGTATGACAAAGGCCTATGGAACTTATAGTCTAGTTAGTATTCCATAAGGAGTGAAAATTCAAAGTAGAAACAATATCCACTGAAACAGCACAGGAGTAGTCAACCATTATATAATTAACAACCTGTCCATCATACGTCACAGTGGACCGATGTCTTCTAACGTTTGAATTGCTGTTTTGAAACTGGCAAAATCTGAACTGCGGAAGACATGGTGTATCGCTCACATCTCGTTTCTGCTACCATTTTTCTGCCCTTTTTTGTTGGGAGTTGATCGATTACGGTGCAAATCCAATCGAGAGGGGAGGAGTCCACCTGTCTTTCTCATAAAGACCACGATGAGAACAAAAAGAAGGAGAGTATCCAATTTGGTTTGAAAACCCTTCAGTTTGACGTGAAAATGGTAAATGAATTTTCGTGGTTGACGGATCGATGTCAGAGTTATCTGCGAAGGATAAAACTCTAACCAGTTTGTCGACTGGTCACCACATTGCAAATCATCGCACAAGAAAATTGCAAACGATATGCACATATACGTATGTAGAATGCATGGCGCATCCCTAAAAGTTAGCCAGTGAGCGTAGGCGTCCTTTTTATCCTTCACTTTATACTGTATAGGATAGAATTCCGAAGCCTCATTCCGATGCTCAACTTGCGCGTTCACTTGTCGTTACACCCATTGGAATCGCTTTGCATATCAACGGAGGTGTTTTCTATCTCTTCCTAAAATATTGTAACGCGTAGAGTTGAAAACAAAGGGTAGCTCGCAGTTAATGTTATTCAAACTTTCAAGGACGACGAACCTGTCAGCCGTCTAGGACATTCACGCCTGGATGAACTCGGCGTGAAGGAACGAGCTGCTTCGTCGTACTTTCCGGGAAACCGGTGGAATTATCGGTCGCGAACACCCAGTCTGGTTGAAATGGTTGCGTTTCCTTGCTATGCTCTTATTGAAGTGGAGCTGAACACGTCGTGTGTGCGATGTTTGGGTCGAACTGATTTCAAGGTCTGCGTCATCTGTGCAGGCGTGAAAGATCGTAGCTCTTTAGGATCAGGAATGGGCGGAAAGTTTGGAAATTTTCCCAGAAAACGTAAAACAGAAAGCTTCAAAATGATCGCTTTAGTTATCTGTTGAATCCGAAGATAAATTTTTACCAATATCAAATACTTTTATCCCGTTTTACGTCGAACTGGACACTTGTCGATGTAAGCTGGATAGTTTTTAAATCAAACAGAGCATCCCTCAAATAAAGGACAAGAGTGTGTGATTAAAGCAGATCCTCTCGTTTAAAAAAAACTTTTTCCAAAAACTCACTTCAAATCACTTTTCACAATAAATTGAGCGCAGTGCTTGAAATTTTCTATAATTTTGATTTTTGCAGTTAAAATAACGATGCGAATATTATTTCAACGCGCAGTAAACCAGCAATTTTTGAGCGTTCGAAAAAAGAGGTCACATCGTGCCCCCATCTACAAAGGTTGACACGATTATTCTTGATTATTCTTTAATTGATCGTGTAAATGCTGCTTACTTGGAGATGCAAAAAGGATATGTGTTTCTATATATAATTCTTTCTGTTGTCCCATTTACAAGCGCGTAACTGCACTAAATGAAACTTTTGCTATCAGTTAAAGGGAAATCGAGATGCCCGACGAGTGCATGTGGCCATCTATATTTTACTGAAGATTTGCTCTTTAAAGAAAAGCGTGTTATACACATACCCTTCTTGTTAGAAAAATGAAGAGATTTTATTGCGCTTCAAACACTGTGTTCGCGTTTTTGAAAAAAGCAAGTTATAAAATTTTCAAGGAAGACGCGCTCGTTTTGCTTTGGAAGATGATCAGTTTCATTTCGAAGTCTCCATCTTATTTTGAAAAAGTTTTCTTTAAATTGTCCAGCATGATGTGAAAATTTACGATTCTTACATCATGTTGTATAGGTAGGAACGCGGTACACGAGAGAGAGTCACTTTAGGGGGCATGTAGTGTTAGTAATAATTACTAACACGTAGTTCAGCTGGAAATCCAAATAATTCAAAATTAAATAACAATTTAAGTAGGCTGAATTCTGCTACGAAGGACAGTAGACTTACACTATCAATCAAACGATTCAGACAAAAAACAAAACGAGAACATGGCGCGATTTCTAATGGAAGCCATCGCGCAAATTTTCGAGCTTGGAATAGCCTAGAAACATCTATTGCAGTAGAGGCTATGATTTTGTGATCCAGATTAAATTCTGGCAGTCCATGGCATCTATGGCAATATTGTTGTGCCATGATATCTTCTGCTCTCTATCCAATTTCAGCCATTTCCCAGAGAACAGAAACAGAAAAAATGCCCAAAATGGGCAGAAAATCGGAAAACGGAAGTTCCACCCAACATTGTTTCCAACCATGGCAAGAACGGCTTCGGTCTCACTAAACTCCAGAGAAATGGTCGGCAACTTAGAAGACCTTTGGGATTTGAAGGGGAAACACCGGCATGTCTACGAAGTTCTGCGGGCTTCTCCGGAGCTAATTCTCGTCTCACCATGTGTTTCCTCAATTTCCTGCTACCATTAAAAGCTGTACACCAAAGGGGTTTCATCTTCATCCTCACCGACTGAAGAAATCTAGGCTTTGAAACCTCATGGTTAAACCGTCTTCTTCGCTGTTTCAGGAAATCATTGAGAAGGCTAGGGCTTATATTTAGGCTTCTAAAGGTTTATATTTGGGCTAGAAAACTGGTCTGTATATGCAGAAATGTTTTAATTTGAATGCGGCATAACAAATACACCATTATTTTTGACGAACCTAATAAGAGGTGAGTTACGTGTATCCAAAATAAACTCCAGAGATGTGCTGTGTAGGCGGATGCCCTTCAAACCCCTTATGCACCACACTTTTGGCACCGCTATTGAATTCAAGACCTTGAACTTAAGCACATTACGCGATTATTCTTGCGGATAGTGTGACTGGAGAAAAACTGGCTTAGTTGGTGAAGGTAAGCTGGTTGTGAGATGGTTTATTAATGTGCTCCTGATCAAAGCCTTCTCTTGAGGATAACATACTTTCAGGAAGAGACCACAGTGCTGTGTATAAACTTCTGGAAAAGCTGGTACAATTCTGCATCACAGACTATCCGTTCAGCATCATCCAAGTATTTAAGGGTAAACTGCGGCATCATTATAGACAAACGCCAAGGGTAAAAGATAACCGTTGGCGTTAATTAATCCCTTTTGGGATGCGCCACGCACTCAACTATGGGTTATCGTGGAGTCAATTTAAATGCGTGTTTGGCTCATACAGTGACTTGGCTAGCCAAAGGACAAGTCAGTGTTTTATCCTTCTCAGAAGAGTCTGAGAGTCTGAGAGTACTACAAAGCACGCACCACCATACTCACGCAAAAGTCAACTCTTCTCTCGACTGCGCTACCACACACCCAAGGCTTCAAGGATACCACGTCAAGAAAATCAAACTATGATTTTCTCGTCATGAGCACAGTAGACCAGAACACAACACAACGCAACACAACACAACGCAACACAACACAACGCAACATTTGTTAAACCAAAAGAGACACAAAGTAAGTTCTAAAAAGAGTGCGGCGAAATTTGGCTTTTTTTAGATTGGCAAAAGCAAAAAATCGAAGTTATCCAGTCAAAAAGTGATACAGAATCAGTTTGCATAAAGGTTGCTCCAAACGCTGGATTTTCAAAGTTTAGCTCAAGAACCTTTCTCCACGGTTTGCATAAAGTGAAGACTGCTTTTTCCAATTCGACTTTGTAGTTCGTTTTCTGAAAAAGAGGAGGAAGAAGAAAAATATTAAAAAATATTTCAAAGAGATCTATTCCTCGCTTTCCCATTATAATTCTCATGCGGGTAGAGTAAAACGTACTTGTGGTTTCGAAATATGAAGCAGCCGTATTTGAGCAGTGATCCGGTGAAGTTTGGCAGGTGAAGCAATTTCACTTCGACAAATATTCGACTGAACCTAAGAAGGAGTACAACTTATTCATCCGCAAAGTTTTTCGACATGGAATTTTTCGAGCTGTGAAAGTCGTTACTCACTTTTAATTAAGAAGGATGGAACGACCATTTTTTGCACTCAGCGAAGCAGTCTTAGAAAGTTGACTCCCCTTTAGATGATGATAACGCGGTGAAGACTCAGCGCAGCTTAAGAAAAGTACAATTTTTTCCGAGGAAAAAGAACTGCGTAAGAGTGAAATTAGTTCTTACTAATAGTGTTATAACTTACATTTAGTTGCGAGTTATGAAGCAGCCATAACCGCGCACAGATCGGGTGACCGGCTGGCAGTTTAAACAATCCCACTTCGGCTAATGCGGAGGCATCCCGGATGGTGCTATTCAAATATTCTGTGGGCATGTACAACTGGTACGCCTTGTTGTCAATGATAGCCTCGTCTACGCTTTTGAAGACGCGTTCATCTTTCTCATTCTCAACGTGCAACCTTCTCAAGGTGTCTTCAATGAGAGCGTATACATGTGAATTCTTTGGAGCTAAATTCGCCTTTTCCGCAAGTTCATATGCAGATTTAGGGGTGATGTGTCGTGAAAAGCTTCCACATTGCTGAATGATTGACACATGCCTCCACCACTTCGTTCTTTCCCCATGTTCAACTATAGGCCAAGTTTGGCGGAAGTCTCCTCCATCAGTTTTCCACCGAATGGTTTGACGTTCCACATCAAATCTTGAAGCAGGGACTCTACAGCTTCAAAGGCGCACTTGGAGGCCATTGAAATCTCATCCCATATTACTGCTTCAGTTTTCATTAACATCCTTGCCTTCTTCTGTTGCCTTTCATTGAGGATGGTCATTTTGATTAGCACCAATTAGTTTAAAAGGTGAATTCACCGTCCTGCCTGCTGGCAGAAGATTTGCTGTGATCCCTGTCCATGCAACACATAACACCTTCAAGTGTCTTCCTACTAAAATGTTGTCAACGGTATTGCAGAGGTAGGAATTGCTCGAACTATCAGTGCCATCCAAAAAAAGGCATCGATTGTCTTGGCGATCCACCGCTGCTAGGATATCGTCGGCCACAGCTCTTTGTCCTTCATTAAGTGCTACATACAGAAGGTTTCCTTCGTTCGCATGTGCTTCGAAATTTATCGGTGCCTCGAAAACGTCGTTTATTTCGGATTGTAGAGCGCTAACGAAACCTTGTAATCGTTTTCCAAGCTGCTCCATTCGATGGGCGACGTCACAGTAGGCGAAGCTAGTGCACTAGTCTCTATTAAGACCTCGATGAGCGAAATCTTCAGCCGTTGCCTCGGAGAACTCATCCAACAGAGCCGCTGCGTTGCTGACCGCACAGTAACATAGAAGGCAAGAAAAAACTACGGAGAGCTGGCGGCCATTGGAATTAGGTGCCTCCCAAAAGACTTTCTCGAAAACAGGAATCGTCATCAAGAAGACTCACTGCGTTAGCTGCATCGACAAATTTTTCGTAATAGCATCCGTAATCTGTTTTTATGTCGTCAATTGAAACATCGCCTTTACGATTGAGCAGAAGAATACGGAGTGCGTGCCTCTCAGTATCGACTGCAGAGAGTGAGGTCATCCTCTCTATAACCTGCTTTGCTCCTCGCCTACTTGGCTGCCACGCTCTATCTCTGAAGGTGAAGAAATAAGGAACATCGCTATAGTAGAGTTAGCAAGTATCTATAGGCATTGCCGCACATGCCTGAGTCGAGATGATACGGTAACCATTCTGAGGTTTGTTCGTCAGGATCCTGCTAATCTTGTATCTAATCGGAAATATGTACCTGTTACAAAGTGGTTGCGAGCGCGAAAGGCTACATGTGGCCGTCCATGTGGTGCTTGCATTGCCTCGAAGCCTCCTCGACCTCTGCGACCGCGTTCGACTCTAGGTGGCATACGTCCGTTTCTGTACGCTCCATTCCTTGCGTTCCTTTTCTGAAGCAGCAGACCGCCTCTTTCAAATACTGCTTGTCAACAGACAAATCAGCCTCAGCATTGCCACAATGCGTACGAGTTAGCTGCCGCAGATATGGCATAAAGAAGTTACGGTAGTGACACAGTTTCTCAAATGTCTGTACAATCTAAACAGAACGCCATACAAGTTCATCCCACTTCGACTTTGATAGACGACCACGCTCCTGGCTAGAGCCAGCTATGCTAACGTCGTCCCCTGTGACAGCAAGAATACCGTGTTGCTTGAGAGAAGCCGTAATCTCGTGCAAATGGAGTGTCGTCTGCTCTGATAGGCGAATACATGATTCAATATCATTTTCCTCAATTCTGAAATCGCTGATACTGAGGCTGTAAGCTCTCATATCAGTACATGATACTTGTTATTTGGTCTCATTAAAAGCTATAAGAGCATTCCTATTTAAAAGCACATACTATTAATTCCATGCACTTGAATGATATAAGCATATTAGGTGAGACGTTCGAAAAATGGACTCAAAGCGGCTCGAAGTAGGTCGCCTTGCATTGAGTGGTTATTCACCTTCGTAAGGAGGCACAATGCTCAGTTAAAACGAAAGTAGCCTAGTTCTGTTCACCACAGGATAAATGCACACCTCTGCTGTGTAAAGTTTTGAATTTGCTGTAACAGAAAATATTTAGTAGGGCTGCCTCACATGGTGCTCGCCTCCGAGCCGCTTTGCGTCGCTAAAATGTTCGCAAACCTTTCGAGAATAGGTGTGATCCATACTAAGGCCGTACGGTTCTGCCTCGCGAAGCTCTCAAGGAGCTGTAGTCTTGTACAAGTCGAGTGTGCAGTGTTCGCGAAGGCAAATACATGATTCAAGTCATTTTCCTCAAGTCTCAAGTCGCTGATGTTGAGGTTGTCTGCTCTCATAACAATACATGAGACTTGTTATTTGGTCTCATCACAAGCTACAAAGGTATTCCTATTTATTTATGACGTGGACTAAGATCACACGTGAAAATACAATGTTAGAATTAAAAAACCACAAACTTAATCATAAACAAGTAAATACAATTGAAGGTACTCATCGTAGAAGCAGCTTCTTGAAACTATTTGAAGGCAAATGCTCTTCATTCGGTTCTTCGTTAGTGGGGAAGATACGCCCGATTTCTCTGGGGACCTTCTGGTTAGCATTGGTTCGAATCCCTTCCTCAGGTCGAGCTCCATGGACTCTCGGGTGTTTGACATCACTTTTAAAATCAAAAATGACGTGAATTGCACCTGCACGAAAACCAAGAAGCGCCAAGAGAGAAACCGTGTGACATTGTTATTGTATATTATTGCAATCATTCCTCCTAAGTTTCGCTGTCGCTGTCGAGCAGAAAGGCAGAAGTGATCCCACCGCATAGGACTGCATCCATCCCCTTGTTTTGGCAACATCGACACTAACGGTCGCGACAATATAACGTGCAAGAACGACAAACGAACCTCATCAGCAAAACTAGCGTTCCTGTTGGTGATGACGTTCATTGGTTTCGAGAAAGACATATGTCTCCAAAAGCCTGGAAAACCTGTTAAAGGATTTCATGTGTGAGTATAGTATAGAATGTCTTGTACAACTCGAGGGAAAGGAAAAGGAGAGCTATAAGAAAAATGGCGACTGACGCCTGCTCGGAGGTCAAAATCTGATCGTTGTCATTGAGACACAGTATTCTCATTTGCGCGGCCTTGGCGGCGCGGTCCATCCTAGCATTATCCGTACCTTTATAGACATACCTATAGAGGTATTTTGCTGCTTTTATCATTCCACATATCTCCACATTTATATGGCTGTTGTATTTAAGTAGGTGATACGGGTTATAGGAAGCAATACATTCATCATCGTATTCGATTCCGTCAAGAGAAGTAAGCGACATGGAAAAGCCGTCAAATTGCACCGACATGGCTTCACGTAGTTCCTTTGGAAACTTCTTTCAGCACTTTCCGTCCTCCATATAGGGCGACTCAGGATCAATAACTCCGCATCTGCGATGCACCATGAACTTTTTGACGGCCTCGTATAACTCCGGCTTTTCCTTTGGATTAGGCATCTCAGCAGAACAGAAAATGTCGACTTCAGCGCTGGTGCGAGGCTTGAAATCGTTTTTCATTGAAAGCAATGTGGTAGTCCACGCTTCTGGAACTCAGTAACCATTACATAAACTAGCACTTGTCGTGCCGTGTCCCCTCTTTTTTGTGCTTGGACGCGAGCCTACTGCGATGACCGCTCGCGCTCTCATGCACTCTGCGGGGTAGGCCCTATTTTTTTGGGAGAGACGCGTTTGCTATGTCCCATTTACGAATCCTAAAAGGATTCTCAAGCCCGCGCGACTTGTCACGATACCACTGGGGCGTCCCACCAGTGGTATCGTGACCCTAATAGACCCGGCTGATAGCATTAGACATGAACACGTCCAACGTGTTGAGTCAATCGCGGACCACATAGCCTTCACAGGTTTAATAGTCCTAATGCCACATCGGATCTATCCTAGTCCTGGGCCACATAAATAAAAAGCATTATATGTAACAAATCTACTTGAGACTTACCGAGCGAGGCAGCAGAAGAACATGGGGTCTAAACAAGAAAAGTCTCAAAGAAAAAAAAAACGAAAAAATTACCTTTGTTGCGGCTGTAAGCAGGCAAAGTTGTGTGCCCTCTTTACCATGTTAGATCCTGGTTATAACATGTCAAGCGGCGGTCAGCACGCGACAGCGCCTTCATGCGCTTTCCTCACCATGTTAGATCCTGGTTATACCATGTCAGCCCGCGGCATGAGTTTATTCCATCGCTCTCCGCCCGCCGAGACGGTTGTGAACCGCGGCGTTTTTTATTTTCTGCTTCTTCGTCCGTTTTTGATTTTTTAAAGGCATCACCTCATTCTCTAGGAGCTGCTCGGTAAGTCTGAATTCATTTTATTACCTAGTTTTTAGTTATGTGGCACCTCCGGACTAGGATAGATCCTGCAACACCTAATAATAACATTCACTATCTACGTGTGGTCGGTCACACTAAATCAGTCACCTAGGGATCAGCGGGGTGGCGTAGAAGGCGGCAACGAGGGCTGGCGAAGGAAGCCCGGCAGCAGGGTCGACCACGGTGGGGTCGACAGCAGGGAACCCGGAGCACCGGCGACGCGGTCAGCAGGGGGCCCGTGGCACAGAGACCGACTTCGGAGGGCCACAACGGAGGGTCGACGGCGATGCGACCGATGCCGGGTAGGCCGGTAGCAGAAAAGCCGGCGGCTAGGTGGCGGGCGACTGGCGGGCTGGTAACGGAGGGCCGACGGCGGGCGATCATAGACGGGCGGGCTAGCAGCGGAAGGCAAATAGCAGACGGGCCGACCACGTAGGGCCGGCAGCGAGGCAGAAGTGTCGGCGAAGGGCCCGGCGGCGTGGCGGCCGGCGACGTAGCGGCCGCTACGTGGCGGCCGGCGGCGTGGCGGGTGGCCAGGCGGCGAACATGGAAGGGTTGGCAGAGGGCCGGCGGCGGCGGAGCGAAGGTGGGAAGGACCACGCGCACATTGGCAACAGGCCCAATTTAATCGTGGGAACCACGACAGCACTTCTCCAAATGCATGTTTTGAAGAGATCGTGATCGTCGTCAAAGTCGTCGGAGCTGGTGGCGGCTCTTCTTCCTCGGCCAAGCCGGTTGCGTCCTGTCGACGTGGCAGTTTTCGATATCCACCGACACCACGGTCAGTCGATATGGAGGAGGGTAACTGATTGGTCGGTGGCGGATCGCGGCTGTTCCACCGCCGCTACAGGTGAACCCTGGAAGACGGGAGCAGTTCTCGCAGGAGCAGCTTGGAAGCACCGCAACCTGGAGTCCCTTCCCTTGCCTTTCTCTGCGCTCGAAGAGCGCAGAACCCAGCTACGCACTTCCAATGAGCGACGGGAGCAGTTCTAGCACGAGCAGTTTCGATCGCACACCCTTTGTCGAGTCCTTTCCCTAGCCTGGTTCTGCGCTCTTCGAGCCCAGCCGTGGACTTCCCATGAGCGCGCAGGGTTAAGGAGGGAAGATTTCGCGCTCTGTCGCAAAGATGCGTGAGAACGATCGCGCGGATGTCAATTCGTTAGCCCAAATATTGCGGCAGGTGCGCGCGTGCGACGAGCGCTCGCGGCTTGGAAGAGGAAGGATAACCGCGATCGTCGGTGCTTCAATTTGAAGACTCTGGTGGTGATATCTGGGCGATCCCATGGCGAGCCATCGCGTCTTGATAGTTTTGAGGTTCTTGGGCCGCCCATGAATGATGATGCTAGCACAATTCCTCTTCTTGGTGGTCCACTGAAATTTTCATTATCTTCACTTAAGTAATCCCCAAGGCCGCGATAGCTATCGACGCGAAGCTCCTTTTGATGTGTTCTGTGGCAGTGCAGTCGATTTTGTTCTACCCTTACGTATGCGTCGGCTATGAATTGTTGCAGAAGCTTCTCGCCGTGCAGTAGTGGACTACATTCACCGCCACGAACGGGAAGGGGACAAGAATAATTCTTCATTTGATTGAGCCTCTTGTTGTTCGTACTTTTCAAGTTGATGTTCCAACCGTCTTCTCCAGTTGGAAAGAAAGGTATGTAAGAGGATCGCATCTTTCATCGATGTCACCGAGTTGCTGCAGCGTTCTTTCCCTTTGGTGAACTGCGATGCTTCGATTAGCAGGAACACCTTCGTCTTCGGCTATATATATATATATATATATATATATATATATATATATATATATATATATATATATATATATATATATATATATATATATATATAACAGCCACCACGCTCGTAGTCGGAACGTCATAACGGCAACGTGAAAGACATCTCTCCCTTGACTCCTCGAACACCATCTTTAGCCTTGTAGAAGGTCGCCGCTTTTTACGCGAGCGTAGCTCTCCCAGCATCTCCACTTCGTGTGTCATTTTAAATGCTTGCGCATATGGATTGATCTCTGATATGAGACGGCTTAGCGTCATCATAACGCCAGCGTCACAACCTGTATTTTGCACATTACTGTTTCTCTTCTGCGCAGCCTTCGAGCATTCCAGGATGTATATTTGACCGTGTTGCCTCAGTTGGCCTTCCTCAGGAGGTAATGGCCCAATACAATAATAAGTTTGATCATAGATTCGGAAGCAATAAGGCTCAGGAGCGCTAGGCTGCACAACCTGTGCACCCATAGAAGCCATCCCAAGAGCGGTGTTAAACATGAGAATATTCTGGTGCAAGTTCCTTTATAGCCTTTTCAATTCCACGGTAGCAGAAGGATTTATGTATTACAAATACATTCCGAATAGTGTCCGGGTAGCCTTGGAACTTCTGTAGTCGTGTTCGACCAAGGTTACAACACTGCATAAACCTTCCCGGATGCGTACTTGAATTCTCAGCTTCGAACTGCTTCGCCAGACAATCGGTGGAAAGAACAGTCATTGCTCCGAGATAATGCAGGTTTGCTTGTCGACGTTGAAGAGCTATTCCAGCTGAGTAGGATGTTCTACTGGAATGACCGATAGTCTTAATATCGTTTCGGTTTCGGTTTTCTTGATTTGCTGGTCTAGGTTCATGGAGTTCTGCTTGCGCATAAGGTATATATGCACCTCCCACGTGACCTGTACTTTGAGGTCCTCGCAGAAAGGGTTCAGCACCTGTTAAAAACGGGCTTCCCTTCAATAGTTCTATCATTGAGGCCGCCTTCACTAAGCTGCTCCGTATCGACTTGAAAAACTGCTTCACTCTCAATTACGCTTTGATTTCGACGTCTTTATCAATGACGTTCTACGTCTGCTTCGAGACGCGATTTGTTTCCAACAGGACTGTCGTGTTGCGTTGATTGTCGACGATGTTCTGCGTCAGAGTCAAACTGAGATTCTCTTTCGCATCTGGTTTCACCTTGCTGCGTTACGCGACGGGACTGTTCGTTGCTTTTATACCTAGTTACCCTATCAGCATCACTCTAACTCTTACGGGCTTCTCCGCGACGTTCAATGTCCGATTGAAATCGCGCTTCCCTCTCCGCAGAAGATTCAGTTCGACGTCTCCAGCGATGGCGTTCTGCAAATGTTCGGAGGCGTGCTTCCCTTTCATCAATACTTTCGTTCTGGCGTATTCGTCGCTGCCGTTCTGCGTCGGCTTGGAGGCGTATTTTCCGCTTATCAGCACTGTAGTGTCCCTTCACTTCATGAAGCTCCACGGTATGGGAGTCTTGGTTCGTTTGCTACGCTTCGAGGTTCTCATCACATGCTTCATTTGTGTTGTGTGTTCAACGTCTAAAGAGAGTAATAGCAATTAACACCTGACGACAATCACATTCAAGAAAAAGTATCCTTTGACCTTATTGAAGGAGCCAAACTGTCGAAAATTTTGAGGCGGAATGAATCCCGAGGCACTGTCACCCCCCCCCCCAACTCAGACACAGCGTCTGCGCCCTCATCCCAACTTTTTCAACAGTTCGACTTCTTTGATCGGGTTTGCTAAGGAAATGACTCAGCACCGAAGAGGTAGAACCACGGAAATTTTTGAGAACGGCTCCTTCCCTCCACCCGTCGTTTTCTGCTCCACAGCGGAATGATCGCTGAGGTAAACCAATGGCGAAACACGACGAGCGATCAAAAAACAAAACAAGTTCGTCAACATGAAAAGGAAGAATTCATCGAAAACGTCAGAAGACGCTATCGCGCCTTGATTGGGTCCCGCCTTGATTCGAAACTCCCGCGTAAATTTAAATTCCTAACGTCAAATCAATAAATCTTGAGACAGTGCACTGAGGGGAAGAAGGGTACAGTGTCTGCACCCTCCTGCTTAAAGATCGCGCATTCCAGAGGTGGAGGAGAGGTGGAAAAAATTTCGCCCAGACTTCGCCCAGGAGTTAGTTAGAGTGCTGATCGTCCTCCTTTGAAATTTCGGCCGATTATGAGAGGTTACGGTAGGCAAGGCTGACTAAGGCTGTCGATGTCGTAATCATTGATTTCTCCCAGGGGTTAGAGGGGTTATTTGGGGTGCTGATCACTAATATGGCATCCATTTTTCGTATTACAATGCACTGCAGTAGCTACTTTGGACGGCATTTGAGCGGGATGGATATGGGACGAAATTTGGGCGGAGTGGTGACCATGACCCTAGTCACTCGTACCTATTTTTACCTAGGACACTCCTCCGTAATACGAAAAACGGATGTCAGATTCGAGATCAGCACCTCAAATAACTCCCCAGAGGCGAAGTTTGGGCGAAATCGGTGATTATGACCTCGACAGCCTTATTCTGCCTACCGTAGCCTAGCGTAACTGGCCGAAAATCCAAAAAACAATGTTAAATTCGTGGCCAGAACCCCAAATACCCCCTTGGCGAAGTTTGGAGAAAGTTTTTCGACCTTTCCTCGACCATTGGAGCCTCAAAAGTACAATAGTGCCAGAAAGAATCCATCAAAAACGGCAGACGACGCATACGAAATGCGACCAACCATCGAAAACAGCAGAGGAATCATGGAAATGTTTGAGAAGAATCCTTAACACCAAATATTTAGTCATTTCCTTAGTAAAACCCCAAAAAGGAGACGAACTATGGAAAAAGTTTGGGTGGAACAGTTCACACCACACCGAAATTTTAGAGTCACATTCTAACTAAAGCTGTCACCAAACATTCAGGTTATCCTATTTATGTTACCAAAGGAGTCAAGCTGTCGAAAAGTTGAAGCAGAATGAATCCCGAGGCATTGCCACGATTTAACGATTTTACCGAATTTACCTATTTTAGCGTAAAAATGTTTCGCTAAAATGGTCGTTAAAAATTTAAAGAAAAAATTTAACGCACACCCCGGGTGCAGACGCTGCATCTGAGGATTTTTAACGATTATTTTTAGCGAAACATTTTTAAGTTGAAATCGGTAAATTCGGTAAAATCGTTAAATAAAATTTTCGTTAGCTGCAGTCAGTTTGGCTGTATTAAACTATATAAAAACCAGATTCCTGTCACCAAAGATTTTTTTCGGTTCCACCTGGCAATCTTAAGGTCATACGTTCATCTACACAACAAATAGCAGCAGCTTCAAATTGCTAAATCAACTCACTAAGATTTTAAAGACAAACAGTAACGATAAGACTTTTGAGCTAACAAATTTCTTACTATGCCTAGTTCGTTTAGCTTGTGAGTTCGTCCGCTTTTGATATGCCCAATGGCACGGCTGAAAGTTTTTGAGCGCTTTCATTTGTCATTTGTCCAAAACTTTTTACAGAACTTGCGCTCATCAATTTGAGCTTTTTGGAAGTTCATACATTTGCCTGTCTCACAGAGTGCTTCCTTCCTTTTATCTCACAAGATCCTGTTCTTACTGCGGAAATCAACCGAGAATCAAGTGAAAGGCGACGGACTGTTGACCAAATTTGAACCGAATCGGATTTTTCTGCATTGAGTATTTATGCTTTTGCCACTCAAGTAACGTAGATTTCAATCGTTAGGCTCTTTCTCATAGGCATTCCAAAGGAAAAGCATAAAGAACACGCTTATTTGAAAGGGCGTTTTTTGCCTTACATTAACAATGGTCAATCTTGCCTTTATACTTCCTAATTCCTCCAAACAGAGTTCGTCACTGTTTCTCATTCTTTCACGACTTTTCAGCAATTAACCTTTCTGGTTTTCTTCTTGAGGCACTAGTACCATACTGCACATTACATTTGCCTGAGGATCGGATGTCTTTTGTGCTTCTTGATTTTCCCCCACTTTCGAAAACACTTGAGTTTATAATCGGTATTATAGTAAATTCACGAATTAGACGAGAAAATTCATAGACATAAAGGAAATTTCTGGCCGTAAAAGTTTTAAAAATTTCATGCAGTAGACTGCATGTAAAGTACCAGCTCTCATACTAATATTTTTAACTAAATATAATAACTGAAAAAGGATGGTCATCAGGTTCTTTCTTATTGATTTTATTGCTTTCATGTACATATTCGCTGTTCTCTGTTTCTCGTGTATACTGACTTTGCTTCTCCCAAAAAAAAAACTGCTAACGGCCCATGAATAAGACGAAAAATTGGGCTAAATCGTTGACATGCACGGCCGGAATTCAATAGAAGCAAAGCGATGTCACTACCAGTAGCCACGCTCCGTAGTCAGTCGAGGCTCAATGTAACGTAGTCCTACAACCGTCGTCTGATGCTGCAGGAAAAAACCGTTCAACTTTCCGCAAAACGCGAAGAAGAGGGGAGGACCTTTCTTCTTTCCTTGTTTTTTCTTATCCTTGTTTTCATTATTTATGTCTCGTAGCGTATTCTTCGCCTTTTTATCCCTTTCCAACCCCTCTTATGAAATAAATATCATAGAAAACTGAAAAAAAATGGCTGGTTGGTTAAGTATAAAGAGAAGTACTACGTAGCAATCAACCGAGACAAACAGCCCCCGCCTATGAAGCCCAAAACCGCGCATCGACGGCGGTTTTGTGCTTCGTAGGCGGGGGCCACGCAAATATTAGGTTGGTGCATATGTTCTCGGACATTTGATCCCTCCTGAATTGAAAGCGCATTTTCCCGCCAAATTTCTCAAATGTATCAACGCTTAAATGATCGTTCGATAGAGAAAGGAAAGGGCTACAAAACTGTTCCTAACATTTACTTAACGTCAGCTATTATGGCTAAGCAATTCATCCCAACTGAGACGCATATTCGGCACGTCATGTTATTCCTGCATCAATCTGGCCTCATTGCCAACGAATCGTATCGTTGCCTGAAGGATGTTTACAACGAGAGTGCTCCTGCTCGAAGTACTGTGTACTAGTGGTTCTCAAAGTTTGCAGTTGGTGAATTCTCCGTTGAAGATAATGAACGAGAAGGGCGCCCGATGACACAGGATTTGGATGGTCTCCGAAGTAGAGTGGAAGCGGACCCATACCAAACCACTCGCTAACTATCAAGCACTCTTGGTGTTAGTCACTCAACAGTCGTTCGAGGATTGAAGTCGATTGGCAAGGTGCAAAAATTTTTGGTCGCTGAGTACCCTACGACTTGGATCGCAGAGCCGATGTCGGTCTTTCTCTCCTTACCCTCAGAGGTATCCATGGATGGCTGGACAACCTTGTCACCGGGGATGAGAAGTGGATACTCTACTGTAATTATTACTGGCGTGCACAGTGGGTTGACGCAACTGGAGAGGCAGAGGACGTTCCGAAACCCGACCTTCACGTGAAAAAGTTGATGCTATGCATTTGGTGGAGCGTTCTTGGCGTAGAATACTGGGAGCTGCTGGACGAAGGGATAACAGTGACGGCAGAGTTTTACGTGAACCAACTGAGGAACTTGAGGGCCCACCTTCAAACCACACGAGGGGAGCAAGTGAAGGTGTATTTTCAACACGACAACGCTAGACCGCATATTGCTAGAGCGACGGCGGCTGAGTTGGCGGACTACGGATGGACCGTTCTTCCACATCCACCTTACTCACCAGATCTCACTCCTTCTGATTATCATTTGCTCTCAAGCCTTCAGCGCTATTTGGACGGCCAGCAATTTAGGAACCGAGAGGATGTCAAAGAGGCACTGCTCACATTTTTCGAATCACAACCGGCAACGTTTTGGAGAAAAGGCATCCATGACTTAACAGCACGTTTTCGAAAGACAATTGATGTAAAGGGTGGTTACTTCAAATGATTTGATATTGTTGTTCGTATGTTGTGATAATAAATATTTCATGCCCCAAATGTCTGGGAACTTATGCACCAACCTAATAAATTGATCAAAGAGCAAAAAATGCCAACAGTTCTCGAAATACGAGGTCGACATCAATTGCCTATTTCCACTGATTCAAGTAAGTAGAGGGTTTCTTCGGTGTCGCAACGACACTGTGAAAGCTCATCCAAAAATCGTCCAAAATGCATTTACATAAAGAAGAAGTAAAAATTCAAAATGGTGCGTAAAATGTTGTTGACGCAATTTGGCGGAAATTTTTGTCGTTAAACTTCGACAAAAGTTTTCAACGAAAAAAGCCGGTAAAACCGGTAAATCGTTAATCGTTGAATGCACACCCCTGGTCAGCACCCTCCTGCTCAATAATTTCTCCCAAACGTTTCAACAGTTCGACTTCTTCAGTGGGGTTTTACTAAAGAAATGACTCAGCTCCGACAAAATTGAACCATAAAAATGTTTGACAACGCCTTCCTCCCTCCCTCCGTTGTTATCCGCACCACAACGCAATGATTATTGTTGTAAACCAATAGCGAAACTCGACACGCGACCAAAAAACAAAGCAAACTCGTCAACATAAAAAAGAATCCATCTGAAAACATCAGAAGACGCTATCGCGCCTTGATTAGGTCCCGCCTAGATTTAAAACTCCCGCTCAAATTTAAATTCAAGACGTCAAATCAATAAATCTTGAGAAAGTGCGCTGAGCGGAAGAAAGGTACAATGTCTGCACCCTCCTGCTTAGAGATCGCGTATGGCGATGGAGCGCGCAAACTTTCGGGCGTAGTCAAACTGAGGAAAAAATTGGAGCAGAATGGATCCCGAGGCAGAGTCACCCTCCCCCACTCCAACAAAATATCAACATGCCTCCCTCCCTCCCTCCGTTGTTCTTCGCACCATAGCAGAATGATCATTGAAGTAAAGCAATGGCGAAGCACAACAAACAAAGCAAACTTGTCACGTCCTCTGAATCCCCTGGCACGTTTGAAAACTACAATCCCACACCACACACATATATGCCTCACACATATATTAAATATACTGAAATAATTGTCGTATCCACCTGGCTTTCATCCATTCTGTCTCTTTCCATAATAATAATGAGCTTGGTAGCTACGGTTCTTTTTCCGTTCAGGTGTACGGTTTTTTGTATAATTCAATGAATAGGATCGAAAAGCACTATGCTGTACTTCTGATGCTGTTAGTATTGTTTCATTCGATTAAGAGCGCGCCTATGAGTGCAATAAATAAATAAATAAATAACAAAATAAACTAGAAATAGAAGAGGGGAAGAAGGCTGGCGGTTCTTCGATGACGACCAGATGTTGGTGGAGTGAGCGGAGAGTGACATAGGCAAAACGGTTCAGTGGCAACTACCTTTATGTAAGGCAAATCCCAAAAAGTACCCATTGCACCGCTTAAATACAAATCACTCCAAAACATTGAACACCGTATCTCCGCTGGAATCGAATTAGCGAACCCCGAAGAACGTCACAAGATGTTACATTTTGCAATATCCTGTGACACTCCAGGGCCACACGCAAACAAATTTGACAGCAGAAGGCTAACACATAATATTACTTAATCGCAAGCCACTAAATCTCTACCAAATAAACCAACACTCAAAACGAAATCAATCGAAATTATCTATAAAGTGATCGTGTCATGCTGGTAGCGTCTCATGTTGTTGGCGCACGTAGTTATCGATTGAGAACTCGCGCATCCGTCGTTAGGCCCCGTTTATATTTCGACGCGGAGCGACGCGACGCCACGTATAGTGGCCATATTGATTGTGCGACGCGATCGATCAATTTGGCCTCATTGCGTGGCCATAGCATCGCGCCGCGACGAAGTATAAACGGGGCATTAGCATGCAATAACCGTTCGCGAGGTTGCCAATCGAGCGCAGAGCAGCTACGAATGCAGAAGAAGGGGAACTGGGATGTTGAAGGCACTCAGTCGTTGGAAGTAGCGAATATCTCACGAAGCTGTAGCCGACTATGCAGATGAATAGGGGAAACTCAATTGGAGCGGTAGAGGCGAAAGCAGGACGACGACGAGCACAGCAGCACAATAATATGGGAATCGGACGACGAGGCAGGACCAAGAGCGCGGCGATGAGTGCTTCGAACGCTGACGTCAACGGTGCACCTTCTCGCGAGCCGAGACGAGAATGTTTAGAATTTTCTCCTCTTAAATGACGCAGACGCCGAATTCTTTGCCACAGTGGCGGCTAGAGTTGCATTTCCAACATGAACGCTTCTCGAGGACTTTATGTCGTTTTTCGGATACGCTTAGTAGTGAACGGCATTGCAAAAAAGGACGCTAATTTTTTATCACAAAAGACACATCGTAATGACAAGGGCGTAGGAGTTGCTTTTCCGCTTATTCTTGTTAGGTGCGGTTGAGTTCGTGGATCAAGGTTTGAGCGGTTTGCCTGCTTAGGTGTACGTGATTCAACGTGAGATTTTGCAGTTATTTCGTTTTCAATAACTGTCATAAGCGTCTCTATTGTACCGTCTTCAAAGTCCCTTAGTTTGGAGCACGAGCTCAACAATGCTGTGAGGAAATTTGCGTAGAATTATTTCTCTCCACATAGCATCTTTTGTTTGGCGTATGTCTTGTACAGCAGATGCATTTGGTTCAGCAAAATATGTATTCTGTCGAAGACGTATTCGTTATTCTGCGCGCTAGTATCTGCTTGAGGAAGCTCTTTAGGATGCTGCACGATTTGAGCTTTGTTATCCACTGTATTTCCGTACTTTTTTTTACAAATGTCTGTATCATCAGTCATAGTTTTGTGGTACTAGTTGGATTAGCTTTATGCCCTGTCGGATAGAAGCGAGTATTCTACAGGTGCTACTTTGTCGGTGGAAGTCTTATGGGTTGGGCTGCGTTTTCTGGATGCGAACTTGTTGCCTTGGAGTTCGTCTCGCGTAGGATGAACAGTGAAGACTACCTGAAATTGCTCGGAGATTACCTTCTGCCATATTTCAGAAGATTTCGTAGGCACAACCTTATTTTCCAACAAGATAATGCATCCATACACGTATCGCAGTAACTACAGGTTGGCTCAACTCCAACAGAACTCAACATTTGAAGTGGCCTAGCTGTTCTAAGATCTCAACCCGAAAACTAGAAAGCTTGTGGCACATTCTTTTATACAGTGTACAAAAATGGAACCGCTTAGACATCGGTTTCTGATCTGAAGAACGCCATACTTCATGCATGGGCCAATGTTGAGCGAACTGTTATTGATAACCTAATCAGTAGTATGCAAAATAGAATTTTCGATATGGTTGCAACAAAGGTGATGTGACGAAGCACTAATCTTACTTTGTCTGTAGGGACTTTTGTGATTAATTAAGTTTTCTATGAAGCGAACTCATATTTTTGCACCGGTCTCCATTTCTTAAATTTTCAGTTAAAGTTTGTGGAATCCTGCTCTGATAAGATAAACTGCTTAGATTTCTTCTGTAGAAGTTTTCCATAGTGAGGAATGCGATGGTAACATTACTGAGCCTCGGCAGTTGGTTCTTCGGGTACCAATGGACAAACCGGGGGTGAACCTATTTTGCACCGAGTGTATTAAGTTATAATAAAGTTTATTCGATTATTCGTTTGTTTCAAATATTCGATTATTCAGAAATTCGAATAACCGAAAAATGGGGTTATTCGATTATTCGCTCATTCGAATTTTCGAAAAATGGGGCTATTCGATTATTCGGAAATTCAAATAACCGAAAAAATGGGGATATCCGATTATTCGTTCATTCGAAAAAGTTTAAAAAAGCACAAGTATACTAAGTAACACCGTTCCATTCACTATCAAAAGCGCTATTGAATGGTGCCCAAATCGGCCAGATTCCAAAATATTGATTTCGGTGACGTCATCGGCCCTCCGATGCGGCCTCACCCCGATGCGAAATTTTCAAAAAATCGGTATCTTCAAAATTGGTCGAGATTGACACCATAGAGCTCATCGAGTTGAACAGAATGGTCTCACTGCGAGTGCCGAAAACTCAAAACCGGAAGGAGTAAAGGCGGAAGAAGCTTCACTGTTGCCGTCCGCCGCTCTAAAACGGCAGCTGTAACTGAGGCAGGTTAGGCAGCTGAAGAGCTGTAAGCGCTTTCTTGTAAACAAGTCAAGTGATCTGTTAGCCTATGCATTTGTATGCCGTCAGCTCATCGCCTCTTTCCGCAATGATCGACTGAAATCGAAAAAATTGGTTGTACAAGCCTGAGCTGCATGTTTGCATCACCGTGACTTTGTCCGTTCTTAGGCTACATCGCTGCGCTTTGGCGAGCTGCTAAGGCTTCTTACTGACTACAAAATCCACAAGCTGCAGCCGGGAGGGTTCACACTTGACAGAGTTATCGCGCTCCAAGCACGCCCGCGCGTGCAATTTGCGAGCGGTCGCGCCAACTCGACTGATAGGTTCGATTCTATATGCGTTGTTCACGGCGCACTCCAGATACAAGCTGGACAGTCCTAGAGCAATGCCTAAGCAGGGCGGACGGAAATTTCTGATAAAACTCCCCAAACGCTCATTCAACAAGCTTTCGCGCCCACTCGATTGATAGGTTCGATTCTACATGCATTGTGCACGACGCACTCCAAAGGCAAGGTGTACAGTTTTAGAGCAATTCCTGAGTAGGAAGGCTAGGAATTTTTGTTAAAACTCCTATAGACCATGCTCGTCCGAACGCATGGATAAGCTCCTTCATTCAGCCTAACGTCCAGAAGTTGAGGGTGCCGTGTTGAGGGTGGATCGAGCAAATGAGCCCTTCTCGTTACCGACCTTTTAGTTAATAGCAGTCTTATCTTTGATAAGTTCTGGGAGACACTACTTCTTAAGATCTTCAGGAACACGTCTCCAACTCGTTTAGAGCTCTTTCTACTCACGTTCCTAACGTTTTAGTGCGGGCTTATAAAACGTACATCAGTACATCGATGCTCGAATATGGCGCTGTATGTAGAATTCAACCCGCACAAAAAGAACTTGATTAAGAAGATTTAACCAGTGCAAAATATTAACACTAAGAAAGTTTTTGTGCGTTCTTTTGGTTTTCTATGATGGCATCCCCTCTACGTAGGCTGAAATGGTACTAATCAGAGAATGCCTTCAGCCCTTCATGGAACTTCGGCCTAGACCAATGCCATTTGAAAGAGCTCAAAACGCTTAAAAGGTATCACTGACGCCAAATCACAAAATGCAAGACTACCAGCACCGGTGGAGAACGAACCAGTGACCATCTCCGTGCGAAGCCAGCACACTGCCACTGCGCCGCCGCCGCAAGTCGCACGGCTTGTGTAGGTGCGCTGATTACGTGACGCTTCATTAGCTTCATTAGCGTGCACAGCTTGCACTCGACAGCGCAAATTTTCACCAGCCATCACTCGCCCAGGAGATCCATTTAGCAAGTTTGTTCTACAAATCTTCGTAATCAGTGTTTTAAGCTCTTTCGGTCATGGCATAGGTCTCTGTCCTAAGTTTCATGGAAAAATGAAGGCATTCCCTGGTAAGGACTGAAAACGGCAAAAGGTTGTTCGACCTCGTAACGCTGCACAAAGTTCTGTACTGTCAATGCAATGTCGCGCTGCATCATTTCGTAGTGAAGAGGAGCTCATTCACCCGAGGTAGTCGAGGCAAACTTTGTTACCATAAGCCGGAATAGTTTCGGCACCACTTTTTCCCATTTGGACAGGGTCGGAACACACCAAGTTAAGCAAAAAGCTTTGTGTACTGGTTGATTTCGCGTTTTTCTTAAAGTTGTTTGTTTACTACTTGGACTGTCATCTGAATACTATGTAATTGTCTGTAGTTGTTCCTAATTACTGATTAAATCCGATACCTCTTTTAGTATTCGTTAAGGCAGATTTCCTGTCGTTTGTACTACTAAAGGCATTTTGTACTGCTTTTCAATATTCTTAATGTTAAAGACAACCACCATTGCGCAGGAATCATATATTTGGTATGATAAGTGTTTACATCCCTGTAGCCGCTCCTTGACCATTCTCCAAAGGTTCTATAGGTTTTAATCAGTCATTTCATCCCTCTTTCACTTTTCACAACATCGCGGTCGATGTACTTGTTGACGATTTCCACCAGACATGATGTGATTTCAGTGACATCACCGACCTGTCTGACAATCTAATGGCAATCTCATCTTTGATTCAGTGTCGTAAACCGCCTGGACTAGAGAATTCCGGGAGTCTGGAACACCAGAGCACATTAGCGGTGCAGAGGCGCTCAAATTCGGCTGATAAGGTGTCACTTTTGGAAAGCATACATCAATTATAAAAACGTGGAATTACGAGTATGTGATCAGGAAATGTCATCGTGGGCAATTCTCTCATCATATTCCATCATAATCTTCTGTCGTCATATCCAGCCCATTCCGGCAGAAATTTTTTCGTGCCGAGAATAGCCACATCTTCAAGGCAAGGTTGGAAAAGCTTGATCTTTTGCAAATTCTAGAAAATAATAATGTCTAACGATGAGGTCTTTGATTGTAGCCAACTTTCACCTTCCTCCTTGCTATAGCTCGTCAGAGAAAATCAGCCGGCCCCGCTTATCATCTTGCACTGCAGTTTCAGGAAGATACCAGCAGTCCAATGAAGCAATAGATTTTTGAGAATATAGTTCTCAATCATGATTGTTAATTAAAATGAGTGTTTTTCTAACCAACATAATAATTCTCAGATCGTAGGCTGGTCATTGTCTTATGGGTGATGTATACGTATGTATCTATGTAAAGACGGCATCAGCAAGAGTAGCTCCTGGTTGCATTTAATATTTTTATATGCATTTCTCTTCTGTCCAACTTAAATGAATCTCATTCTCCGTATCGACGTCTTTCGTTCGTGCGTTTCAATATGCGCAACTCGTTCTATGCTACGGCCTGAGGTGCGTACCAGGGATGAGCGGATAATGAAATTTTGAAAACCGGATATCGGATAACGGATAATTTTGCCCGAAAATGGCCGGATAACGGAAAAACGGGTAACGAACAAACAACAAAAATTAAAACTCGTTTTAAATTCCACTAATTTCAACAACAGATCAGGACTTGAAGCGCTGTTAATATATAAGCCATTTCTAGACATTCTAGTACTGTTTTTTAAACGTTTTGCAGTCGCCACATTAACGACGCTCTATGGGGTTTTCTGCTCATCCGTAGGAAGACAAACGCACAGCAACATACCCGCCTTTGACCTGGATTGTCTTATTTGTCAGCCTTACACTGCGCTTAACTCTTTTTTCTTCAATTAGAGCAGTTGAAAAATAGAATAGTCCTTGGAAGAGCAATTCCTCCGATGTCTCTAGAAATAAGAAGGAGGCAGGAGACATCCAGCGAAACAACCTCACATAACGATCTTGACCTACACATGCTATGAACTGTTATTGTTGTTGCTGCTCGACAGCATCCCAAGATCTAATGTACTTCAGTGTGGAATTATCTGGAATGGATAAAATGCTAACTTTTAGGTAATAGCTGCAAGCAATTGTGTACGGCCAACACACACTCAAAGAATTATGACATCCAGACCTTCTGGATCTGAGGAAGAATATCCGACCCAGCCCCAAAACGGAAGTGTTTCCTATGTTGCAGATAAGTTTCTCAAAAAAAAAACTCACAAATTAAAACAAATCTCTGTCTTCAACACATACGATGATAAGTTTGTTCAGTAGTTTATTGCTCTCCTAAAATTTTTAATGGAGAAGTTGCTTACCCTATGTATTTGGATTAATCCTATTTCTTTTGCTAGTATTCGTTGCTCTACTGCAGTATTTTTTGATAGTTCACGACGGCATATGGCTAAAAAGGTACCACTACCGCCTGCATTCAAATCGAGCATACTGCAATCGTGTGACCACAAATGATACGATGGAAAGATCGGCGTTAAAAAAATTCTTCCCAGGATGCGGCTCTCCACTTTTGACGATTGCTAGTAGTAGTTTGGTATGCCTTCTTGGTCAGAACATGACTTGAGATGAATGAACAATGCTGTGCTAAGTAGGCCTCATATAAGTATGGTGCAGGCTTAGTGGGCCTTCTGTAGGGCTGGCAGATATATATCTTTAAAACTATGTAGCAAGTTTCCAAGTGAGGAAACTTCAATTAACCCTTCCAGATTTGAATACTTCTGTTGTTTCTGACGACCACTTTTATGATCATGAAGGTTTCTGTACACAGTACACCCATCACCACGTCCAAAGCTAAGATTCATCTAATTTGTTGTTCGTTATCCGGCGATTTTCGGCCTGATAACGAACAGCAAAACGGATAGGCCAAAACCGGAAACCGGATAACGGATAACGGATAACGGTTAATCCGCTCATCCCTGGTGCGTAGCAGTTTAAAGAGGCCTTTGAGATACAGTGTCCGCCTTGGGGTCGTGTGCTTGGGTCGTAGACTTGGCGCATCTTATAATGCGCATGCAGGACGTCCTCGAGGAGAGAATTTTGTATACGCTCTATGTTCTTTTTAGGATTTCAGCAGCCTTTGCAAATTATTATTTTCTTCCATTGTAAGAAACAAGTACGGACTACTCTTCGACAAACGTCTTTTTTCCATTTACAATCAACCAGGCAATGAACTTACAACGATCTCAATTTGTCTAGTTTCAAACTGGAATTCCCATATAATTCACCAATGGATTGAAGAACACTCAAATCGAACATATTACATGTAGTCTAGTCTACAGGGTTTGTCTTGTTTATTATTTATGGCGCGCCCTTTTTGTAATAAATAAACAAATAAATATGGGCTCTCATCCAGCCTTCCTTCCAATGTCGATAAGGTAGACCGGGTATAGCGTTTTGCTTATCCTTCCTCACCACATTGCAAAAGAATGCATCAGTCTGGGCTAAAGATATCCTTTTTGAGAAAACTGTCTAATGGCGTCTTTCGAAGTAATGTAATATGAGTGTCCGGAAAGTTTTGAGAATTTTTGGTGCATTCAAATAAAGTGACATATCTTCTTACAGGTTCTGCGTTATACCATGTTACTATAACTACTTGTAGATCATAGCGTTCTGATCTAAACCCCAATCAATACATTTGCCTTGTCTCGTAGATTACGAGAATCAGTCAGTCTTATCATGTCCAGTCCAACTGACTGACTACCGCATCCTTTTGCGTCGATGCTTCCTTCAACTCAACCGAGGCCCATCAGCAGGTTGTGTCGCTGATGTGTCAAGAGTGTCCCTCCACTGCTACGGTGTACCGCTGGTTCGATCGATTTGCAAAGGGAGACTTCTTCCTCGACGATGCTAGTTGTCTCCTCACAACTAGTAGAGATGGAGTCCAGGTTACCCGCTGACCACAAGTATGTACGAAGGCAAGATTCATCTTCTGATGGATAAGGCGAGGCCACCCTTTGCAAAGACTACTCAGAGCCAGCTAGAGAAGCTGGACATCGTGTGACCTCATCCACCTTACTCCCCGGATCACTCTCCCTGTGATTTCCACGCTTTCCGCAGTCTCGACCACTTCTGCCGTGGACGGCAGTTTCACCACAACGACGACATTGCGCGCGCAGTCGACGGATGGACAGCGTCACGCCGGACCTCTTTTTGGAGAGATCCATTTGTTCCAATTGTCTCTCTGCCCGAACGATTGAGGAAGGTTGTGACCACCAAGGAATCATACGTTGGTAATTGACTAATCTTTTGTAAGCTTTTTGGAAATTTTTCTGCTCCGGTGCCCGATGGGTGTGTCAATTTTATAGAATTTTTGTTCTTTGAAAAGATAGATAAAAGATAAGATAAATAGAATTTTGCTTTAAAGCACAACTAGGTAGCAATGATTTAGTGCATTAAAATACGAAATTGCGCCATGCACTCGAAAACCTTGCCGCTATATTTGTTCGATTGGTGGTGTATATGTTGTTTACATTAAGCACCAAAGTGAGGATGTGTGTGCTTTACCTGATTTGTTATCGATCTAATGTTTAGAGGTGTAAATCTTCTTGCAAACAAAAATCTTATTATCAATCGAATAAAAACGGCGACATCTGGGACAAGAGAACCGCCTCTTTTGGAGCTAAAAAAACGGTCGCCTCTTTAACGCAAGTTTTAAACAACCATTTTTTCTCAACAATTGAGGATTTCATAAAACTTCAGACACAATGTGTTCACTAATTGGGTAGGTGAAAAAAGCAAGATATAGTAGAACTTTCCTTCCACAAAAAAATTATTCTGACCTTTTCTCTAGTCTCTAGTTTTTTAATGGAATGAGGCTGTTTTGACACAGTTTGATTAATCCAACCCACGCCCGTGCAGAAGATCACCGTGGAGAAGACTGAAGCGGTTTTAAAGATGAAGCCGGGCAAAGGGACTGGGCTCGACGACGTGGTGGCTGATTTATAGAAGTCAATTTTGGCATCCTGCTAAGTGGTTGACGAAGATCCTTCACGTCAATCACGTTGTAGTAGAGAAGAAAGTGTCTGCGAGTTGGTGACAAAGTCCGACGATTCCGATTTGGAAGAAGAAGGGCAGTCTTGCTGACTGCTCCAATTACCGTCCGATTCGCTTGCTTTCGCACAGCATGAAGACCTTCGATCGAATCCTCGATAGACGAATTCGTGAAATCGTCATGCTCTCCGACAATCAGTGCGGCTTTGTGTCTGGTTGTGGGACACTGATGCTCCTCTACACGCCGCCCTCCTCCTGTTAGAGAAGCACCGCGAAAAACAGAAGACAGTACATATCGCCATCTTCGACTCGGAGAAAGCCATTGACTGCGTACAGCGTGAAGTGATATGGTACGCCCTGCGACATCATAGAGTTCCTGAAGAGCTCATAGAGTGGGTGCGAATTCTCTACTCCTGTCCAAAGAGTCGAGTTCAAGCTGCAGCTGGAACACCGATGGAGTTCCCATCTCTCTCGGAGTACACTAGGGTTCTTTTCTCATTTTCTTTTTTTCACTCCTCTTTGTTGTCGTCATGGATGCCATTATGCGAGATCTTCAGCAGTCTTTTCCATGGACCCTGCTTTATGCTGATGACGTGATGCTCGCTTGCGAAGACAAGCGCGAACTCAACCGAGAGGTGCAAGCCTGGTGTGATCGTTTGGGGCGTTTTTGACTTAAATTGAAGAAGACAGAGTATCTAACGACGGACGATTCAAATCAGTTTTTTTAAGCCTCAATTGGCTGGTATCGAGGTTGTAAGCTGTCACAACGATGTCTTGTTGCGATCAAAACTTCTAGCGCCAGGCGGGACTCGAACCCGCACCTCCCTCTGACCGGGCGGGAATGCTCTACGCCATTACACCACCGGCGCCGTTTGATCGAACGCAACATCCTCACCTCGTGGGACCGATCAGCACCCACCCGTATCCGGGATGAGCTGGCATCCCGGATACGGGTGGGTGCTGATCGGTCCCACGAGGTGTGGATGTTGCGTTCGATCAAACGGCGCCGGTCAGATCAGCACCCACCCGTATCCGGGATGAGCTGGCATCCCGGATACGGGTGGGTGCTGATCGGTCCCACGAGGTGTGGATGTTGCGTTCGATCAAACGGCGCCGGTGGTGTAATGGCGTAGAGCATTCCCGCCCGGTCAGAGGGAGGTGCGGGTTCGAGTCCCGCCTGGCGCTAGAAGTTTTGATCGCAACAAGACATCGTTGTGACAGCTAAAGACGGACGTTTACTGAGTCCAGCCCCATCAAGTTCAACGGCATCTAGCTTTCCCGTACTTCAGTCTCTGAGTACCTGGGATCAGCAGTGGCAACTGACGGCAAACTGATGGTCGAAGTGAATTCACGCGTGAGTGCAGCTTTGTCCAAGTGGCGCTCATTAACTGGTGTGCTCTGCGATAGGAAGATACTGGAGCGCTTGAAGTCGAAGATCTGCAAAGCAGTCGTCCGGCCGGTAGCGATGCACGGTGCTGAGTGTTAGCCTGCCACTAAGGAAGTTGATCCTCAGCGTTATGGAGATGAAGATGCTGCGCTGGACAGCCAGAGTCACTCGCATGGACCGCATCCGAAACGATGTCATTCGGCAGAAGTTCGGTGTCGCGCCGATAGCCGACAAGATGCGCGAAGCTCGCTTTAGTTGGTACGACGACGTTCTGCGTAGGAAAGAGGACAATGTCTTCAAGATAGGTCTTAATTTCGGCGTAATTGGAAAGCGGCCTAGAGGGCGCCTGAAGCAGCGCTGGTGTGATACGTTACGCATGGACTTGAAGGTTGCTGGTGTCCACCCTGATCTATCTGCTTGATCGGGAAAGGTGGCGTCAATGACACCAGAAAAGTGGATTGCGCTGCGAAGCGGAACAGATGCCGAAGAGGAAGGAGATTCTTCGATAGTGAACTATGTAGAAGCTTCGTGATGGTTGCAGGAGGCTAACTCTCTTCTAAATCCTTCGCAAACCATTTTATGTTATTTCCCGTTATCCTTGTTAAAAATAAGTTTTATTCTAAAAAAATGTAGCGGATAGTTCATGTTGTTCAGTATCCTCAATTCTGAGTCAAATTATGGAAAACATTTTGGACTCTCCGTAAATCTATTTCTTCGGTCTAGGATCGTTTGTTGTGAGCTAGGCTTTTAATCACTGCAACGTTGTCGATATCTCTTTTTATTTCCTGTTGGTACTTCAGAAATTTTGAATGACTCCAGGAGTTACCAAGTTATTAAGATTCAAGCCATAAAGTTACGGAATCAGGCCGTGAAGAAGGGCGAGTTTACTCCTTGATTCCTACAAGCAGTTTCACAGATTTCATTAGCATTCAAAGCTGCCGTTTTTCTTCACGTAAACTGTCGAAAGCTTCTATCATTTCGTGTGTTAAATTCTCAAACGAGTCCTAGAATTTCAGAGCAGAAACCTTCGGTGCAACCTAGTAACATTGCAGGAGACATCACAAAACGTTGGATAACCTGTTTGCTCCTTCTTGTGCTTAACCTCTGTACTTTGGTTTAAGGGTGGGTGCGTGGAGCGAAGTCGGAGGTGCCGGCTGTCGCGTGCACCCGATACCAGGTTCCTGGTTCGGAAATTCTCGTCCAGGCTATCCAGGCCTTCCATCTCTCCGGGGTCGGTGAATTGCTACCAGATTTGTCTGAGAAGGATGAAGAGCTGACCTGTTCATCGGCTGGCCGCCGCAAGTCATTGCATTCATGTCGGCTCCACCACATCCCGTAGAAGTAGATTGCATGACGCATCCCAAAAGGGATTGACTTACGCCAACCTTTGTTCTTTTATCCTTACATTTTCTCAGGAAACACATATCTCAAAAGAATATCAAAATTATGTTGCCTAGTCACTGAACGCCATTTTTGGGTTTACACACATCTGAAGAGAGATGCCTGTGAATTTATCCCAACGATTCTCAGCATGACATATATGTATAGTCTTGGAGGGGATCCAGCAAAGAGCACGAGGATGAAGTTCTTTTTTGCTGCGGACCATTGGGGTTGTCCAAAAATGGCAATAATTTGACGCCTAACAATCCATGGACGGGGAAGGTCTGCACGGGGATTAAACCGAATTCGTGTAAGCTTTTCAATTTAAACGCACACGTTTGCCAGAATTTCTTCAGCTCGCGGGCTAAATTGGTGCTCTCAAATTCTCGCGAGCCCGCTGGAAGGCAAAACAAGTTTACTAGGCGGCAATTTTTTGCCATTTTTGGACGACCCAGTAAACGCTGCAAACGCAAACTTCACCTCTGTTTCTTCTGAGTAGATGCTCTACAAGACGACATGGGTCTTGTTGGTAACGTTGGGGTAAGCTAACGACGTTCCTCGTAATACGTGCACCGGAACTCTGTCACTGCAGGAGTGGATTTTTTATTTTATTTTATTTTGGATGGTGGGTCGCTGCTGAAATCGGAAGGCAACGCTCATTCTTCTTTTCGACTCAGTCACCTCGGAGTTCCGCCTCATCGAAAAACGTCAACAGACAGAAGGGTGATTCTTACAGCGAATCGTATTGACCTGTAATTACGACGGAATTCCTCAGAACCTGCCGGGTCGCCTGCACTTTTGAATGTCACCTCGACAGCAGGTAACTGCAGGTAGCAGCAGGTAATTGTTGCCGTGGCAGTTAGCACAGTTCTTCCCCCACTCTGTGTACTACCGACGAACAGGATTCCCTCAACGCCTCTTGAAGTGGCTCCTCGAAAAGGTTTTCGCCCTTTTGAAATCGAAAATTGAGCAGCGCTGCGTTGATTGACAGGCTAGCTAGGTCGGCGTTTTTTGTCAGACGAAGGTCGTCGCTTTGTCACGTAACAACTCTCGACTCCAGCACTTTATTCGTAGCCGATGTGGCGAGTTCTCTATGGAATTCGCCGTCACTAGACGCAAGTTTGGGTAAAAGCATGGCAGTTGTTGCTTGTCCTCCGTCGTTAGACGACGACGACTTAACGGCGACGGCGAGTTCCATCTTCGAAGAATACTCCGCCGTCGATAGCGCAGTACTTCGGACATATACCACGTTCGCCGGATCCTCCTGGTGCACCAGGCGCTCCAGGGGCTCCAGGATTTCCAGGCGCTCCTGGAGATCCGGGACCTCCGGGTGGTCCCTTCGGTCCGGGTATTCCTAAAGGAGCACGACTATCAGTGAAACGGAGGCATATAGTAGAAATGTAGAGACAAACCTGCTCGTCCTGCCGCTCCGGGATTTCCACTGGGTCCAGGGGGTCCCATAGGTCCAGGAGGTCCGGGTGGTCCAGGCGGTCCTTGTGAGAGCGGAGCCGAGACGGCGTTCTCTCCAGGTGCTCCAGGTAGTCCTGGAGCTCCTGGCTTTCCAGGAGGACCGGGCAATCCCTTCGGTCCAGGGGGACCAGGTGGGGCTGCGCCGCCACCGTGTCCTGGAGCTCCAGGTGCTCCAGGTGCTCCGGGAGGTCCCTGGGGTCCAGGCAAGCCGGGTGGCCCTTGCGGACATGGTCTGCAGGGCGGTGGAGTGATCGGCACACAAGGCTGCATCGGTGGGCGACCGGGATGGCCTGGCGACCCAGGTGCGCCAGGAGCTCCCGGTCGGCCAGGTCTGCCGGGCGGACCTTGTGGTCCTGCCGGTCCTGGGAGGCAGCAGGCGTCGCACACACCTCCTCCAACCTGTCCCGTGTGTCGAGCGGTTCTGTTTGATGCTGGCGCCTGCTTCATGTGAGTAACCTCGCTCCAGATGCCTTTGGCAGATCCCTGAAAGGGCAGGGTTAAGCCAACGTGCGCTTAGGACCCCGAAGGAAGGAGCCCACCTTGCAGAAGCTGATCTCCTGGCGCATCGACCTCTTCACGTGGTGAATGTAGTTGTAGACCATGGGCAGCGTGATGCAGACAGATAGCACAGCTACCACCGAGAAGGTGACGGCCGAGTAGGCGACAAACCGATAGGCCGCCACTCGATGTCCGGAGTCCATTCCGAAGGCGCTCGTCTGGGACGCTTCCTGCTAAGTTTTGCCGGGAGAAACGGTACTGTGTGCGTGTACGCGGGTGTCTGTGTGGGTTGTGGCACGGGATTAGCGGCCGCCTTTTATACTACTCGTCCGGCTCGTTGGTTACGCCCTCCGGTTGCGCTGCCGACGCAGTCGACCTGGCGCTTTTTCAGCGGCGGCCGGCGGCGCGCATCTTGAGATACGGCGCTCGCGCCACAATGTGCCAGACATGGTCACGGTCGTGGACCAGAGCCGCGCACGCGTCGCTGTAAAGTCGCTTGGAAGTCCTTGGAAGCGGCAGAGAAGCCGTGCTTTCGAGGCGCATTCTTCGCTCTGCACCTGCAGCGGTTCCCTGTCGAATTAAGCTGCAGCCGGCAGGTTGTAGCTTTTTGTCGCCTTCGCCGTTCGCAACGGTTCACGCTTGGCAGTAACGATTGGAATCGCATCAGCTTCTTGCCGCCTGAGATCCTGTCCTGTTAGTTATAGGAGCGAAAGGGCGAGTAGATTTCGTATCGTCGATGAACTGAAGATAAAAGCACCAAAAGAATGATATATGTCGAGGCGAATCCGTCTTTTTTTATATCGCGCCGTGCCTCTAAAAAGGTTGAACTTGAGCCGTCACAAGTCCTTTGGCCATTAAGATGAAGGAAGAATGACGGCGTGAATAATTCCCTGTTTGTAATGCGCCACGCATGCCGCTGCCACGGGGTATCGTAGAGGCAATACGAACGTGTGGTTGGCCTATGCAATGCAAATGCTTGCGGTGGCGATGGACAGGTCAGTGTTTTATCCTTCTGAGACTAGACTGGCCCCAATTTAAAAGTTCCTGAAGAGTGGACGGTTTACTCAGCCTTGGCGAAAGACAATCCGTTAGTGGATGCAATATAAGAAAAAATTTGAGAAAAAGAAAGGGGCGCGTGGAGCGCAGTCGGAGGAGGCGCCGGCTGTCGCCTGCACCCGATACCAGGTTTCTGGATCGGATTTCCCGCCCAGGCCAACCAAGCCTTCTGTTCCTCCATCGTCGGAGAGTTGGTACCAGATTTGTCTAGGAGGGATGCAGCGCTGATCTGTTCATCGGCTGGCCACCGCAAGTCATTGTATGGCCAAATGCGCATTCAACTCGCCTCCACGACATCCCGTAGAAGTAGAATGCGCGGCGCATCCCAAAGAGATTGAATCACGCCATCCTTTATCCTTATATTTATAAGAAAAAAGTAGAACAAGCCATGCAAATAGGTCAAAAAAGAGAGCTAATTTAGTTTTCGGGCGCAAATAGGGTCCGGGGGGTCACCTTATAAAAAATGTCACCAGCACCAAGAAAACGAGACAAGGCACACTGATAGTAAAGAAAACAAACAAATAATGCTGTAGCTGTGATCTGTGCTTTCGACGCGGAGGAGAGCACAGACTTAGGCAGGGGAAGGGACTCCAGGGTGCGGCTCGAGTGACGCGCCCGTGTTATAATTGCCTACATCCTGGAGTTCCTTCCCTTGCCCAATTCGGAAGCATATAAAACACGGATATGTAATCGAAACGAAGAGATAAGACTGCATTTACATTCACTGTATGTAGCTACTCGCCACGCCGGCCCGCCGCGCCATGCTGTGGTCACCCCCCCCCCCCCGCCCGGACCCTATTTGCGCCGGTTTTCGTTTCGCACGAGCACTTATACGAGCACCAAACCTGCGATAAGAAGTTCCTGATCACCTGTGCTCATCAGTAAGAAAGGAGACGGATAAGAGGTCTAGTCAGCCAGTTTACCTGCATTCTTATTCGATGTATGTCCTATTCCTGAACCGGGTCGCGATGATGCTGAAGACTGTTCTCAAACTTGGGCAGTCAAACATTAGCCAGCGTTTTCCGCGACTGTTCTACCAAAGCTTACTTATGCCACTAGTTGTAAAAAAGCTCCTAACCGGTTTGGCGAAAATTTTAAATTTTCCTGTTCACCATGAATAGTGGTTACGCGCATGTGATCAACCAATATGTCACGATATTCACCTGATTGTGTATGTACTGCTTACTTTAAACGGTGAAATAAAGCATGTTTTTACCACTGATGCTGTTGTGCTGTTGATAACGTTTTAATTACGCTCAAGCAGAACTTTTGCTATCAATCAAAAGAAAAACACGACCAACTTTGCGAGTGCGTGGCGCGATTTCTTTTTAATATTCAAAAATTGCTGATGTATAGTGCGAAGCAATTATTTTTTCATAAAAGATGAAGGATAAAGGACGGCGCTGTTCAATCCCTTTTGGGATGCGCCGCGCGTCCTAATTCTGCAGGATGTCGTAGAGGCGATTTGAATGCGTATTTAGCCATGCAATAACTTACGGTGGCCAGCCGATGAACAAGCCAACGCTTTTTCCTTCACGAACGAGTCCGTCACCAATTCATCGACCCCTGAAGGATGGAAGGTTTGGTTGGCTTAAGCGGGAAATCCGAGCCAGATATCGGGTGCACGCGACAGCCGTCACCTCCTCCGACTGCCCTACACGCGAAGTGATGATATGTATGTGTGTTTTTGCCACTGTTTTGTCGCACAGTTGACTACAGTTTAATTGCCTTAAGCGGAATTTTCGCTATCATCAAAATAGATTTGCGACCTGCTCTGGGGTGCATGGCGCGATACCTTTTCCCTTTTTAATGCTCTGGAAAATTCTGCTTTCTAACACTTTTGAATAAGTGTGAAACGATCATTTTTCATAAAAAATAATTCTATAACACTTTAACAGTGTGTTTGTTTACTGAAGCAGGTGATTTGGAAATTAGACAAAAATTCGAACGTTACACTACACTTTTCTTGAGCGAGAAATTATTCTAACCTTTTCGGAGAGTCTCTAGTTTCATCTCGAAAAGATCTTGTTTTGATTGCCAAGATGTTATTGTGATTTTTTGATTTTTTAAAGCGTCAAGTTTGCTAAGAAAAGTGTCTAATTTGACCTGAAAATGCGCAAAGGTTCGCGCGTAAAATGCTTTTATTTTAAAACGTTTCAAGGCAGAATCTTGATATGTCAAAACGGGAAAGGGAGATCTATACTAAATTTTTTAGTGAAGCTGTTTTTGATACACAACGTGTATAGTGTGTTGTCATTGATTTCCTTATGCCGACGTCGACGACGTTTCTACTCATTCTTGCAGCGGGCCCGACCGACTCTCTTATCTCCGATGAGCATTCATTTTTCCCGCCCCTTTGGTACGCTAGGGCTGAGCCAAAGTGGCTCAGTGAGTTTTGTTTTGAAGAGGACAGAGAGTCGCACCGTTCGTGACTTTCACGAAAAACTCCTGCCAGCGTGTTGCCTGACGTCCGTAGTTTCGACTGTAGATCTCGTTGAATCCTGCTTAGCTACAGCTGTTGCCCAGCGAGTGGCACCAATTCATATTGTGTGTTCGGCCTCCTTGTGGTCGACAACTGTGCCTAAGCAACAGCGCCTCTAACTTCAAGCGTCGATGGAGCTCGAGTCTCAAACTTCTATGAAGTCTCTGTCCATCTATCTCTCCAAGTATCATTCTATCGGTACCCCTAGTGCGATGCTGATCACATCTTCATCCTTCTGCCGCTCACTGCACAACATTCAAGATCCGAGTTTATGAGGGATATACGGGCCGAGGAAAAGCAGTGGAGTCGAATGCTGGACACAGAAATGGGCTCCCTTGCCTTCTTCACAACTTCTTCGAAATCTTTGAAAGCTCCCCAAGTTGCCCATTTTCTACTGCCCAGTTCCGGCACCAGGCCGTTGAACATAATGATGTCGCGGCCTAGCCAAGAGAACATAGCCCGATTCCGTGAAGTTCGTTCCGTTGCGCGAGAATTCGGCAACATAAACTGGTTCGTCCCTCGATTCGTCACGCCTGGCTGCGAAGGGCTCGATGCTCTGGGACGACACTCCGCGAAGCATCGACATGTTTTCGAAGTTGTTTATGCTAAAAGTGGAGCCACCTTTCCGTCCAGATTACTAGAATCGAGGTGTGGGATCGCTCTCATAAGAAGATGTTTTGTTGAGATCAAAATTCTAGCGTCAGGCTCAACTCGAACCCGCCCCTATCGCTGGCCGGGAACTCCCTACGCGATTACTCCATCGGCGCTGTTTGGCCAAACGCATCGATGTAGACATAGCTTTGGAATGTGCCATAAATACAACGCAGATTGATAACGTTCGACTCAGCCAGTAGATGAGATCAGTTCTAAGTGTCATAATGACATGACAAAAGAAGGTCTACCTAGAACTTTCTTTGTTGACTCATTTGTGGACTGGATGACTTGGCTTTGTAGAAAAGAATTAGAAATTACACCTGTATTATAGTACGTGTTAGCGTGGACGTCTGTGGTGTATACTTGACACCAGGTTCTTATTTCGGGTTTCTCGCATTGGCCAACTAATTCTTCCATCCCTCCGGGGTCGGCGAATTGGTATCAGAATTGTCTGAGAAATGTTAAACATCGCCTGACGACCGCAAGTCATTGTACGTCTGTGTAGATACGTATTAAAATTTCTTTCACCACATCCACAGAGGTAGAAGGCGTGGCGCACTCCAAAGGAGATTGATTACTGCAGACCTCTACCGTTTATTCTTTTCCTAATTTTAATATTTAAAGCAAATATTAGAAAATATTCGTTTGGCCGTTGTCTCCAGATGAAACTTTGTGCCATGCCCCTCTCGAGGTTCTTTAGTGAAGAAGACGGTCATGTCTTTGAATTTTATCAAAAAGAAAAAAGGGATATAGTTACGAGTAGGAGGTTGGAAAAGAAGATATAATTGGATGCAATAATAGAGCAAAATGCAGGGCAAGGTAAGGAATTGGAGAAGATGAAAAGGATAAGAGTGATAGAGTTGAATGAAAGGATTGTCTCAAGGGAGTATGCAAGGCTCTTTTGCCTGCTATATCGGAGGAGCCGTCGTTTAGTACGCTTCTCGTGACTTATCGAAAGCAATCAAGGAAAGGATGCGCCATGCATTCCATTTCTGCGGAATATCGTGGAGGGAATTAGAAAGCGCATTTGGCCGTAAAATGACCAACGGTGGCCAGCCGATGACCAAGTCAGCATTTATCCTACCAGCATTTCTCCTACCCAGACAAGTCTGGAATCAATTCACCGACCCCAAATGGATGGAAGCCTTGGGTGGGCTAGGTGAGAAACCCGAACCAAGGACATGGTATCAGATACACGCCATAGCCGACACCATCTCCGACTACCCTATAATTTTTCATAAACCTGAATGACGGCGTTCACCTCACTTGTCTCATGGTCAGAGGAGTAAAACACTGACCGCATCATGGGCTGTTAACTGGTCAGCGTCATCGTTATTGTTATGTTCCCTACTAGACATTGGATCCGACGTGGATTCGGCTAATTCGGATCCGTCATTTTTCAAACCCTGGTTGAAAGGACTGCGATAGTAATGAAATTTTTGAAAAGCTTTGATCTTGATTGATTTTAAACAGGGATGATTTTCACCGGATTAGATTTTCAGAAAATTCAGATAACTGATTTTGATAAAAAAAGCTGATGCTTTATCCGATCCGAGGATAGATCCAAGAATAATAAGTTATTTGGATCTTCCAAACATCCTTCTTCTTAACGCTTCTTTTATCCGAATCATTCCAGGATCCGCGGCTTAAAAAAATGTATTCTTCATTATTCGCGTAGTGCTTTTAACCGGATTTGAAAGAAGACAAATTCGAATAATCCGAATCGGTGTCGAACCTAATTCTATTCTCTACCTTTGCCATTACCGAAGGACTTTAAGTGAATAAATTTCCGTAAATAACGAATTTGAAGCCGACTGCTGAGTTAAATCTGGATGAGTCAGAAGACTAATCCAACGGCAGTTGTCTGCGAACACAGAAAAATTTCTACTTGAAACCCTTGACGCGCTGGCGGTAACCTCTCTCACAACTCTTTGATTCTGCCGAAAGAAGGTGTAGTAATCCAGCCACCGCTCACCAGTAGTCGTCCTTGTCATTTATTCGTCCGAGGCACATGTACTCGCAAGGTCAGGTCAGTTGTGATGTCTATGAAGGCAGTGCGCTCGATCTTGGCATCCAAACTGCCCCGACCTTGCACATTCGTACGAAATGTGGAAAAAGCAGCGAAGATTAAGGGGAGCGATAACATTCCGCAATTCCACTCTTAGATCTTCTGCCTTAAGAAGGACAGCTCTCCATGGGTTCATGTGTCACCTGCTGGGGTAGAATTAGATGATGGTCCCATCATTCTAGCTCTACAGTGCACCAATGCTACAAACCGAAATTGAGCAAAAAATCTGCAGCAAGTCCACTGTAAACTGTTTCGGACCACATTTGAGTGTCTTTGCTTTATTCAGAGCCTGTAAAAATCGGAAACAGAATATCACTCAGTCAAGTGTAAATTCATAGTGCAGAATTCTAGTCCAAGTAGAACAGAAGCACGGATCGTTTCCGTAGTTACAAAGCACCCACTATTCGACTGTCCTTAGGCCTCGTGCATACTTCCCGTCGCCGCGATGAAATCCCGGCGACGAATTTCGCAGAGCGACGCGAAAGAATTTGAATCTCTCCGCGCTCGTCGCATCGCTCATCGATCTGCAAGGGAGCGCGACGGCAATCCATCCAGGACCAACGCTAAACACCGCGCGCGGCGCGAAAAAGTATGCCATGCCCGACATGGGTGCGGGAAGCCATCGCGCATGCCGATCGCCACTGTTGCGGCGGCCGCGGCGAAGTTTCCTTTGGCTATTCAACCGCGTGCGGCGGAATGGCCACGAACTGAGCGCCGCGATGGCATCGCGGCGGTGGAAGTATGCCCCGGCCTTAAGCTGTTTCCCCATATAAGAAGAGAAAGAAATTCGCTATCATGTCACATTTCGTTCTTTTTCTGAAATGCCTGGCTTCGCTTCAAAGTGCAGCTTCATTGTTCAAAGAAGTGGTAGCTTAAGGTGTAAATCATTCCTTCATCGAATGAAACGATGACAATTGTGATAATTTCAAAATCAGTTAAACTGTTATTCCAAAAAGAAATATAGCAAAATTTGATTGAATGTCGGATGTTCCAGAAATGTTTTTGAGTTTAATTAAGATGTTTTAGAGTTTTACTTAAGCTTCTATCTTTTTTAAAGCACTCACAATATAGATCATTGCACTTGTGCATTCTTAGGCTTCCGCTTGCTTTGTTTGCTTTAGGACGACGTATGCGTGACAAAATGAAGATGATATGGTTCTTCTGCACATGATGGTGTGTCGGTGAAAAGCTTTACGCTTTTTTTACGTTACCGCCGCTTAAGACCAGTTGTTTTTAAATTTTAAAAAATCAACGAACTTACCGAATTTACCGGAATTTACCGGCGAATTCCCGCTTTAAAAATTTGCGGTAAAAAATTTACTTGCGGCAGGTCAGCGCACACCCCTGGTCCCGACAAGAAAGAGTACAGTGCCGCTGCTGCGGCTTGCCGCCAGCAAGACTCGACGGAGTGGCGTTCTCCCCCGTCCTTTAAACAGAGGCGTTGCAAATGTTTGCGTCTCCACTATCTCGTAAGGCAGCCACTGAACTCTCGAGCAAGCCCAGGGAGTTGGAGGTGGGCGGGCCAAGGGGTAGAACGCTCGTCCCCCCCCCCCAAGACTTGAGTGTGTGTGCACGGCGCGCTTCACGAGTTTTGCCGCCCGTCGCCCGCCGTTTGCCGCAAAAGTGTGCGGAGGCATTAAGTTGTTCTTCGAGGGTATTACACCTCAACCCTGTTTCTACAGTATCACCCGTGCATTCCCTTCTTTATTTTGACCCTCCTCCCAATCCTCATTCACCTTTTTTCTGTTAGGGACGTTTGATTTTCGCGGGAATGCGAGGTTTGGTGGTATGCAAAGTCTTTTAGGTAAGCGATCATTACTCCAGTTGCTTTTTTAAGTGACGGCAAGTGCTTCGTTTGAATCAGAAGTTCTAGGGCTGCAAGCCTGCATTGTGGATTCCTTAATTACAGTAGTACAACCTAGGGCCAATGTGAAAGTGGAGCTACGGCATCCACGTTGATGTGTCAACAAATTGTACTCAAGCAGTATCACAGAACATGGTGAACATCCAAGGAAATATTAGAAGTGATGACTATCTGCTAAAAGAATGGTGTGCGCGACATCTCGGTAGCTTCCGGATCCTGATATGCGCCAGTCCACGGCTTTGGTGGATATCAAGTGACTCAAGCGACGGGGGCTGACAGCTTTGCCATAGCTGGCCTGACAGCAGCCATTCTGGAGAACAACTGGTCCGAAATTGAGAGGCGACATCAAGCCGATGTCTTCAGACAACATTGTCGCGTTCGACATCGTACACGGTGCTGGGTAAGTGCTGAATCACTTCGCTTTCTTCACCTTCCTACGCTAGCCGCAATTCTTTCTTCGAGTGAGGCTGAGTCTCCGAAAACTCGTCCTCAATTTTATTGTCCTGTGCGTTTAGTGGCAACTGATACCCATGCTATGTGAAAGAGATTGGAACGCTGATTGCTATCGCGTAAACCGATTTTGCTAGGTAGAGCGAGACTAAGCGAGACTTGGTGGCTAAAGTTCGCTTTGTTCACTGCGTGTCAGACGCGTTGATAAAGTGTTGGACGCATTGTTATGTAACCACAGTGTGCTAGGAGAGATGCGGCGATAGCGCCATGGTAGTGTTCTCGCTTCTTGGAGGTGGTGTGATAGGTTCGATCCCAGGCGATGCAGTGTTTTTGTAGTTTGCAATGTATCGTTAGTTAGACCATTCCTTCTCATGTCGTGTACATTTTTGAAGAAATTCTTTGCAACAATTGTCGCCTATGTTTTTCGATCTCTTTTAAGTTGCAAAGGTCATTCATTACCTTTCAATTTCCTCACGAGGCATGTTAAAAAGGGATGCGAAATTCGAGATCAACACCCTAAATAACCCCATGCCTGAAGTTTGGTCATAATTGGTAGCTCAGACCTCACCATCCCACACACAACGCCAAAGTTAGGCTTGAGTCATTATATTTGATCGATAGTGCAAACGCCACTTACATAAACCACCAAAGTGGTGATATGTGTGTTCCTTGCTGTTGTATGTGTTGTTTAACTTCTGCTATCAATCGAACAAAAATCGCAACGTCGTGGAAGAGTGTCCAAGCGATAAATAAGGAGCACGGGTGGGCGGGAGAAACTGGTGCGCTCAACCAACGAACTTCGAATGGGAGACATGAAATAATCATTTGTGAGAAAAAATAATAAATTGGAACTTCTCTCAAAGGAGCAAGAATATGGCGCATTAAATGATGAGAACACGCCATGCACTTAAAAAGTTCACCTCAGCTTTTGACTGATCAATAGTGTAAATGCCATTTACGTAAACGTGGGGATATGTGTGTTCCTTGCTGTTGTATTTGTTGTTAAATTCCTGCTATCAATCGAATAAAAATCGTAACGTCTTGGAAAAGTATCCATGCGATAAATAGGAAGCATGGATGGGCTGGAGAAACTGATGCATGCGTCCAATCCAACGAACTTCGAATAGGAGAATCTTGCTTACAGCCTACAGAATTATGCTGAAAACGGCTCGGAGGGGGGGGGGAGGGGAATGTTCGCTTTCCATTGTTCAGTTTTTCAACAATTTTTCTTTGCTGTCTCTGGTAGACCTAGCGATAAGTAGGAAGCATGGGTGGCCGGGAGAAACTGATGCGCTCAGCCCAACGAACTACTTATGAGAGAATCTTACTTACAACCTACAGAGTCAGGCACTTGGGTGATTAAACCATCGAGCCCGCGAAGTTTACGAAGCTCCCCACGCTCAAGTTGAGACAAAAAACCCTCCTCTATTATATGGTGGGATTGCACAGGTTACTCTATCTGGCTGTCGTTTTCTTCCGTGTGCAATCTCTATCATCGGGAATTCATGATGACCCTAAGTGGAACAACTGTACTAATTCACTGAGCTAGTAGGAAATGGCAAGCGTGACCTCGTGACAGTCTACATAGCTCTGACGACATCGTGTGCTTTGTGATGCGGAAGTAACCGTCGCTTTCTGGGTTGAGACTCCATATTCCTATGAACCAGTTTTGCGGAGAGGAAGCTGCTATGCCGCGGTGATGTGATCGACGAGTGTTTTCTTCAGCGTGACCAAGATTGGTATAACTCTTTATTGTGGCTTACGTTTCGGCGTCGTCCACCGTGGACGCCTTTTGTCCACATCTAAGGTTAGCCATGTTTTCGATGTCTTCGATGGCATCGTTTTCGTAGTCTCTTAGCCTTTTGGATGGGTTCCTGCAGAATGAAATGACATTTGGGAGGGTAGTTTCTCAGATGACTTCGACTTTTCCAGGCTCTGAAGAAGGCGACGACGCCGAAACGTAAGCCGCAATAAAGAGTTATACCAATCTTGGTCACGCTGAAGAAAACACTCGTCGATTACAACGTGCCAAAATGCCAAGATTCATCGAGAGTCGGACGTGGAATGTACCGCGATGATGTGATTATCGAAATCTGGATGTTTCACTCGTGAACCAGCGAAGTTGTTCTAGCTACTCAAATTCCTAATGTTAGTTCTCAATGAGGTGTTTCAGAGAAGTCACGGTAATGTCGAATGTGCAGAAGGAGGTACATATTCCAGAGTTCTTGTCATATATTCTTGTGTATACCTCACGTTATTCAGGGTGTCTCAAAAAAATGTGTACACTGTTTCAAAGATGATAATGTTGCTCAATAGTACTAGTGAAGGTACTGAAGAAGATAAAGAGTTAGACGAAAATTTGAAAAAATGGAAATTTTCTGACGTATGAGCTGAATGGAATGCGCCATGCACTCGTCTGGAATTTGGCATTTTACACTCGATTGATTGTGTTTCGCTGGGATACTTGTTATAATTTCTTCACAAAGTGGCCGTTTCAATTGTTGTGTTCTTCCTGTAAGGTTCAAAACTTAAAAACAATCTTCGGTTCTTGAAAAATGCAATGTATCCTTTAAAATGCAGGTAATATTTGAAAGGTTCTAACATTGCTGCTAGAAAAGGTTTTTAAAATATTTGATACTCATATTAAAGAACAGGGCAGTGCGATTTCTGTAGCGTGTAAATAGTTAAGGTTGCGCCATGCTCCCTCCTGAAACACTGCATTCCAGACTCGATAGTTTTTGCATGAGCTGAATGCTTGCCACAGTTTTGCTGCTAATTGACTACATTAACCTGTGCACTGTGCTTTTTTAACGTTTAGAACTTAACAGTCACGTGAAAGGCACATGACATGTGAGTTTATTGATTGCACAAATTAAATGTGAGCAGGAGCTCCATTTTCAAAGACGGATTCTGTGGACTGATGAAACAACATTCAAGCTGAATCTGCATAATTGCGGCTACTGGGCGACGGAAAACGTTAAAGGAAGCGCAGCACAGGTTAATCTGGTCAAGTAGTAACAAGACTGTAACAGGCATTTAGCCCATGTACAATTAATCTGAGATGCAAGGTTGCAGGCGGGGCATGGCGCAATCTTGAATATTTGCACGTCACAGAAATCTCTTTACTCTATACTATCATAATTGTATCAAACACCTTTAAAAGCTTCACTAGCAGCAATAATAGAACCTTTCAAATAGCGCCTGCATTTTTAAAGGATCCCTTGCATTTTGCACAAGCAGCGAAATTGCAGTTATCCGATTCACCAAATTATTCAACATTTTTCGATCGGATTCAAGGTGTGCTCGAAACGCAGCACAAGTGTGTTACGAATTGGTCATTTTTTAAGGATTCCTAGCTCACTAGCAACTATGATAGAACCTTTTTGAGTTTTAAACCTTAAAAGAAGGTTGAATCAATCTATATGGCTACTTTGTGGAGAATTTCAAACAAGTATTATACTTATGCTCTCCCAAAAATTTCGAATATTCGAATGGTTTCGAATACCGAAAATTTTCGAGCATTCGAAATCGAATATATTCGAAAAACGCAATTTTTCTGAACATTCGAATTCGAATACATTCGAAAAACGCGATTTTTTGAACATTCGAATTCGAATACATTCGAAAAACGCGAATTTTTGAACATTCGAATTCGAATACATTCAAAAAATGCGATTTTTCGAATATTGAATGAAAAATCAGGCTGTATTATAGACATGATAGAAGGCAACACAAAAGAGAAAAGGGAAGCAATAACGGATCCCTTCCTAGTTAAGCACAAGGTTTTTATCGACAGGCACCTCATAAACCCCCATGTGAGTCGTAAAAATGAGATAGAGAACTTACACGTAGAACGATCAAAGGGCTTATGGAAGCGTCTAATTTCCTTGCTTACTGGAATACGGATTTTTCTCAAAGGAATACTAGTGTTTTGTTAATTTCTGCTTATGAGGAACAAACGAAACGTTTACAACACATTTGAAGGGAACATTATCTGGTTGAGCCACTGCAAGCTTCTAGGTCACTTTAAAACAATCCCTTTTGAAATTGGTGGCAGACTGACTCTTAAAGAACTTTCATGAAACAATGCTTTTGCCTAGCGGCAGCTAATGAAGGACTGACGACAAAGTACTACATGTAAATCTGTGGCAAGTCTGTCCTGCTCATCTACAAATGTGAAATATCACACTGTCGATTTTGCGGCCACAAAATGTATTACAAGTGGCTAAGAATAGGCTACCCATGAGGGCCAGTCTCACTTCGTTCTGGTGATTCACCCAAGTAAGTGGTAGGAATAAATATTTCTTATTTGCGATGAACTTGTGAATGTAATTATTCTCCAGCCAACATATTGATAAACTACGGTAAACTTCAGAAAAATAGATCGATCGATAACATCCGGTAGAAATACACTGCCTCCCCTTTGGCCTGAGTTATACTCCGGCGGGAGCATCCGCGGAAGGGCGGGAATCGCGCCGAGACTCCTCACCTGGCCAATTGCCGCGCCTCGCCACGCCCGCCTCCGCCGTGCAGCATTGGTCCGCGGACGTTCCGCGGATGCTCCCGCGGGAGTATAACAGATGCCTTTGTGAAGTCCGGCATACGGCCGACGTATCCATGCGAATCCCACTTCAAATGGCGAATTCAGAACAAAAATCGATAAAATCGATCGATAACATCTGGCCGACCTACGCCGCCTCCCCTTTGTGAAGTCCGGCATACGGCCGACGTATCACCTGTATCACCTGTCGTCCCGTTGATCATCGACTTGCTCGAGCGGGTGCCAGCAGCGTCTCCATTCGTCCCTGTCGCGTGCCAGAGTGGTCCAATGGATCCTCCTCGCTCGAGGGACACGAAGAGCGTCATATCGGTCGTTCAGGGCTTTCACGAAGAAGTCCGACCAACGTGTTGGTGGGCGTCCCGGTGTTCTCTTGACATCCCGCGGAATCCAGTCGGTAACGGGTCTCGTCCAGCGGGTGTCTGCGAAGCGCATTAGGTGGCCAGCCCACCTAATTTTCGACAACTTGGCCCACGCGACAGCGTCTCTGATCTTCGAACGTCGGCGAAGCTCGGAACTCCGGAGGTCTTCTCTCACTTGCGTGAGTCGTGTCACTCCGAGCATCGTCCTCTCGATTCCACGCTGCGCGACGCTGATCGCGTGTTCATCCTGCTTTCGCATAGCCCAGGTCTCTGAGGCGTATGTTAGGGCAGGAAGAACGGTAGAGTCGAATAGGTGGGCACGGAGTCGGACGTTCTTCGTCTTCTTCGCGACTTCTCCGACGCTCTTAAAAGCTCCCCAAGCCGCTCGTTTCCTCCTGCTCAGCTCCGGCGCTAGGTCGTTGGCCGTATTGACTTCACGACCCAGATACACGTAGCTGGAGCATTCGGAGATGTTCGTTCCGTTGAGCGAGAATGGGGCATCAGAAACTTGTCCGTTCCTCATGAACATCGTCTTCGTAAGATTCAGCTGCAGTCCAACGCTTCCACATACACGATCGAAGTCGGCCAGCATTCGCTCCGCCTGGCTGATGCTCGGTGTTATGAGCACGATGTCGTCAGCGAAACGAAGATGGTGCAGTTGCCGGCCGTCGACCTTCACTCCCATGTCTTCCCATTCTAGTTCGCGCATGACGTTTTCGAGGGTGGCGCTGAAGAGCTTCGGGCGATTATGGTATCCCCTTGTCGAACCCTTCTCTTCACGTCAATGACGACGTCGTTGTAGAATGGTGAGATCTTGGTCGTGAATCCACTGTACAGCTCTCGAAGGACTCTGATGTACTGAGTAGGAACGCCCTGGGTGAGCAGGGCTTCCATGACCGCTTCAGTCTCGACGGAGTCGAATGCCTTCTTCAGGTCGATGAACGTAAGGCACAGCGGCAGCTTGTACTCTCGCGACACTTCGATGAGCTTCGTAATGGTGTGTATGTGGTCGATCGTGCTGAATCCTCTCCGAAATCCTGCTTGTTCGCATGGCTGTCCTTCGTCCAGCGTTCTACTAATCCTATTCAGGATGACTCGAGTGAACAGCTTGTAGACTACGGACAACAGGCAGATCGGGCGATAGTTGCCAATGTCGTGCACGTCTCCCTTCTTGTACAGCAAAACGGTCTTGCTGGTCTTCCACTGAGATGGAACCTTGCATTCGGACAGGTAGCGTGTGAAGAGCCGCGCCAAGGTGTTGATGAGCGCTGGCGGGAGGTTCTTCAGATGCTCAGCTCTGATTCTGTCAGAACCGGGTGCTGTACGTTTCTTCACCGACGAGATGGCGTGTCGGATTTCGGAAGAGAGAACAGAGGGGACGACGTATCCATCCTGCGGAAGATGGCATGGGGGCAGGTGGACGTGGCTATCGAAGAGATCGGAGTAGAAGTCGTGGATGACCTTCTCCATGGTCCTTCTGGAGGAGGTGACGGTTCCGTCAGGACGTCGGAGAGCGGTCATCTTGGTCTTGAAGTTGGCGAAGTTCCGGCGGGCATTGCGGATGCTCAGCCCTGCCTCTACTGCTTCAGCCAACACTTCCGCCCTTCTCTCCTTGAGATCTTCCTTTATCGCCGCTCTGCATAGCTTTGCAAGCTCGGACGTCAGTTGGTAGTTGCCTGACGCTCGTGCTGCTCCACGCTGGCGTATCAGCTCGAGAGTTTCCGGAGACAGGCGTCTCTTGGTGGTCTTCAAGCTCTCGGCTCCCTTAGCACTATCGTGGAGATGGTGCACGAAGCGATCGTATTCCTTGTCGACGTTGTCCATGACGGCATCTTCCCAAAGGCCGACAAGAGAGGTGTAGAGATCCCAGTTGATGGTCGTTCTGGGATTCCTCTTCTTGAACTTCGCGGCCTTCTCTCCTTGACGCGAAAAGCGGAACCTCGCGCGAAGGAGGCGGTGGTCCGATCCCGTGTAGAACTTGGGGACAACGGAGACATCGGTCAGGCAATACTTGCGATTGAAGATGATGTGGTCGATCTCGTTGTGAAACTGGCCACCGGGGGATTCCCAGGTCCATCGTAGAGAGGGAGGCTGTGAGTTTCCATGGATGGTCCTGGTCGACATGATAAACTCAGACAGCCTTTCACCTTGCTCGTTCCACTCCAAACCGTGGGTTCCGATGTGAAGTTCTTCCGGCGACCTTCACGGTCCGATCTTGGCGTTGAAGTCGCCGACGCTCACCTTGTAGAAGGTGTGATCTTCCTTATAGAACTTCTCCAGCTCCACGTAGAAGGCCTCGACCTCATGTTGGGGCATACGCGACGAACACAGTCAAGGCTGGCACGGAGCCACATCGCTTCAGTCGCAGACGTCCGATTCGGCTTGTCAGAGACTCGTACGAATCGATGTTCATGGCCAAGTGCGTGTTGACGAGGACACCACGGCCGACGTATCCATGCGAATCCCACTTCAAATGGCGACCATCGTACCTTCAAATGGCGACCATCGTACGATGGCACCGAGCCACCATCGTACCACAGCTTTGATTCACAGACAGAACCGTTTTGGCGACCCAAATTACCCGAGAAACCCACCAAGCCTTTTCAAAATACGCCGATACACAAATCCTTGTTGGGCATTCGAATACTTCGAATACTTTTCGAATACTTGAATAATTTTCGCTTTCTGGGAAATTGCGAATATTCGAATGGTTTCGAATACCGAAAATTTTCGAGCATTCGAAATCGAATATATTCGAAAAACGCGATTTTTCTGAATATTCGAATTCGAATACATTCGAAAAACGCGATTTTTTGAATATTCGAATTCGAATACATTCGAAAAACGCGATTTTTTGAACATTCGAATTCGAATACATTCGAAAAACGCGCTTTTTGGAATATTCGAATTCGAATATTTAAATTCGAATGAAAATCATTCGAATACCTATTCGAATGGGTCATTCGAGCATAAGTATAACAAGTATTCAAGCGAAACCCAATTAGTCGAGTGTATAATGTTTGGCAGAGTAATATTGTGTTTTCCACTTTCCATGCTCTAAAAAACAGTGGAACGTAGGCGGAGATAAAATGCGGCAAACAACTGTTGTCAGCAGATCAAAGAAGAAGTCGTATTTGTCTGATACTTTACTTACTTTGATACTTTGATGGTCCTTTTGTCGGCTGGAGGTCTTCTCAGCGGGGACCACAACTCTTCCAGACCGCTCGATCTCTGGCTGCTTGCATCCAGTGAGGCAGACTCCGCTCTCTGAAAGATCTTGAGAATGAGTCTGCCCATCGCGTTGGCGGTCGTCCCAGTGGTCTCTTATGGTCTCTCGGGAGCCATTCTGTGACACGGAGACTCCATCTATCGTCCTTTCGTCGAAGCAGGTGTCCGGCCCAGCGATATTTGGACTTCTTCATGTACTGCAGCGGGTCTGCTAATTGCGACTTCTCCCGTAGCTCTGAGCTTCGTAGGCCTTCTTGCCATTGCTGACGAAGGCTTGTCCTTAGAAGACATCTCTCCAGTGCACGATGCGTAGTTTGCATCGCTCTGGCGATTGTCTTGTTGTCGGGCCAGGTTTCCGTTGCGTAGCACATCGCAGGCAGTACAGAGGCGTTGAATATCGAGGCCCTGAGGCCGGGATCCTTGACCTGATCGGTGACTTCGCGAATCGAACTGAAGGCTGCCCATGCTGCGCGTCTCCTGCGGGCGATTTCAGGAGCGAGGTCGTTATCCATGTTCAGCTCTCTTCCCAGATAGACGTAGGAGTCCACCTGTTGTAGAGCGACTCCATTTAACCTTACGAGTCCCGTGTCACACCACTGGTTGACCATAAACTGCGTTTTGGACATATTCATGTCCAATCCAATCTTCATACCTGCCACATTGAGCTCGTTCAGCATTTCCTCGACTTCTGCCGTGCTGGTAGAGATGAGAACAATATCGTCGGCGAAGCGAAGGTTGCTGATCCGTTTACCGTTGACAAGGTAGCCTTTATCGTCCCAGTTCAAGTTTTTCCTGGCATTCTGGAGTGCCGCTGTGAATAGCTTGGGAGAAACTGCCGTACTCCTTTCCCGATAGGAATTTTAAGCTTTCGATCGAACAGCTGGAGTCGATGTGTTCGAGAAGCACTCGTCGAGAAGTCGGATGTAGGGCGATGGTATACCAGCGTGCACAAGTGCGTTCAAAACGGCGTTGATTTCCACAGAGTCGAACGCTTTCCGGTAATCCACGAAGACAAGGACAAGTGGGAGGTGGTATTCGCGGCTCCTCTCGATGAGCTGTGAGACAGTCTGAATATGGTCCATCCAGGAGAAATCCTTGCGAAACCCTGCTTGCTCCACTGGCTGATATTCATCCAAGCAACGCTCCATGCGGTTAAGCAGTATCTTGATGAAGGTCATGTACACAACCGAGAGAAGACTGATGGGTCGATAGTTGTTGATATCCTCCTGCTGACCTTTTTTGAAGATTAAAACTGTTTTCGACTCCTTCCATGAGTCCAGAATCCTACCAAGTCGAAGCTAGTGGTTGAAGTGCTTGGCAAGAAGTGAGCAGAGGGCACTGCCACCCACACGAAGGAGATCAGCAGAAATGCCGTCAGTCCGGGAGCAGTGCCGGCTTCATCCTTCTGATGGCATGAGCAACTTCTGATTACAGAATGGGAGGTACTTCCTCAGCTGGTGGCATCAAGCATTTTGGGACAGTGATGGAAGGACGGAACAGATCTGTGTAGAATTCTTGAACGATGGCCTCCATCGCTCTTCGAGACGTTTGCGTTGTTCCATCCTTATCCACAAGGGCTGACATTATTGCGTTCTGATAGCAGAGATCTCGTTTGCAGCGCTTTATGCTTGAACCTTTCCCAGCGGCTTCTAACAGCTTCAGTCTTCTGTAGGCTTGAATGGACTCCTTCACTGCGATTCGACAGGCCTTCGAGATGGTGACTTTTTCCAGATGGGAAGCGTTAAGATCCAGTTTAACAGCTCTTCTTTGCTCCAAGAGTTTAATCGCATGTGCGTTCAGTCTTGAAGCAGACGGTGATGTGGCTCCGCAAGAGCTGCTGGCACATTTCAACAGTCCTTTGGAGAGAAGGTCGTAGTATTCCGATGGATCTTCAAGAAGATTCCAATCATACGACTTTATTGCATATTCGAACTCCTCAGAATTGAGTGTGGGGATTCTCACCGGTGCCGGTTTATGAGTGTCACGCTTGAAATCCTCTTTTTGAGAATCAGCTTCGCACGGACAAGACGGTGATCCGAGCCGGTGTCAAATGAAGGCAGCACGGAGACGTCGAACAGACTCCAGCGTCTGTTTGAAGAACATGGTCGATCTCCGAACGTGTTTTTCCATTTGGGCTTTCCCAGGTCCATCGTCGGTTTGAAGGCTTCTTAAACATAGAATTTCCATGGCAGAGACGGCACGCGGATAGGAAGTCTATCAGGCGCTCTCCGTTTTCGTTCCTTGAGGAAGTTCCATGTGATCCTAGCCTCCATTCGTCGTGATCATTCGTACTGACGATAGCGTTAAAGTCATCAACGACAACTTTGTAGTAGCTCTTCTCGTCGTTGAGAGTCCTTTCGAACAGCTTGTAGAATTCGTCCTTTTCTTCATCTGTGGCCGCGGATGTTGGAGCACATCCATTTATGATGGAGATGGTTCCTTGACCTTTGGTTTGCAGACGAAGAACAGCTACTCGCGGACTGATGATCATGTAAGAGTCTACTAGGTGGTGCACCGTCGAATTGACGAGAAATCCAACTCCGGCAATATTCTTTTTGTCCACCTTTGCTCCGATAATGAGAAGCTCGTTGTGGTCGGTCCTTCTTATGGTTTCCGTTCTGCCTTTCGTTTCCTGCAGGGCGATAACGTCGTATTTGATGTTGCGGCTTCTGTAAAGCAGTGTCCGAAGATCCTGCTCAGATGCGATCGAACGACAGTTATAAGTGCAGACGAATAGGCAGTTCCCGTGTCGTGGTGGGAGGGAGTTTCCGGTAGTCGGGTCCAATGACGTCCTGATAGTGTAACTCCGAGATTAGATGGCCCCTCGCCGGAGGTGGATGCAACCGACGTCGTAGAACTCCACCTCCGGCGCGCTGAGGACTGGGGCACGGGTTTAGTTGTTTGAGCCATAGCGGTGGTCTGGTTACTCACATGTTCCTGGCCAGGGATACAGGAGAGCCGCCCATACACGACAAAGCGTCGCGTACTGCGTGACCCCTTTGTGCCGTTAGCCATCACAAAGTGATGTTCACCCCTTCACCGCGATGAGGTGGCACATGAAGGGCTTTGTCTGATTGTGAGTGAAAATGCGCATAAAACGTTAATCGAAAAAGATACGAACAGAGTGATCTTCACTACGCCAAAACCATAAGAGAAGGTTATGAGAGGCATGGAATCTGAAAAACTGCAGTTCAGTGCCACTTTGTATCTTATAAGAGTACCTGTATTTCAGTTGGTGTTTCCAAGAAAGCAGGAAGTCTTTTCTGTCGCAAAGCGGTTTCGTTTAGAAATGTTGCTTGTAATGACTCGTTCTAAAAATGGATCCAGCGAACGAATTTGCTAGTGTAACACGAGAATGTTCACAAGATTCAACTTCTTAGACAATGCTTTTCTTGTAATTGAAGCAAGTCGAAAGAACAATTCCGAATATTTTATTTCAATTTCCAACTGGCCGAATCCGCCGTCGAAACAGCACGGCAAGTCAACCACATATAGGGCCGAATAGTGTTGGAGAAACGACCGTGCACAAACACACACATACACACACATACACACATACACACAGAGGTATTTCGAGAAATTTCGTTCTGGAGATTTCATCCACGAACCGGTAGCTCTACAGCAACCCAGGACGACCATATGAAGGCCTTCGAGGAAGCCAATCCATCGCAAGCAGTCCGTGCGATTGCGGAAGGTCTATGAGTTTGCAAAATTGCTGTTACAGACGGTTTGAAGCGAAATTTTGCTATCATTTGAATAGAATTCGCAACATCTGATCAGAAATGATTTAAATGTTTTTGTTGAGTCATAATTTAATTAAGAAAATATTTTAAACATTTTTTGTACAGTCATCTTCATACTCTATAATAAAGCGCTAAGCGATGAGTCATACCATCGATCGGCGCCGCCGCAGAAATTAGCCATAAAATAGGGGGAAATCGGGGAAAGTTATGGCATGAAAACAGTGAAAAATACCCAGACGTCTTTTCTCTGCCTGGGAACTTAACCCCTGGGTGGAGTAGAGGTCGCTCAACACCAATCTGAAGTTTGTTTTGAAGTATCGATCGCCATCAATCGATATTGATCAAATTACGGTGCGTGAAAATAACGGAAAATACCCGGACGCCCTCTGCCTGCCTGCAAACTTTAACACTGGGACAATCAAGGTCGCTGAACATGAATCTGAAGTTGTTTTTGAAGTATCGATCACCATCAATCGGTATTGATCAAATTGTGGATTTTTTGTGAGTGTCGTTCAAGCGGTCCGAAACGTTAGCCCTTGGGGTGATCGAGGTCGCTGAACACGAATCTAAAGTTTGTTTTTGAAGTTTCGATCGTCATCAATCAATACTGATCAAATTACGGAGCACGAAAATAGTGGAGAATACCCAGACGTCTTCTACGTGCTAGGGGATTCAGAAGACCTGTGGAATACGTCGCATGACGTGCCTGGGGACTCAGAAGACATGACGAAGACGTCGTTTTTCGAAGGGAAGGGGAGAGATCATTGAGGGGGACCAGTATCAGTAATGGGGGACCGTTTCACTAACCAGGGAATGCCGTCAGCTTCCCATGGAACTTCGAATTGAGACCTATATCACGTAAAAGTGCTCGAGACGCTGATCACAGATATGTAGACCAAATTTGCTAAATGGATCTCCTAAGCGAGTTATGGCCGGCGGAAGCCGCGATGTCTTCCATGTGTTAGGCGCGCTCAATCAGGGTTGGGCGCAGTATTGCGCGGAAACCAGCGGTTCGGCTATCAGCGCCGTAAGCAGCGACGGCGGCGCAGTGGTAGAGTGGTTGCTCCAAAGGATTGGGCTCATTGGTTCGGTTTCCGCCGCTGACGAGCTTTTGCATTTTGTGATCTATCTTCGACGAGGACCTATAATCTCATTTTTAGCACATTTTTGAGCGAACGGCTAATGGCGACTTGCATTTACGTCTATTTGAAGACGAAAACGTGTTTCGGGTAAAATGTTTTATTCATGACGTGAAGCAAGTCAGAAATTCAAATCATAACAAAATAAAAAGTAAAAAAATCAAAAATAAAAAAAATTAAAAAACATAATATATAAAAAGTAAAGGCATTAGTTAAAAGTTCCGACTCCACCGACACGACTTCGGCCAAACGGTTGTAGCAACGTATGGGTGGTCTCCGACCAAATCGTGAAAAACGGATGTCAGATTCGTGATCAGCACCCCAAATAACCCCCCTAGACGAAGTTTCAGCGAAATCGGTGACTCTGCCTGGACCACCTTTGTTAAAGATATGGGTGGTCTCCGACCGAATCGTGAAAAACGGATGTCAGATTCGTGATCAGCACCTCAAATAATCCCCCTAGACGAAGTTTCAGCGAAATTTTTTTTCGACCGAAGTCGTGTTGGTGGAGTCGGAACTTTTAACTAGTGCCTTTACTTTTTATTTATTATGTTTTTTTTTTTTTTTTTTGATTTTTGATTTTATTTTTACTTTTTATTTTGTTTTGATTTGAATTTCTGACTTGCTTCACGTCATGAATAAAACATTTTACCTGAAACACGTTTCCGTCTTCAAATAGACGTAAGTGCAAGTCGCCATTAGCCGTTTTCTCAAAAATGTGCTAAAAATGAGATTATAGGTCCTCGTCGAAGATAGATCAGAAAATGCAAAAAAAAACCCGTCAGCGGCTGGAACCGAACCAATGAACCCAATCCTGTGGAGCGAGCACTCTACCACTATCTCAAGAGCGACACTTAACGCTAACCGTTTTAGTGGAAGTCGGAGATTGCGTCTCAAGGAGATTGGCACTCACGGAAGACCTCGCGGCGTTCGCCGGCCAGAACTCGCTTAGGGAATCCACTTAGCGAATTTGGTGCACATATCTGTGATCAGCGTCTCGAGTTCTTTCACGTGATATAGGTCTCAGTCCGAAGTTCCATGGGAAGCTGACGGCATTCCCTGGTAAGGGAGGAACAGTAGTGAGGAGCTAATAGATCGCCTTATCATATACATACGCATACACTGTACGTACTGCGAACCTTTTGTACTCCTAAGTAGGGAAGAAAGCTGTACAACTAGAGCAGCTAGCTCGATGTGATTGTCCTTAGCTTAGTGATACTGCAACATCGCGCGAAGTGGGCAAGGGCGAGGCACGCCGATAGGCTTGACGGAGCACTTGTAATTTAATATAGAAGAAGTTCATTCCAATTTGGAAGAATTAATTTTGATTTCAAAGAACTTATACTAGCTTAGAAGAGTGCCCAGTTTGATTTGAAATTTGTCCAATTCGACGTGAAAATGGTATAGGAAGTCGAACCTGGAGAGAAGTGTGGACATTTGATGGGAGTTGAAATCGCATTCTATTGGAAGATTTTAACATTTCGAGTGGTGTTCTAGCCGTTCTTTGCTGACCGCTAGATGACTGAGACCTTGTTGAACATCTGCAAACGTGCCTCCATTTCTAGCAGTTTTACTGTAGAAAATTCATGAATAAATTTCCATATCTCATGGGTGGAAAAATGCACAAGAATCATTTGGGCAAGAGCAGGAATGCTCCTTTAAAAAAGCTAGTTTTTCAGAAAGATTAGTGGAACAAAGACCGAATTGGTGTTTCCTCAGAATTCGTTTTTACTTCGGTTGAACTAGTGGTCATTCAAGTGAGCCGAGATGGTTGCAAACTTTTATTGCGATTAATGTTCCGGCGTAGTCTCCCTCTGCCGTTCATAGAAAAGTCCAAGACATCTGAGAAACTATCCTTCGAAATACCATTGCAATGACCTGGTCCTAAACGTAAGGGACACAGAATGTTGCTTTCGTGCTGTTGGTCCTCACCGGTCGAAGATTGCTGCTACCTCTCCTGTTAACTCAAGCAGTGAGAATCCATTTCTTATCGCAATGCTGTGCGCTATTGACTAGAACCTTTTAACGCCTTCAGCGAAGTCTGCGCGAACAGCATGGAATATGCGTTGGGCTACTGCATTTCTCGCACTGAATGTATTGCGCTGTTCGATAATCAGCAGCGTTTTTTTCCCATAGATGGCATGGACTGCATACTCTTGTGTAGTAGTCATTGCGTGGCTTACATTACTCTATACTATTTTAAAGGTTAGACTATCTCCTATCAGAAACTGAGCGTCATTATTAGGAGCAATTTGGCTAAGAAAGTGAGTTGGAGATGCACAATCGAAGAGAGCATAATCGGCATATTTTGCTGTTTTGCTCTCGAAAGGCAACAATGAGCTGCAAGTTCGGAAGAAATTATGTGGAGATTATGGCGAGGACTACCTCACTGAATGCCAGTGCCAGAGTTAGTTTTGTCGCTTTCGCTCTGGAAATTGTAATGTGCAAAATGACCACATACTGGTCGTACAATCACCACCGATGACGACAAAATAAAAGCGTTGATCGAAATTGACCGGCGTATAAGAACTCGAAAGATTAATTAATTAATTAATTAATTTATTTATTTCATACACTCAACAAAGGTGTGCTCGACGAGAAACATAGGAAGAAGCAGTAAATATACTGAAAAGGCAACAATAAATAGCGTAGACTGTTCCTAAGTCATTGTGCGCAGGTTTAAAAAAAAAATAATAGTGTACCTAGGAAATTTAAGGAGGAACTGTCTTCAGTATTGTTACCTACCCAGCTTGCAATCCTAACTTGCAAATAACCCCGTCAGTTGGCTATGATGCCGCATTTCTTGATCAATGGAACCTGTCGGAGCTTCGGAACACAGGTATACCAACCTCCCACGTGGAACCGACAGGTTGAGTAAAGCAGGCTAGCGGGATGCAGGCTGCGGTGATAATAACCCCTTTAGGCAGTCAGAGTTGGATAGAGTTACCTAGCCTGCGCCACCACTTACTGTAAGGAAACTCAATGCATGGAAAAGACTGACTGAGAACTGAGAGATGGCAAAGAAGCTTGACATAACGAATTGCTTGCCTCAGAACAGCTTAATTACGTAGACAAATTGCATATTGGGCTCTTCGCGAACGAAAAAAATCCACCTCACCGAACGCATTGGCACGTGCGAGGGTGTGGCCTACTTTGACCTGCTTCCAAGAAACCAAACTGTTGATTCGAATGTCTACTGCCGTGAACTAACGAAACTGAATAAAGACAAAGGTTTTACCTAATAATGGTCCACAAAATCCTTTGTGGTTTTACTGGTATTAGATAGGGTTACTTTTCAAAGTTGCTAATTCCGACACTAGAGGTAGTAGCCTTAAGCTGGTGCTACTCGGGTTAGTAAGAACGTAGGGCGTTATTTCTTTATGCGTAGTGAAGGTGCTGAATATACTAAACCCAGCAAACGTATGGTCCTTCCAGATAAAATGAGATGATTTAGAAGGTTATTGGATGGCCCTATGAAGTTGTCAGCTGCTGACAAGCTTGTTTAACTTAGGTGCTGTTTTTGATTCATGTTGTTTTCTTGTTCTTGATGGACGTTCTATTAGGGGGGGGGGGGCAAAAGTAATGAGACAAAATGAAAAAAATCTTTATCTCTTTATAACTCAATTACAACTCAACGATGCTGAGGAATGTATTTGCCATTAAGGACAAGGACCTTGCTGCCATCGCTCAGCCAACTTCCTGATCCCATCCTTTCAGAACTGCTTGGGCCTGGTGTTGAACAACTGCTCGACATGGTTGTCAAGGACTGCTTGGGTTTTTGTGTTCTTTCCGACTAGGAAGTCCTGTAGGCTCAAGTAGTTGTGGTAGTCGCATGGGGAGATGTCCAGCGAATACGGTGGCTGAGGCATGTGAACATAGCTCAGCTGGCCAAGCTTATCCGTGGTTACTTGTTCCCGATGGGGTGCGGCGTTGTCGAAGAGGAGAACCTTCTTGAAGCGCTGCGAATGAATAAGAGCGAGTCGCCGGCCCATCTCTTCTATTTCGTTCACCATGGCCTTGGAGTTCATCGTCGTGCTTTTGGTAAAAAGCTTCCAGTATACCGGTCCATGGGCGCAGACCCAAAAACTCTGAAGGTGCTTCTCGCCGTGAAGATCTCGCCGAACGAAGGTCGGGAACGGGTCAACAGGCCTCACTCAGACTCGCTGCTTGGCAGGGTTAAGGTAGAAGACGTACTTCTCATCTTGAGTGAATATTGAGCCAGGCTGCTCGGGACTGGAAATTGGGCGAGATTTGCGCGACACAGGTCGACTCGTCAGACTGGGGTTTCGGCATGAGACAGGCTGGGGTTTTGGCATGCCTCTGGAAAGGGCGGAAGTGGTAACTTCTCAGATGGCTTCAGTAAGTAGCATAGAAACATACAAATACGACAAGCACGAAACCAGACTCCAGCCACGAGATATATGGACACGGCATAGGGTGTCTCATTACTTTTGGCCCCCCCCCTAATATTTTTATTTTTATTTATTCATTAAAATACTCTGTATAAGACAGAAGTGAGATAAAACTGCAATATAGCAAACTCCTAATAGCCTCTCTACCAGCCGCTCCAGGCTTAAGCAAATGTATTAAAGCATAACCACATTTGATTTTTACTTGACTGTCTTGAGATGGTTTTTTTTGTTTCTTTCCTTTACTACTAGATGCCTAGCTTCGACAAGAAGTGTGTGTTTCCTCGGTGTCGTTTGATCTAGACATTAATTCACATACGTAATCCATGTAAAAACATATATAAGTCAAGAAAAAGCGCCCTGAACTGGACAAGAACAAATGCGTGATGTTGCTTCTGGATAACACCAGACCCCACGTCTCTTCGATAATGAGCCCGGGAAAAACAGCAACAGAGCTCAGTTGGGAACCAATATATTGGACTACCTATATCATACATCAGACTGTCATTGATTAATGTTCGTTGCTAATATAAATTAGAAAAATATAAAAAAGGCATTGATTAAGGAACAACCCAATATGAGTCGATGCGCAGTGAACTATGCTACTCTTGTTTGTAAAAGCTAGTTCAGCTAGTTCCTCCGTCTAAGCCAACCAAGCCATCCATCCTTTTGGGTCAGTGAATTGATAGCAAATCTGTCTGGAACAGACGAAACACTGACTTGCACAACAACGTGCCACCGCATGTAACTGTATATGCCAAATTCGTATTTAAATTGCCTACACGACAACTCTTAGAAGTAGAATGCGTGGCTCATCCCAAAAGCATTTGATTGACACTGTTTTCTTCTTATCCGTTAATCTCAAGTGCTGCTGCTACTGCGCCTACAAGGAGAGCCTCCAAACTTGCAGTGAGCTTTTGCGATACAATTTTTACAGGATGTGGGGTTTCATGTGGAGCACAAAGCCATAGTTAATTCTTTCGGAATGCTCTTCTGTGGTCGAAAAAAGGTGTGTGAGAACATGAGCGTGAAGTCCGTCACGCCCTGGTGCCACCCCACCGAACGTGGTCGCTTGGCGCGGTGGGTAGCGATGTCGCCTCGCCTCGGGTTTTGTGGTTCGGTTTCCGGTGTCGCCAAAGTTTTTGCACACATCTGGTCGTTATTGTAATGAGCTTGAGTGATCACAGGAGTCAATTTGTACACGGTATGCTTTCCGCAAGAAAATATAGCCCTCTTGTGTTTTCTGAGTTACCTCTCAATGGATCGTATTTGCGCTGTATCATCCTATTGGATCGCTAACATACAAATGTTTTTGCTCACATGAAGTAACTGTGTTCATTGCTCACGAGGAGCTTCTCTCCAAGTCGACCATCCGCATACATATGGAGATCGACGTGAAACAGTGTGATAGAGAAGCTGTGGACTTCTTTTCTCAACCCTAGTCACTTTTCTTGTACCGATTGGAGCTAATCATGACCCGATATATGCAAAAACCACCAGGAATCAAACCATAAAGCACATCTCTCAGCGCGTCTGAGCTGCAACATTGTCCACCGTCATCCACCGCACCAACCGACCACATCCGGTGGAGTAGCAGCAGGGCGTGGTAAACTTCGCGCTCACCTTTCACTCGTCTTTTTTCGACCAGAGAAGAGCATTCCGAAAAAAATTAACTTTAGTTCTGTACTCCCCACACAAGACCCCACATCCTGTAACAATTGCTTCACAAAAACTCACCGCAAGTTTGGAGGCTCTCCTTGTTAGTCACATATGTGAAACAAATGAAAGTGCTTTTGATAAAGGACAAACTATAAAGGACGGCGTTACTCAATCCCTTCTGGGATGCGCCAGCGCATTCTACTTCTACACGATGTCGTGGAGGCGACATGAATGCGTATTTTGGCCATACAATGACTTGCGGTGGCCAGCCGATGGACAAGTCAGTGCTCTATCCTTCCCAGACAAGTCTGGTACCAATTCACCGACCCCGGAGGGATGGAAGGCTTGGTTTGCCTGGGCGGGAAATCCGAACCAGGAACCTGGTATCGGGTGCACGCGACAGTCGCGCCTCCTCCGACTGCGCTACACGCGCCCGCTTTTGATAAACGCATAAAATACGCTAGACATTTTAGGAATGATCTAGATTTCGCTGAATAGGGCGAACGAAAAAGCAAGTCTTTAATAGAGAACATTAAAAAAGTTCGTTTCACTCATTTCTTCATTCGAACCTTTGCGGAATGTTCCTTCCGTGACTTTGGTAAAGTAGAGGTATTTTTCCGCCAAATTTATCTTCGCACTTCGCTAGGGTTTCTCAATATGGATTTTTTCGTTCGAAAGGTAATGGGCGACAAAGTAGATGTGAATGTTTTCATTATAGAAAGAGGGGATTAAGTTATTTCCGAGCAAATATTGGATAATTTGACCTAGCAGCTCTAGAATAATTTCAATACCCAATATAATAAAATCCATAAAATCTTTTTCTGCCGTTTTCAACTCGCTTTTCTACCCTGCGCTAGAAGTATTAGCCTTCTACCAGAGAACTCTTTCAGACAATATGAGCGGACATTTTGAGCGCAAATTTATTTATTTGTTTATTTGTTTGTTTACTTATTTATTCATTGAATACGCCACATACATGTGCCATAGTCAGAAATGCTAGACAGAAACAAACAAGGATACGTAATTGCTATCAAACCGCTGGCACAAACTCAGGCAAGAATGAGAGAAACAAAATGGGAGAAACTGTAGATAAAACGTAAGCAAAAGGGGATGGATAGGTCGCTGACATCCCAGAGTGCGGGATCTTCAACAGAAGCGAACATAATTCCTACCACTAAAAACAGTTGATGAGTTTAGATTTTTCCCACACTTACTTAAAATCCAACACTTTTGTTGACAACTATTAGGTTGAGTCATAAATTTTGCAACATTTGTGTTTTTCTCCTGAAATTCAAAGTAAGCTCGTTGAAGAGTTATATTCTGTTTGGAATAGTGTTTCTAGCGATCGTTTTGAGTTAGGAATCGTTAATTTTTCTTGCGTTGTTGAAACGTTTTATTCACTAGAACAATGGCCACTCATAGTGGAAAAGTGTGTGATTTCATCTTCAATTCGTTCAAACTCGGCATCAACCTAGTGACGGGGGTCAAGCACATTCAGCAAGTCACCGGCAAGTGCACTCCTAACCGAATGAATTGTCGGAGATGGTATTAGTTCATTTCCGCCCAGAGGGGCAAACAAGACAAACCACACCCGGGAAGATCAACTGCAGTAAACAAAGGGCGTGTGCCAATCCATGAAGCCGAATTCTTCTCAAACCACACTATGACTGACCACTGATCTCCACATCTCCCAGTGAACTACCGCTCGTGGGCTGCAGAAGATTGAAAGGTCGCCAAAATTGCTTTCGCCAGTACCTCATGCGTTGACAAAAACCCAAGTAAATCGCTTTGTTTCCGACTGCCGAGAGCTCCGGCACCGGTTCAGGCGAGGAGACTTGGATCGAATCCTTACCAGCGATGAAAAGCGGATGCTTCATTGCAACTGTAAAGCCGGAAGGCAATAGCTGGAACGCAACGAGCTGGGAGTTCCGACGTCAAAACTGGAACGCCACCGAAAGAAGATCTTGCTGTGCGTTTGGTGGATGTGTAGTGGTCCAGTCCCCCATAGAGCGGCTCCACGTAGTCAAGACATCATCGACGCTCGCTTTTGCCAACAACTCGATTAATTATAGCAAAAATTATAAAAAATTGAAATTAGTGGAGAATGAAGTCTTTGCGAGCAGGTGTTTCATCCACCAGGGCAACAGCCGACCGCTTTCCGCACTTCAGACACAGGCAAAAAGCTAGGAATTGGAGCTGGACCAAAATCAAGCAACCACCAAACAGACATTGCGTCGTCTGACTGCCATCTGCTTCGGTCGGCGGATCACTTCCTCCATGGAAGACGCTTCACCGAAGTCGATGAAGTCACAGCAATCGTACATGACTTCTTCAGGTCGAAACCGACCGAATTCTACAGAGATGTAATCCAGCTCATGAAAAGCAGAAGAAACCCATTGAGAATAACGGCAATTGCTTCGTTTTGGTTTCAATTTTCTTTAGTGGTGTAATCTTATTTTTGCTGGAAGACAAATTTTGTTGCAAAACTTATGACTCAACCTAATAGATTGTTACAAACACCATGTGTGCTGCTCTCGTTTCAAGATGATTGCAGATCTATGGCGCTATTCATTTGGGATCACACCTGCCACTCAAAAAAGAGGAATAAGAGGAAAACAGTCAAAATCTCAGACGGATAGACAACCCATGGCAAGCACCTTATTTGCGAAACCTCCGGCTTGCTGTGTTGTATGGCCCTTCTCGATCATTCACTTCGCAAACAATAAGATTCGCAATTCGCAGCAGAGAATCTCGTAATTTTCTTCCGAAGAGTTTCGATCTCCCATGAAACTTCAAGTGGAGATCGGGGTCATTGGAAAGAACTTGGAATGCTAATTACGAACGTCAAAATTGGGTGTCAAAATTGCAAAATGAAACTTCAGCAAGTTGTGACCTATCGAAGTTGTTTGGGCCAGACTGCAGGCTGGCCACACGAAAGAGCTGGCGCGAGAGCGGTGAGGAATGGGAGCTCCGTAAGAACGGGTCGCAAGCATCGGTGGTGGCGTAAGGGTAGTAGTCCTGCTCGTCAGGTGTCAGGTCGGGTGTGTGAGTGTCACTGGTTCGGTTTCAATGGCTGGCGTATTTTTTGCACATCATGACTTATCTTCGAAACGACCTTTTTCTGAATTATGACACGTGTTTAACTAACGATAAGTAGCCGGTTTGACTACCACACACGTTTGTAAAAATGATTGAAGGCAATAAACTGCTATGGTGACATTTGTACTTACTGTTTTGCACAAATGGATCCGAAATTTTATATTGAACGACTAAAGGTACTTCCAGCAACTTCAGCATTCATAGGACAAAGAAAAAATGTGTGAAGCAAGCATATTGCTCACAAAACGCACATCTTATACGTGCAGATTGAAGCTTCAAAGTGAATCCGCTGCGGAAATGCTCCTTGCTTTCCTTGGAAAGCCACATACAGTGTCATAATTCAAAATAAAACGTCATTTCGAAGATAAATCATGAAGTGCAGAAAAGCCCGCAGTCAGGTGAACCGAACCAACGACTTCACACCTGGCGACCCCTGCCCCACCACCGCGGCCTCTAGTCGTAGCTGGAGACTTCAACGGAAGTATCGGAGCTCGTAGAGCTGGTGAGCGTTTTATCGGGCCTAATAGTGCGGAGACCCGCAACGAATATGGTGAGAAGCTGGCAAACTTCTGCGAAGTACATTATCGAATATCATGGCAACAGCCAGTTCTTTAAGTCGCCATTGAACAGATGGACATACTCATCTGGGAACGGACAGCATCTCCACGAGCTAGACCACATCTTGTACAGCAGAAGGGAGATGTTAGAGAGCCGTATCCTTTATCGATCTCGCGCCAGCTCTTTCGCACGGGCAGCGTGCAGTCCGTTCCACCCACCTTCGTCAGGTCATAACTCGCCCAGGTATTCCATTTTGCAATTTTGACACCATGCCCTTAATCAGCATTCCGAGCTCTTTCTAATGACTCTGGTCTCCACTTAAAGTTCCATGGGAGGTCTAACCTTTCCAAAGTTAGGATGAAACAGAATATAACTGCTGTATTCTATTAAAATGTCTCGTGCACCCGTATTACCTCTCCAGTCTCTTGTCGCTATGGTTTTGCCTCTGTTCTGCTTTCGCGTCCACCTTCTATAGAGCGGGAAAAGTTTGCTGGACTACTTGACAGTTGTCTGACTGTGATTTCACGACTGTGAATCGTGAGGTTTCCTCAATTCTCACAAACATTCATGGCGCTCTGTCAAGCATCATTTCAGTAGCAGAACGAAGTGAAATCGAATTGCAATTGATCAGTTTTTTACCAGTATTGCTTTCCAGTCCTTCCTTATTCGCTCCGAACTCGTTCTTCGGCGACTTCTCCATGCGGAAGACCGCGTCAACTTCTGCCTTCGGGAAGTGAGTCTTCGTGCCAAGCGCGACTGAGAAAGCTTTTTCTGAGTTGTCCGCACGCTCAACAACGAACGCGTACTATTCATCGTCTCACCTCATTCGATCAGCACGCGAATAGAAAGAAGACAAATTCTTGACGATCACATTTGGGTAACCCTGCCTCTGCCTAACTGTCTGCTTGTAACAGCGAGGGACCATACTTCAGCTACACTTAGGTTATACCATTCATTTCGTCTTTCACACATTTCACCTCTGCTTCGCTGGTAGTGAGAATACTACATAGCTTGTGTGCACAGTTGTCACATAAACACTGCAAAGTTTTCATTTTAAAACAGACACCCTCAAAAATCCTACTATATATAAGCGAGAGAGGACGTTTGTCTGTCTGTCTGTGTTTGTTTGTTTGCACAGGAGTGCTGGAGGAGTGTGTTGGGGGAAAGTGTGGGATGAGGGGGAGGGTATTGGTTGTGCAACGTGCCTTGCGACTCAGTAAATGTGCCGAACACGTTAACACGCTCAATATGATCTACATTACCGATTTCCTCAATTATTTAACCAATCAGGGTGAGAGTTAAGTGATTATGATCGTTGAAGGAAGGCCTTCACAGCAGGGGAAGCAATCAATATCAATCGATATTATCGACGTTCTCCCAGATTTGTTCGACCGGGGTGAGATACGCGAGTGCTGTGGTTGAAGGTTTGCTTCACACCAGGTGGAAAGTTTTTAGGGGGGGGGGGGGGACAAAAGTAATGAGACAAATTGAAAAAATCTTTATCTCTTTATAACTATAATTACAAATCAACGATTTTGAGGAATGTGTATGCCATTAAGGTCAATAACTTGCTGCCATCGCTCAGCTAACTTCCTGATCCCATCCTTCCAGAAGTGCTTGGGCATGGTGTTGATCAACTGCTCGATATGGTTGTCAAGAACTGCTTGGATTCTTGTGTCTCTTCCGACCAGGAAGTCCCGTAAGCCCAGGAGGTAGTGGTAGTCGCATGTAGAGATGTACGGCGAATACGGTGAGTAAAGCATGTGAACGTAGCCCAGCTGGGCAAGCTTATCCGTGATCAGTTGTTCCCGATGGGGTGCGGCGTTGTCGAAGAGGAGGACCTTCTTGACGCGCTGTGACTGAATAGTTTCGAGTCGCAGGTCAATCTCTTCTATTTCGTTCACCATGGCCTTGGAGTCCATCGTCGTGCTTTTGGTAAAGAGCCAGTAACCGGTCCATGGGCGCAGACCCAAAAGCTCTGAAGGTGCTTCTCGCCATGAGGATCTCGCCCAACGAAGGTCGGTAACGGGTCAACAGGCCTCACGTAGACTGGCCGCTTGGCAGGGTTAAGGTAGAAGACGTACTTCTCATCCTGCGTTAAGATTGAGTCCAGGCTGCTCGGGGTTGGGAATCGGGAGAGATTTGCGCGACAGAGGTCGACTCGTCAGGCTGGGGTTTCGACATGAGACAGACTGGGGTTTTGGCATGCTTCTGGAAAGGGCGGAAGTGGTAACTTCTCAGGTGGCCTTTAGTAGGTAGCATAGAAACATACAAATACGATAAGCACGAAACCAGACTGCTGTCACGAGATATATGGACGCGGCATGGAGAGTCTCATTACTTTTGCCCCCCCCCCCCCCTAATACAATGGGTAGGCCAATATCGATCGATACTGATGAGGATACCGCGCAAGTGCGAGGCACGCCAATAGCCGTGAAGAAATTGTAAAATGGATATCTTGTAACCAAATCAGTCTTATTTAAATCTTAATATATATTGTCTAACCAGGTCGAAAATATTTTTTATTAAAATCTATCAATCTAAAATCTATTAATCTTGATCTATCCTAGTCAGATGGGCATCATCAGAAAAGTGAAACATATAGAAGACTGTTCACTAGGCGGTGTTGCTCAGGTACTGCCCATATTCACTATTTGTGAGAGAATGTCTTCGGAGTTTAATTTCAGTTATGATTCAAAATATGCGGTGTACCGCTATGATCGCAGAGGTGGCCTAACGGGGGGGGGGGGGGGGGAGTGCTGGCACTTATACATAAGCGAATACTTTACCGTATTCTATCTGAAAGTGACTTCTGCAGCGAAATTCAACTATTAGTTTTGGAGATTGAAAAAAAAAGAAGTGACGTACTACTTCTGCTTTGCTACCGTAGCCCATCTTGTACTTCCAACGCTTTTACTCAATTCATAGGTTTTCTTAGTCAAGTTTCCGAACAGTGGAGTAATCATATCATTTTAAAGGGCGATTTTAAATTTCCAACCATCGACTGGGACCAATATGGTTGATGGAGGTAACATCTCAACTCGTTTCTCCTCTTTACTTCTTGACTTTGTTATCTCTTTGAGCTTGACACATTTGGTAAACCTAACCCACCAACGACCTCAACACTTTAGATATTCTACGTGTATCTCAACCTAGCATAGCTGGAACGGTACATTCCTCCTACCTTTCAACACTTCCGACCACAATAGCATTCTTTTTACGATTTCTGACGTGAAGGATTGTTATGCCCAAAGGTCTGTAGAAACCATAAACTTTTCAAAGGCCGTTACGTCTCTATTATATCAGCTTTTGCTCAAATAAACTGGTTAGCAATATATAACTCCTCTGTAAATGTCGACATACTGTATTATAAATATGTGATCTTACACAATCTCATAAGGAAATACGTACCAGAAATACGTCTCTCAATCTGTGTAATCTTAAACAATCTTATAAGGAAATACGTACCGCTAATAAGATACAAATGCCGATCAGGACAAAAATCCAAAGAGTTTGGACCTTCTAAAGTCTAAAGTTTATGTGGTTTACTTTTTACTGTTTCCTCGTTGAGGGACGCCACATATAATAGGCTCTTTCGAAAACTGAGACGAGCTATAGCAAGGTATCAAATGGTAAAGGAAAAAAGAATTGCTCGTTGTTGCGATTCAAAACGTTTCTTCGGTTTCTGCAGAAAAAACTAAAGCTGACAGAATGTATACCAGAACTTGTTGCTGGCGGAACCTACATACAATATATTAACGATGACAATCTTAAAGGCAAGGCATTCGGTGACTACTTCAAATCAGTTTACAAACAGCCGTGCGACACAGGAGCTAGCCTTACTTCAGTGACTGATTGCGAGCTTAACTTGATAGATGTCACGAACGAATCGATTTACAGCGTCTTACGCAACCTGCCAAACAGGCATTCCACCTCGCAAAACTTTATATCTTCCATATTTCTTAAAAAGGCAGCTATAGGTCTGGGTTCTTCACTATCCATTCTTTTTAACAGGCCTTTACTTTATGGACAGGTGCCTAAGCTATGGGAAGTCGGCCTTGTACATCCAATTTGCGAAAAGTGTAATATAACGACGTTGCGAACTACAGACCCTCTATCTCACTAGTTGACTAAGCAAAGTTATGGAGCCTACGAAAAACACTATCTACGTGATAACAACCTAATCCGATACGAACAACATGGGTTTCTTGATAAGAAATCTTCTACATCCGCAGCTTTAGGTTTTTCTGCAGTAACCGAAGAAACGTTTTGAATTGCCACAACGAGCAATTCTTTTTTCCAGCCTAACACAATTAGCTATGAGAATTCCTTTCTCATAAGGAGAGTGGCACAGTGGAACAGCCTGAGCAACGACTTCTTCATTTACACAAGCTCCCATTCTTTTCGGAACCACCTGGCCAAATTTCTGAAGTCTCAACCAATAGAGCAATCTTAAATTGGACTCATTATCTCCTACCACATCAAATACTGTAATGTTTATACTGTATTCCCAATATCGTTTTTATACGTATTAGTAGATCTGAGGTTCCCTTATCTTGCACATGGCATGTTCAACGGATGACATGTAGCCCGCTACATAAGACTCGGACATTCGGGTTCGACGAGCCGAACAGCCTCCGCCCAACCACGCCCCCTTCAGCAGAATAGCAACTGCGGTTGCCAACAGAAACAGCGGTTGCTATTTTGTTGCAATAGCAACAGTGTGTTGCTATTCTGCTGGAGGCTCGGAACACATGTTGCTATCCAGGCGCAGTGACTAGCGTGCTCCAATCGGATACGCTCGCGCCGCAAGTAAGAAGTTAGAGCTAGAGTTAGGAATGTTGCAAACCAGGCGCAGCCATTTCTCGTTTTTCCAAGGACTGTATCGCTGATTTGTGTCTGCATTGTTGTGTATATGAAAGCCCCGAAAATCATTCTAACCTTCGCTTCGCCAGCGCTTGGCTCTGCCATCTCCAGGCCTATGTTGTTCAACTGCTTTTCCAAGGAATTCATCCCTTCGAATGGTACTCGAGGGCAGTGCAGTGGTCTGTGTTCTAGTGGTTTTCACGAAGGTTGCTTCATAAAGTAGTCGGAAAGGTGGGTTGTTTGGTTTCGTTTCACTATGTATATGTACTCATCTGAATTCACTATGTACATCTATGTATTCTGTCGGCGCTATACGGCAATTCATAAGACGTCCTTACTAGGGTAACACAGAAAATTACATGCGTTCGTGGCGGGACCCAGTTTGTGCAGCCGAAAAGCTGGCATATTGCCAGAGTTTCGCAATCGGTGTCTCGCGCTGCGTAGGGACGTCTTGTCCACCTTGTTCTCCTTTCATCCATTCCGGCTGTGAAAAGTAACCATCTGTCGCATTTTTACGATTCTCTTGCTTTCAAACCAGTGGTGCATCGTAATGTCGGAACAGTATGATAACCAGATTGGATTCTTTTTCTTTCCAGAAACGATGGTGTACCGAATGGTATAAGGCCACAAAGGTTTCACGAGTGTTTGAATCAAAAATCAAATTCCTTATCTGGAGCCTGCTTATCCTTTTCCTTTAATAACCTCAGGATTGGCTTGGAAAAAATTCTAGATCAGAGTTCTAAAGAACTCTTAGCTGCTAACATTGCTTCCCATAAGAGTCATTGGCTCTATCCTAGTCGGAGGAGTGCATGCGGTCTTGCTTTTTGCTTTTTAAAATAATCGTTTGGAATTTCATCGTTTCCGCGCTGAAGAAAATATTGGGTTGTTCAGTAATTAATGTTGGTTTTTACATATTTTTCAAAGTGAAACATGCCCGGGCCGTCCAAACACTCCAAATGTGTTACTCTACCGCAATTGTTTGTGAAGGTTAAAACGCTGACTTATCCTTCTGCTGGCACCCAAATCTCGTATATGCGAAATTCACGTTCATATTGCCAGTGTTTGATAAACTTACAACCGGAAAAAAAACCCGTCTGAGTTATTCACCGTTGTTTCGGAGTGAAATTCAGGGAAATCGTTACGGGATCGAGTTGCCTATCCCTCTGCTAATCAGTCGCTGCAGATAGTGATATTTGCTTGCTTGCTTCTCCGGCGCAAATAGTGTCGGGGGGGGGGGGGAGCTTCTGATGGGTAGAAAATCCCATAGAGCTATCGCTAGACTATATACACATCCAGTTATTGAATAAGGCCGCCCTTCATCCTTTATCCTCATGAACACGGTAATCTTCTGGACGGCCTTGAACGGCTCCTATTCGTAAAGCTGATATTCTCCACGCTTTTGTTTCCTTTAAGTGCACGTTTCAGCTTTTTCGAGACGGCCCAAATGCTGCTGCCGTCGTTCACAACGAAGGCTTGTGTGATAGCTTCACTAGTGTTCACGTTGGAAAGGAACAGTATGTACGTCACAGCGCCCCATGATCTCGTCTACTTGGTGAGTGGCACTCCTTCTCTATGGCTCCAGTACAGACAATTGCATGTCATTGTTTTCTTCAGTGCGTTGTTGGATTTTTCGTGTATTTCAAACTGTCAGCTCTACTACTCGAAGTAAACGATCCCTTTGCCCCCGTGGAGAACCTCTTCTGCGCTGTGTTCATGGGAGGAATTCGTGACGCTTTTCACAAGTACGTCTTGATTAGTTTTGTTTGAATTGCAGAGATCTTCAGTAAAAAAACATCACTGATAACAGTTTAATAGACTGTAAAAGCCTAATCTAAGACCAACTTGTTAGCTTAGTGCTTACAAGGAAAGGTTCCCAATTCAAGGTGATGGTGATGTTTGCGATGCTATTTTGACAGGATGTAGGGCTGTGTGAGCGGAGTTCAGAACCACAGTTATTTTTTACTGAACGCTTATTTTGAAGGCTTGAAAGAGGTGTAAAAACGTGCGCGCAACAATCATCAAACCCCTGTGACACCCTACGAGATGTGCCTAGGTGGCGCAGTCGGTAGGAGTGCTGCCTCATAGAAGCACACCTGTGAACCCCCGGAATTGATTCAATGATACGCTATGCGCCTGACCAGCTCTTGTGCAAAGAGCTTGCGTCTCTTGGATCTCCCTGAACAAATAGCCGAACCACTCATAGGTAGCCCTGTATAATTGCAGCTCCCTTTAATTGTATGTGTTCAGCTGCAATTCTCTACCCTCCTTTTATAGGAATCTGCTTGGACGGGATACGTCTTGGAGCGCAGGAGCTCTCCCTTGCGGCGGACGCATTGAAAGCTCACCCCACGACGTTAGTTTGGGTTGTGATATATTTAATATTAACTTATTGATTGGCCAATTAGTTCAATTCAGATATTGGAACATGTTGGGTGACACGGACGATGAGAGGGCGGCTGCGCTGGCAGAACGAAACTGGCGAGGAGGCGCTGGAGGCACCATGTGAGAAGTGCACTGCAGCGTGCATTGTAAGTCAGCTATATGGTGATGACGATAACGAGGACGACCACAACGAAAAGACGACATTCTCATTTATCACATTGTATGCTTTATGCTCTAATCTCACTTTATGAATGTCTACGAATTATTAAGCATTCTCTGATGTTACTTATGCCATACCTCTGTTACTGTCCATTCTCACTTATCACATTGTATGCTTTATGCTCTAATCTCACTTTATGAATGTGTATGAATTATTAAGCATTCTCTGATGTCACTTATGCTATACCACTGTTACTGTCACTTTACATGTACCAATTTATATATAAATTGTTATATTATAAATTTTGTAATTATAAGTGTTTCCTAATTCTTTAACCTGATATATATATATAACGTCAACACAGTAGCAACCGAGCGGCAACACAATAGCAACAGGAGCCACTTCTCTCTTGGTGTGTCGACCTGCTAAAGCTTTATTTAAGATCACAATGGTTCTTCGCCAGTCGTCCGCCTTCTTCTGCTGCCCACTCGCCACACGTGGTCCCGGTGTCCATTGTTGCCTGCTGTGGTGGTGGTGTGGCAGCTTGGGGTGGGCTCCGACCAGTCGTAAGTTGTAATCCGAAAAGTGCAGGACGCGTAATTAGTCTATCTGTAGTCTTACATCCCACCAGAGAAGATCCTAGAGAAATCGGAAACTACATAGACCACACGAATAGATCTACTACCTCGGCAGAAACAGTCGGTTCTTGTCGTGCTGTAACTGAAGATTTCAGGAAATATCCGACATCATGTAGACACTCTTTCCCGCCAACGCTGACGAACCTGCGACCACCGAACTAAACTAGTTGTCTCTGCGCTTGTTACTATATGAAGTAACGTGTCTCGCCTTCATTGTTCTGTCGCTTCTTACGTCTCCAGCGCTTCACTGATTGCACAAATTGTTGTGCAATCAGCAGAGCGCTGGAGATAATTTGCAGCAATCTTTCCTCGAAATTTTTATACGCACCTTAGGCACTGCATGTCTTGTGACTTTTATCAGCTACCTTCGACTAAAAATCCGAGCAGTAAGTTGGTTTATGACCAGGGATCAGGGTAACCTACTGGGGTGCGAAGCCTTCTTCCGTATATCAATACTTATGTGGTCTTCCTGCCCTTCTCCACCTTGCCTTTCTTCCTTTCCCTTATTTTCTTTCTAAAGTCAATTCAATCTGTTCGTTTTGTGAATACGTCTCCATGCTGTGTGTGGTTTTGAGTTGGCAATAAACAAATGAAATATTACCTGACGTGGGGTAATGAAAGGTGTAAGCTGCCTAAAGCATCTCTGAGGGACTTCTCAAAGAAGGCCCTCCTGACTTCCGAACGGTACCTTTTCCAAGCATATTGAAGAAGCGCTGGACTTTGATATTTCTGCTTTAAACGCGTTTCCGAAGGCATTACAATGCAGTTTTATCGCTGGACGAAACTGACGATTGCGAAGGTGATTGTGGAGAGCACTCTACATTGACGGTCCCCAAGTAATAGGTTGTCATGCCATGATTCTAAAGGACTACCGACCAATTTTTTAAATGACTCGCCAACAGACTTACAACCGACAACTCACAAGGTTTATCGGGTAGTACAAGACTACTCATACAGTACCGCCGCTAAACATTCAACCAAACGACGTTTGCGACGCAAAAACGCGTTTTTTGCGTCGCATCATGATAACTTTGTTCAAAATAAAGGCTTTCTCACCAAAATTTACAAGGGCTCCTAGCATCATCCTACCTACCAATGGGCATGCAACCGCCATTAAAAAGTGGATGGAAGCCTGAAAACCAATGCCGCAATTAAGGAGGGTCCTAATTGCTGTGACCCGACCCAACACCGTCGCCGAGTCTCGCTTAATTATGTCCCCAGGCGCAAATAGTGCTGTCCAGTTGAATTTTAAAATTCTTAAACCTGATTAAATTGTATTATCTTGCTGTTTATGACCTTCTCCTGGCTGCGACAATTCATTTGGTACCAAATTTGGCAGGAAAATGTTAGCAGCTGCTTCAACTGATTTTGTTTATTTCAACGGAAGCATCCTCAGTTTAAACCTGTTATTGTGGCTTGCAATCTACTCATCTTTAAGGAGGGAAAATGACATAGAAAATTTACGTTTCGAGTTCACTTTGGGCATTTGTGTGTTGGTTGCAATTCGTCAAAACTGCAAGTGAACCTTGGTAAAGAGCACTCCCTGTCGCCGATTTTGGCTGCGAATATCTATGTCCTAAGAAAATGAGTTAGTCCAAAAATATGTTGGCTAACCGTACGCAATGTATAGACTCCAAGCATCAAATATCGAGAAGCCAGGTAATCAGATGCCCGAATTTCAGCTGGTTAAAGTGACGACTTCTTTCAAAAGTGCGGCTGAGCTTCTACAGCGTTTCATGCTCAGTCCTTGCAGAATGAATGCTGAGAAGCCCAGAATTCATATTAAGTATTTTTCCGCTCAAGATTTTCAACCAGTCCAGACGCCAATATTTTGACGCACCAGATCGAGCGTCGACGTAGAGGTTTTCATCTACCATAATTGCTCTGACCTGACATGCCCTACAGAGACATTGCACTCGACTGCATGACCAACGAATCCCTCACTTCTCTTGCTCGTAACTACGGGCCTGTTCGACCTTATGCAGCTCACCAATATCGATCCATGCTGCCAAATCTTGAGGACCTTTGGGTTTCCGGAGTGCGTAGATCACACAGATTCTATAATTCTCAAAATTGTGTGCCTAGCCGCAATGTAAATATGTATTTATCATTTTCACGTCGAGATGGACACGTTTCGAATTAAATTGGAATTAAACATCTTCCAAATTGAAACGAGCTTCTTACAGGTTAAAATGCAAACACTTCAAGAAGGGTAGAATAATTTTTTGTCCAAGAAAAATTTGGTATACTTTCTTGAATTTTTTTAGGTTCAGCTGCCCGAACGAGTGTAATAATTTTACACAAGTTTTGTTTCTTTTGAAAAAATAATAAACTAACTTTTGCCTTAAAGCGCAACAAGGTAGCAGTCATTTAGTGCATCAAAGACCAGATTTCGCCCTGCACTTGGAAAGCTCACCCCGAATTTATTTGATTGATATTAGGGGGGGGGGGTACCAAAAGTAATGAGACTCTCCATGCCGTGTCCATATATCTCGTGACTGCAGTCTGGTTCCGTGCTATCGTATTTGTATGTTTGTATGCTACCTACTGAAGGCCACCTGAGAAGTTGCCACTTCCGCCCTTTCCAGAAGCATGCCAAAACCGCAGTCTGTCTCATGCCGAAACCCCAGCCTGACGAGTCGGCCTGTGTCGCGCAAATCTCTCCCGATTCGCAATCCCGAGCAGCCTGGACTCAATCTTAACGCAGGATGAGAAGTACGTCTTCCACCTTAGCCCTGCCAAGCAGCCAGTCTGGGTGAGGCCTGTTGACCCGTTACCGACCTTCGTTCGGCGAGATGTTCACGGCGAGAAGCACCTTCAGAGCTTTTGGGTTTGCGCCCATGGACCGGTATACTGGAAGCTGTTTACCAAAAGCACGACGATGGACTCCAAGGCTATGGTAAACAAAATAGAAGAGATGGACCTGCGACTCGAACTTATTAGGTCTCAGCACTTCGTGAAGGTCCTCCTCTTCGACAACGCCGCACCCCATCGGGAACAAGTGACCATGGATAAGCTTGCCTAGCTGGGCTACGATCACATGCTTCACCCACCGTATTCGCCGGACATCTCTCCATGCGACTACCACCACTTCTTTGACCTACGGGACTTCCTAGTCTAAAGGGACACAAGAACCCAAGCAGTCCTTGACAACCATGTCGAGCAGTTGATCAACACTAGGCCCAAGCAGTTCTGGAAGGATGGGATCAGGAAGTTGGCCGAGCGATGGCAGCAAGGTCCTTGCCCTTAATGGCAAATACATTCCTCAGCATCGTTGAGTTGTAGTTGAGTTATAGAGAGATAAAGATTTTTTTTTCATTTTGTCTCATTACTTTTGCCCCCCCCCCTAACAGTGTGAACGCTGCTTACATGAGGTATCAAGGTGAGAATATGTGTTGTTTACAAATTTTTTTGTTACGTTGTTTAGAGGCGTAAAACTCTATGCAAACAGCAATTTTGCTATCAATCGAATAAAAACAGCGAAGTCTTGGACAACTGCATGGCGCAATCCCCTTTTGGCACTAAAAACTGCCGCTGTTCTGCTCTTTAGAACAGGATATAGACCATTATTTTCTACAAAAAATGAGAATTTTATAAAACTTCAAACGAAGTGTTCAGTTCTTGAATAAGTGAATGAAAGCATGAAAGAAATCGTACTGAAATTTTCAGCCAACAAACTCATGTTATTAGGTTGTTGGAAAAGTTCTCAGCGTTTTGCGTTGCTATCTTTCATTCGTCTATTAGTGAGTAAAAATTCGACTTGTATTGCGCATTAACGTTACTTTCTGCACAGAATTTTTCGCTCTATGTGACTAAAAAAATTGTTTCATTATTTGTGTTGTAGAATCTCATGTAAAGCTGTTCAGCCAAGATTGGTATACTCCTTTATTCGGCTTACGTTTCGGCGTAACCGCCTTCTTCAGAGCCTGGAGAAGACAAAAGGAGTTGGAAAAATTACCCGCCCAAGGATCATTTCAAGTTACAGGAGCTTCAGGAGCAAGTGATGGAAAGAGACGAAAAGAGGAGTAAGGCAACCCGACTGACCTTATAAGACAGCAGAGAGACTGCTAAGTCACCCTCGGATGGAGAAAGACGTGGATGAATGAGACCCTCCCTTCGATTCCCATCCTCAGCGTTGAGGAACGGCAACCACTGATCTGTCGGTTTCTCCCTTGTTAGTTTAATGTGCTCCGCTTGTTGATTGAGCAAATCGAAACAGGTGTCCATTTCGTTTTGCGTGGGGCACACGATGAAGCAGTCGTCTATATACCGACAGTACAGTAAGGGTCTGCGCTCCAGCACGGGTCTCTCTATTTTGGACATAAATGCTATGGCCAGCACAGGAGCCAGTATGTTTCATTATTGTTTTATATTTTTGTGTTCTTCACGGGCTTATTGGAGTATGTCGAAAGAGCAATTCCGAGCGATATTTTATTTCAACTTCAAACTGGGACAATCCGCAGCCGAGACAGCTCAACATATCGATTAAGTGTGGGGCCTAATAGAGTTGGAGAAGGCACTGTGCGCCAGTGCTTCAGTAAAATCCGGACTGGAGATTTCAGCCTCGAAGATGATCCTGTAGCGGTCGATCTAGAGCAATCCTGAACGACGATTGAAGGAATTGGTGGAAGCCGAACCATCCCAAACAGTTCGCGAATTCGCGGACGAGCTAGACGTCAGTAGAACTGCAGTTGCGGATGCTTTGAAACGCCTTGGGAAGGTGAAAAAGCTTGAAAAGTGGGTGCCCCAAAAGTTGAGTGAGCGGCAAAAATTGTCACGTTTCGAGATTTGTTCTTCTCACCTTTTACGCAACAAAACGGACCCCTTTTTGGATCGAATCATCACTTGTAGTGAAAATTCGATTCTGTATGATAACAATAAACGTTCCGGGCAGTGGTTGCACGCCGATGAACCCCCTAGGCATTTTCCGAGGGCGAACCTCCACCAAAGGGGTAATGGTCACTGTGTGGTGGTCAGCGGCTGGTGTAATCCATTACAACTTTTTGGCCCCAGGCCAAACGATCACAGCAAAGACCTATTGTAAGAAAATCGACGAAATCATCGAAAATCGGTCAACTTCAGCTAGCACTGGTCAGCAGAAGAGGCCTGATTCTTTTGCACGATAGCGCCCGCCACGCGTTTCGCAAATCACCACATGAACATTAAACGAACTAAGGGTTGAAATTCTGCCTCACCCGTCATATTCTCCAGGCCTCTCACAACCGACTGCCATCTTTTCAAACACTTTCAGAACTTTCTCGCTGGTAAAACCTTCACCAGTCAACACCAAGCCAAAACAGCTTTCGTGAATTTTATCGAATCTCGACCACCTAATTCTTTCGTTGATGGAATAAGTCGGCTGGTTCCCCGCTGGCAAAAGTGTGCTGACTCTAGCGGTGCTTATTTCGACTAAATCCGATAAGATTTGAGAAGGTTATGTTAGTTTAAAGTGAAGCACTCAAAACGCTGAGAACTTCCCGGACAACTTAATATGATGTACACAATCCGGAAACCCAAAAGGTCCTCAAGATTTGGCAGCATGGATCGATATTGGTGAGCTGCATAAGGTCGAAAGGCCCGTAGTTACGAGCAAGAGAAGTGAGGGATTCGTTGGTCATGCAGTCGAGTGCAATGTCTCTGTAGGGCATGTCAGGTCAGAGCAATTATGGTAGATGAAAACCTCTACGTCGACGCTCGATCTGGTGCGTCAAAATATTGGCGTCTGGACTGGTTGAAAATCTTGAGCGGAAAAATACTTAATATGAATTCTGGGCTTCTCAGCATTCATTCTGCAAGGACTGAGCATGAAACGCTGTAGAAGCTCAGCCGCACTTTTGAAAGAAGTCGTCACTTTAACCAGTTGAAATTCGGGCATCTGATTACCTGGCTTCTCGATATTTGATGCTTGGAGTCTATACATTGCGTACGGTTAGCCAACATATTTTTGGACTAACTCATTTTCTTAGGGCATAGATATTCGCAGCCAAAATCGGCGACAGGGAGTGCTCTTTACCAAGGTTCACTTGCAGTTTTGACGAATTGCAACCAACACACAAATGCCCAAAGTGAACTCGAAACGTAAATTTTCTATGTCATTTTCCCTCCTTAAAGATGAGTAGATTGCAAGCCACAACAACAGGTTTAAACTGAGGATGCTTCCGTTGAAATAAACAAAATCAGTTGAAGCAGCTGCTAACATTTTCCTGCCAAATTTGGTACCAAATGAATCGTCGCAGCCGGGAGAAGGTCATAAATAGCAAGAAAATACAATTTAATCAGGTTTAAGAATTTTAGAATTCAACTGGACAGCACTATTTGCGCCTGGGGACATAATTAAGCGAGACTCGGCGACGGTGTTGGGTCGGGTCACAGCAATTAGGACCCTCCTTAATTGCGGCATTGGTTTTCAGGCTTCCATCCACTTTTTAATGGCGGTTGCATGCCCATTGGTAGGTAGGATGATGCTAGGAGCCCTTGTAAATTTTGGTGAGAAAGCCTTTATTTTGAACAAAGTTATCATGATGCGACGCAAAAAACGCGTTTTTGCGTCGCAAACGTCGTTTGGTTGAATGTTTGGCGGCGGTACTGTATAGGGTAGTGCTATCGCTACTGGAGCACCGGAGCCAAATACTGAAATCCCCCTTTACCCCCAGTTCTTCGCGAATGATGCTTTTTCGAAGGGGTTTCACTAATGGACATCATGGAGATGTATCTACATATGTTGTGATAATTTGAAACAAAATCCTGCCCATATATTCGTCCCGTCTCCTACTCGAATAATTTGGATCCGTCCTTTTTGTAACCCTCGAATAAGTGGATCATGCGGATAATGGCATTTTTGAAAGACATGGAGCTTGGAATGACTCATCGTCAGACATAACATGGATGAATTTTCCTAGGACGGATTTTCGGATGGTTCAGATGGCCATCTTAAGCAAACAGCGCCGATGGTGTAATGGCGTAGAGGATTCTCGACCAGCCAGTCGGAGGCGCGGGTTTGAGTCTCTCCTGACGCTAGAGTTTTGATCGCAAAAAACATCGTTGTAACGACTTACAACCTCGATCCCAGGCACATGAGGCTTGAAGAAACCAACTTGAATCACTTCCATCCAGGTAGGTGAGCGTTTAGTTTCCAAATTTCATGCAGATCTTGGCAAGGCCAAAAATGACAGAAAAACGGTAGCGCCTTGATGCCGGCTGGATAAAGCAAAGGCAATGTCTGGAGTGGCCCATTAATGCTCGGAAGCTTTGCTAAGCCAGAACGTGACGAATTCGTAATAGAAGGGAAAAGGCGCGTCCAGGGAGAGACATCCAGTAGGACTTGAAGGGGGAAGGGATAGCATCGCGGACTAGCAGGACAAGTTCTATTCCAGGGGTATGGTGCATGTATCGCTAAAGGCGGTTCTTGCATTCTTATCAATGGAGAGTGTATTCTGGCGTCGAAAAGGTGTCGTTTTCGCTTTCTAGCCCCGTTTTAGACTGTTTTCATTCCGCGATGCTATCCACTCGACCATCCAATCGCTGCCACCTTCCCAGTGGAAGTCTCTTCTGTTTGTGTCTTTTCGATTTTATTAGCGATTTGTCAACATTTCACGTTCTGGCTATTATTGAAGCACCAAATATTTTGCAGGCTAATTTCTGAGCGCGACAAAGCCATTCCTGGCGTCACTTCTGCCTTATCAGCTCGCACTGAAGAATCACTATTTTCTGCAATTTTTGGTCTACCCAGGGGTTCGTAGGAAATTTAGAATCCCTTCTGGTGCTTCCAAGAAAAAGTGGTAATGAGTTGGAGTACAAACAGGACATCTAGTACGTAACGTCAGGTTTGCAATGTAATCAGTCACTCATTTATACGTGAAGAATGACAGTAGAAAGACCTACCTGCACCGATATATGGAAGAACGTCTTTCGAAGCGCAATCGGTCATAACAAATGAGTTACGATGCGAACACCGTGCAGCAACGAGCAATGATGCACTATGGTTAATACAAAAGTTCGAGGGCATTAACTACACAAAGTATTATTTATACCCCAATTCAAACAACAATGGCGATTCATATGAGGTAGGTTCCCCAACCTCGGCCGACCTCTGTAAACTGGGGACTGGGGTTCACCAACCGTTTAGCGCCCCCTAACTGTGAAAATACCACCAATTACCGATGTTGATGAATGCCATCAGGGGTTTAGCGATATTTTCACCGCCCTCTAGGGCGGTAAGCGGTTGATGAATCTGTCCCCTGGTGGATAAAACATGGATGTTATTGCTCCAGAAGATACTATAGAAGACTGGACGCTGGAGAACAAAGCGCCTCTTCGACATCGTGGCAAATTATGGAGCGCAGGCTATTCGAGCGAAAATGAAGCTGGAGAAGAGGAGGTGCACAGTTGGAGAGATCGACGCCTGGAGAGTGAGATAAGCCCCAGTCACACTTCTCTAGCTCAGTCCTCGTCTAGCTCTCCATCTGTGGTTCAGCGTTGTCCTGTTGAAATAGAACATTAATCAATTCTCTGCATGTAACCGGGTGTGCCGGATGAGGTGCCGGCTGTTGCTTGCACTCGATACCACGTTCCTGGTTCGGATTCCCCGCCTAGGCCAACCAAGCCTCCCTTCCCTCCGGGGTCGGTGAAATGGTACCGGAATCGTCTGGGAAGGAGAAAGCGTAGACTTCTCCATCGGCCGCCCACCGCAAGTCGTTGTATGACGGAATGCGCAAGCAAATCGCCTCTATGTCATTCCTTAGAAGTAAAATGCGTGGCGCATCCGAAAAGGGATTGAGTGACGCTGTTATTATCCTTTATTTTTATTCGCTTGTAACTCTATGGTAAGCTTTTAAAAATTATAGTTGGCTAAAGAAGTCGTCTGCCCACTACTGTGCATTACAAGGGCGCTCATTTAACGGTTCATTGTTTAACGTTTTTGTCGAATAACGGTATTTTCCGTTAAAATTTGTCGTAACGACTTGACTAAAACGTATAATAAGATATTGAATGCAGTATTAATGCATTTCTCCTAGTAGAGCTAGCACTTTCTTCTCTTTCTTCAATGGTATTGATCCGCTCGTCCTCCCGGTTAGAAAATCTGAAAATTTTGATATTCAGCAAGAATAGGGGTAGCAAGAAGGGGTCTAACACAGCCACAGTTGTCCGCAGGAAATCGCCTCTAAATCGTCAAAACGGACAGTTGCGAAGCAAAATAGATGCGTTTGAAACCAAACTGATCACCTTCCAAATGAAAACGAATATTTTTTCAAAGAAGACTTCTTTCAAAATGCGTAAAAGAAGCAATTTTGTACGCATTACGTCAGAATGTTCTGACTGTGGTCTGACGTTGTGGTTGTTGAATGGAGATATGCCTGTTTTGCTAAATTATTTTTTTCACCGTTGACTAATGCGTGACTCCGAACATTTAAATCAATCAGGTGAAAATCGCAGAGTGCTTGATGAGTGTATGGCGGAACTTACTTTAAAGCATGTCTTTTGGTCATCGGCCGAAAAGAACGCCAGGCATGCCAACTTGTGCCGCTTCTGACCGTTCCAAAGCGACCTTTTGAATCAGTTTAGAAAATAAAACACTTGTGAAAGAAACACATATTTGAGCTTAGCAACTGGAGCTCCATCTTTTGACATACAAATCCCAGTGGAATTGGTGGAGTTGAACAATGCATGTAGGCCCGACAGAATCAATCAGGTGACGAGAAAATTCATGGAGTGAGCTTAGCTTAATGAAAGCAGCTTGGCTAATTGTAAGTAAAAGAAAAGTATAGCAAACCAATTAGCTTTTATATGTGCAGCAGGAGGGCGCGTGTAGCGCAGTCGTAGGAGGCGCCGGCTGTCGCGTGCACCCGATACCAGGTTCCTGGTTCGGATTTCTCGCCCAGGCCAACCAAGCCTTCCATCCCCCGGGGTTAGTGAATTGGTACCTGACTTGTCTGGGAAGGATAGAGATCTGACTTGTTCTTCGGCTGGCCACAGCAAGTCATTGTATGGCCAAATACGCATTCAAATTGCCTCCACGACATCCCGTAGAGGTAGAATGCGTGGCGCATCCAAAAAGAGATTGAATAACGCCGTCCTTTACTCTTTAACCTTTATGTGCAGCAGACTACGAGTTTTGCAATTCCACCGACTGTGCCGGCTGTTGGACGGGTGCTGCTGAATTGGACGCGCGGGTGTGTTCAAAACGACTCTGTTCTGTCGGAATCGCTCTAGATGTAGCTTGTGAATTTTGTAGGCAGCAAAAGTTTATTCTAGTACCCTAAAACACATGGGCGCGTGTAGCGCAGTCGGAGGAGGCGCGACTGTCGCGTGCACCCGATACCAGGTTCCTGGTTCGGATTTCCCGCCCAGGCCAACCAAGCCTTCCATCCCCTCCGGGGTCGGTGAATTGGCACCAGACTTGTCTGGGAAGGATAAAGCGCTGACTTGTCCATCGGCTGGCCACCGCAAGTCATTGTATGGCCAAATACGCATTCAAGTCGCCTCCACGACATCCCGTAGAAGTAGAATGCGCTGGCGCATCCCAGAAGGGATTGAGTAACGCCGTCCTTTACCCTTTTTATTTTTAACCCTAAAACACAACGGAGTAGTTTATGAAGAGACAAAGTTATATTGGTGCAAAAATGCAGATTAGGCTTGCGTGATACAATTTTTTCTGATTTCAGTCGACCACTGCTGGAAGCTATACTTTCTCCTAATCATTTAAGGACCCTCTGTGAGTCTTCTAGCTAACAAGCTCAGCAACATGCCAGCTATTCATACTCTGCAAACATCAGAAACGGCCGACAGCAGGTTGCGAACAGACTGAGTCATGATCTTCCTTCCGCTCTGCATCATCTCTCTCCGTCTATTCAGTTCGCCTATCCAAGTTCTCCGACTGAGCGCCGCTCCACTGGCTATGAGAACGAGCTTACGATCTCTAAACATCGTGGCGTTCGTGGTGTAATGGTTAGCATGGATGCCTTCCAAGCATTCGGCGGGGGTTCGATTCCCCCGCGAACGCATGAGATTTTGCAATCTGGTCCAGCAATTCCTAGTCTGTCGTTACTTTCTTAATGGTCTCTCCCTTCGTATCCAAATACATTCCGTCAGCAAGAATCAGGACTCCCAAAAATAAGGGGATATAAGACACGAGAATGTAGATGTTTGGGGACTTATATTAGGTTGGAAGCTAAGTTCTGTTTTTTCAAACATTTTATTCTAAATTTCTCTGAAAATTTTTTGCATAACGTCATGCACCATTCGAGAGCAAATGACAGCTCTATCAGGAAAATTGTTTCGCTTTTCCACGTTCGGTTTGATCAATCCGTCATTGAAGTGGAAGCTGAAAGAAAAGAAACGAAATTCAATGCCATTATAACAACTCCGTTCTCCTTCAGCTACCCGCAACTTCGACACCTACCTGCCGGATGTTGTTCCTTTGTTGCAGATCAAAAGCAAGTTCATCGACAATGAAGTGGGAAGGAAATCGCTTCATAAACGACTTCCTGCAGTTGAAGAGGCCCACGGCGGCTGGCTGAATCTGACCGGTGGCACCCGAAGGAAGTTCGTGTACTCAAGCTCTTCCCTCGGGGCGTAGTAGCTTGAATCGCCACGTGATTCGAGAAACCGGCCCACGAGTCCAGAATCAGAGTAGAGATATGTGGCATCTGTAGAACAAAGGCATGCTGAAAGAATGGGAGAATGCCTTCGTAATACAGATGAATAGCATAGAAGGAGAGCAGAACCTGTTGAATACCTTTCTCATTGCCGTTTGGGTCAAGACCTGTCGGTAATAAGCAGCTCGCAAGAAAGTTACTCTCCACAGCGTGCAGCTGGAAAAATAAACAGAAAACATCTGAAAATTGTGTACACGCCAGGATCCTTCAAATCTTAACCAATCAGTTGAAATGCAAAATTGCCTCAGCGCAGGAAAAGCGAACCCCCGACTTCCTTCGCAATAAGCAACGCCCCTATCCACTGCGCTTTGGATCGCTTGCACGCGGTGGCATCGCGGACGTACAACAGACCCCCTACAGCGCTCGTGAGTAGCCGAATCCAGAGTAACCTCAAGGGCTCCTTACTCACTGGGTTTAACGAATTGGCAAAAAAGAGACACGTTTTTATACTGATTTAGGGCGGATATTCTTCCTATGATTCGTTCTCCCCATTCAGACATACACTTCAGACCCTTCCTGTGTCAGCGCTTCTGAGGAAACGTTGAAACTTATACTTTTCCGTAATTACTCGTGGAATCTCTGTGAGTCTTCTACCTAGCAAGCTCTCTAATATGACAGCGGTTCATATTCCGTGAGCATCAGAAACGACCGACAGCAGGTTGCGAAGAGACTGCGTCGGGAGCCTTCCGGTCTGCATTGTCTCTCTCGCTGCATTTTCACTTTTCGATCCAAGTTCTCCGACTGCGCTCCACTGTCTATGACAACGAGCTTACGATCTCTAAACGTCGTAGCGTTCGTGGTGTAATGGTTAGCATGGATGCCTTCCAAGCATTCGGCGGGGGTTCGATTCCCCCCGAACGCATGAGTTTTGCAATCTGGTCCAGCAATTCCTAGTCTGTCGTTAGATTCTCAAAGGCCTCTCACTACGTCTCCAAATAAGCTCCTTCTGGAACAATCAGGACTGTCAAAAATAGGAGGCCATAAAACATGAAGACGTAACTGCTTGAAGACATACATTAGGTAGGTTGCAAACTAACAAGGGAAGCGCTATAGGACCTTTTATTTCCAGAGAAATGATATGGTGCACATACGCATCGTTGTAGAATTAGCACATATGAAGGCGCAATTAGGCAGCCTTGGCTCGTTGTAAGCATTGATGGTCTACAATTGACTCCTGTGGTCATGAAAAACGGAATAATGACGAACCAGTATGTACAAAAATATTGGCAATCCGCAGACTCGAGCTTGAAAGCCTGCCGGTATGCCCCTATGAAGCGGCACTCCTGCCGGCTGCGCCACCGAGCCACATCTCGTGGGATGTCGTAGGGGTAGGTGATTGTTGCGCACACGTTTTCACATCTCCTCTCCAGGTCTTTAAGAAAAACGCTCAGCAAAAACTGCCTGTAATTCTGGACTCCACTTACACGGCCCTACATCCTATCAAAATGCATCGCAAAAGCTCACTTTGACTTGAGAACCTCTCCTTGTGAGTCTCCGCCGTTTTTTACATTCTATTCTGAATTTCACTGAGTTTTTGCATAATGTTACAACCATTCTAAAGAAAATGATTGCTCCATCGAAAAGGAATTTCGTTTTTTTTTCTTGTTTTGATTCGTTTAATCTTTAGGGCATTGGAGTGGAAAGTCGAAAAAAGGAAAAAGAAAAAACACTTTCGCCGACGGCTCCTCTGTGGTTGAGGGTCTCGAAGACATGTTTTGGTTTTACCAATTGCAACTAACAGCATCTTTTCGTTAGTTGATCTTTTTTGGAAAGCATTACATGTCTTTCGGAAGACAATCTCTTGCTCAATCAAAGCGTACATCGCATTTTTTCTCGTGATGTTGTATGTCAATTTTTGGCGGATTGTTTAAAAAAAGAAAAATTACCTTTACCAATTTTCACACGGTGCTATATGCTATTTGAAAGAAAATGTTTCGCTGTATTAGAATATGTTTCGTTTTTTGCAGTTTCGCTCATATTTAGGTCACTAGATCCAGGTCAAAAAAACTTAAACAAAGAGTAGGAGCTTTTCGAAAAAATAATTCCATGACTTCTGACTAGGAATTGGAGGACCAAAATGCAAAACTCATGCGTTCGGGGGGAATCGAACCCCCGCCGAATGCTTGGAAGGCATCCATGCTAACCATTACACCACGAACGCTACGATGTTTAGAGATCATAAGCTCGTTGTCATGGACAGTTTAACGGCGCGCCGTCGAAGAACTTGGAGCGAAAAGTGAAAATGCAGCGAGAGAGACGATGCAGATCGGCAGCCTCCCGATGCAGTCTCTTCGCAACATGCTGACGGTCGTTTCTGATGCTCACGGAATATGAACAGCTGTCATATTGCAGAGCTTGTTAGCTAGAAGACTCACAGAAAATCCTTGAATTATTAGGAGAAAGTATAGGTTCCAAGGTTTCCCAGCAGCACTGAGGTGAGGAAGTAGAACGACTTCTAGGAAAAGTATTGGTGTAGAACCAAAAGTAAAGGGTAAAGGACGGCGTTACTCAATCTCTTTTAGGATGCGCCACGCATCCTAAAAGAGATTGAGTAACGCCGTCCATTACGGGATCTCGTGGAGGCAATTTGAATGCGTATTTGGCCATACAATGGGAGGGAGTATGTACTCCTCTGCTTGCTACGTTCTATAGACAAAAGGGCTGTTCGGAATTCATCATATTATCGAAAACATCTCCAGTTCCCGACTCCTTAAGAAAATTCAAAAGACTTGTAAACAGACGTTTCCGAAACGCCCAATTGCTTACCTTTCTGTGAGTGTAGAAGTCTATGTTCAGTCAATATTCTTGCTTGTCACGTTCCCGTTCTGAGATGTTTTTTCGTTGGCAGTTCTTTTGGTATCCTCATGAATTGTTTATGGTCGCGCGAATTTCAAGTATAAATAAATAAATAAATTCAAATAATTAAATTTTAGCTTATTTTTTATGATACATAGCTAGCCCAATAATCAATATTTTTATAAATAACGGGGCGCGTGCATCGCAGTCGGTGGAGGTACCCAGGCAGTTGCGTGCACCCGATCCGGGTTTCTGGTTAGGGTTTCCCGCACAGGCCAACCAAGCCATCCATCCCTCCCGGGTCGGTGAATTGGTACCAGACTAATCTGGGAAGGGTAGAGCGCTGACTTGTTCATCGGCTGGCCACCGCAAGTCATTGTATGGCCGAATACGCATTCAACTCGCCTCCACGACATCCCGTAGAAGTAGAATGCGTGGCGCATCAGAAAAGGAATTGAGTAACGCCGTCCTATATCCTTTTTATCCTTTAACAGCCTGGAATAACTATTCGAATAGCTCTCAGAATATCGTTGATTCCTAACTGATTGTCTTCTTCTGCTCTCATTGTCTTCCACTGTTATCCAACTATCAAACGCCCTTTCGATCGCCCTCTGTTTAAAGAGTCACCTGAAAGCGGTGCTCACCTCGGCTGGTGCAAGTCTGAATGGTTTGTGCTGCCGCTTTGATAATTGTTCTCATTTCTAACCAGGCTTTTATAACCCCCCCCCCCGTTCTATTAACGGCCCCAGCTATGAATGCTGATGAGGGATGCACTGATATTTTCTTCAGTCGTATTTGCTCGTAAGTAAGGTCTACGTTTTTTTTTCATTATCCAATTTCGACGTTTCTAAAAAAGGAAGGAAAAGAATAAAGAAAGGAAGGGAGAAAGGAAGAGCAGAAAACGTCCGCCGATATTTAACCATTCACATATCAATTCAATTAGAAATTCGAGAAATTTAGTTGAATGATTGTGTGCTTCTCTTAGCTATATGTACTACAATTTTGCGTAGCGGTGTTGTGTTGTTCTAATGGTCTGCTTTATTTGTGAAATGCTACTTATTCAGCGTTGAATAAAAAATATAACAAACAGCATTCCCAGCAGCAGGAGCTACGGGTTGGAGTCTCGCCCAGGGCTAGAGTTTTAATCGCAACAAAACATCGCTAACAAGGCTTGCAACCTCATTACCGGCCACTTGAGACATAAAGAAAATGAATTGAAAGGCGCTTCATGTGGAAAAGGCACATAGGAAGGTTGGGGAAGGTGCATCGACGAGGGATGATGTCAGCTGTCACGCCGTGCAAAGTTCGTATCGTTCATGCCCTTCATGCCTTCGGGCTATGACTCCGCTAGGCTTCCGAAGAATTGTCGAACTCCTTCTCCGCTTGGGAGACCCTGCCGTTGGTTGAAATCCTCCGCTGGACATCGCTGTTCGACAGCGCCTCATCGTGGCGTGGGGGTTGCCATCCCCACGCCACGATGAGGCGCTGAACCATGTGAAGCCTCGTGCATACTTCCCGTCGCCGCGATGGAATCGCGGCGATATGTTTTGCAGAGCGACGCGAAAGAATTTGAACTTCTCAGTGCTCGTCGCATCGCTCATCGCTCTGCAAGGGAGCGCGACGGCGATCTTCCCAGGACCAACGCTAAACAGCGCGCGCGGCGCGAAAAAGTATACCATGGCCGCGATGAGCGCGAGAAGCCATCGCGCATGCCGACCGCCACTGGTGCGGCCGCGCGGCGAAGTTTCCTTCAACTATTCGACCGCGTGCGGCGCAACGGCCACGCCGCGATGGCATCGCGGCGATGGAAGTATGCCCCCGGCCTGAGAGAAGGGACCTGGATTGGGAGCAAACGACAACTGGCCAAAACCGAAGGAGTACGATCGCCCCTCCTCTCCCCAAAACGGCGTCAATTACCCTTCGATTCTCGAATCAAGCTTGAGCCTGTAGCGAACAGAAGGCTTACAAGATTTTACGAAGAGTTAATTACAGCAATTCAGCTACCTAAATTCTTTCAGCACTATGCAGCTGTGGTTTTAGGGCAGTGAACGCTAGCGATAGAAGTCGTCCTGTTCAAGTCAAAGAGCTCCGCATTGCTTGATAGTGACTTCCACACTTCCATTAAGGTTGCAGGGTTTGCCACATTGGACGCTAGAACCTTTTACTGCCTACAAAATCCAGAGGCTGCAGACGAAACGATTCGGACATGACAGAGTTGTTGCGTTCCGATCACGCCCGCATGTATAATTTCACACGATTCGTAGAAAATCCGCTAGAGCCGGTGGAATTGAAGAACCCATTGTGTGCTGGACACACAGAAGCTAGTTTTCAATACCTTTCGCTCATTTAGATGAGCTGATTTCGTGGAGCTAAGCTCATACAACAAGTTGTTGGGCCAACTCGGTTTATTCCCTCGAGCCTTCAAACACTGTTAAACTTATTGGAATTCAAATTGTCAAAGGATAGAGCTCCAGCTGCTAAGCTCAAATACGCGTTTCTTTTCACAAGTACTTCGTTTTTAAAAAATTATTAAAAATGGGCCTTTAAGACGCTCAAAGGCGGCGCGAGTCAGGCTGTCTGCGCGTTCTTTTCGGTGACGGTTCCGGTTATTTTTGCAACGCTATTTGAAATTGCGTTTTTTGCACTTTAGAACATACTTAAAATCACTTTTGCAGCTAAAAGAATGAAAAATTATGGGAATTCAAACGTATTGGAAGGGCGAATTATAAATTTTCAAGCAAAGCCATAGTTAATTTTAAGTCAAAAATTCATCTGACCTTTCTAAACAGTGAACAGTTTAGTTTCAAAGATGTCCGCTTTAATTTGAAGGGTGTTCAGACTGATTTCAAACGTGCTCGGTTCGCTCTGAAAAGTGTCAAGCTTGCCTTGAAAAGCATCCATCTTGACCTGCAATTTGGTACGGAAACGATATCCTGTTGTTTTTATTTAGAAGGAATGTAACTGTTTCTTAAGCATAACTTGATGATTAAAAAAACGGAACAAAAAATCTTTGATGAAAAAATGCGTTAAAAGTTCAACGACCAGCGTTCCACGACCGTCCTTGGAGCATTAATCTAGTAGCTGCTTTCTCTGACCACTGAGGGCTCCGCCAAAGGTGCACAACTTCAGATTTTTTAATCGTACGTCATGTTTCGAGACATATTCTTCGCCATCTACTAACGACCAACCAAGGAAAGTAACAGCGCTCCTTCCCTTCCTAGGACTGGCACAAATTCCCTGACTCCATAGAGATCTATTGTACGTGTGAACAACCTAGAATCAGAATCCAGATCCTTCATCAAGTTGCACAGGTAAGCTACTAACATTTGCAGGAGACTCTCGCCCGAATATTCACTGACCGTTAGACAAGAATCGCGTCTGACTTTCTTGCTTATGATAAATTGCTCGGTTCTACATTGGATCCTACAATTGGACTGCTTTTTGAAGCCCATTGTCTGGAACACTTAGTGTGGTAAATTAAGGTGCGGAACTCCAGTTTTGTAGAAGTTGTTGTCGAGAACTGTTCGTTCCAGAAGGCATGACGACTGAGAATTTGGAACGACTGGATGACAAATGGAGCAAGTTCTATAGACGCCTATGTAGCTGGAAACGCAGCCCATTAACAAACGTCATGTAAGACACGAGGGACGAGCAGATCCGACATTGTTCTTTTTGATGGTTTCTAATAAAGGATATTCCAATAAAATCTGTTTGCCGTCCAAAATTCATTGACTTTTATGTCATGATGTTGTCTGAAAAATTTAAAGAAGCATAAAGTGAATGTTCTACGACATTTACATAAGAAATAATTACTGCGCCACGCACTCATTTAAAGCTTCAAATATTACTCTCGACTGATTGTGTACTGGGCAAATCCCTGTTACAGCTTTGCGTAAACTTTCCGTTTTAGAATTATTATTATAGGTAATATTCCTAGAATGATTAAAACGTACTTGTCTATTAATAACTCAATCATAATGCAACAACTTCAAAGTTTTGCTTCAGAAAATATTGAACTACAAGTGCTCCGTCACGCCTATCGGCGTGCCTCGCACTTGCGCTCGCGATGTTATAGTATCACTAAGTTAAGGAAAATTACATCAAGCTATGTAGCTGCTCAACGTCTTTGGCACGTATTATGAGTCCCCGGGCACGTCATGCGTCGTATTCCCCACGTCTTCTGGATCCCCTGGCACGTAGAAGACGTCTGGGTATTCTCCACTATTTTCGTGCTCCGTAATTTGATTAGTATCGACTGATGGCGATCGAAACGTTTAAAACGAACTTCAAATTCGTGTTCAGCGACCTCGATCACCCCAAGGGCTAACGTTTCCGCTCGCTTGAACTACATTCACAAACAATCGATAATTAGATCAATATCGATTGGTGGCAATCCTTACTTCAAGAACAAACCTCAGATTTGTGTTCAGCGACCTCGATTGCCCTCTGGGCTAAAGTTTCGGACCGCCTGGACGACATCAACAAAAATCGATAGTTTAATCAATATGATCCGCGAAGTCACCGATCAGGTCAAGGATCCCGGCCTCAGGGCCTCGATATTCAACGCCTCTGTACTGCCTGCGATGTGTTACGCGACGGAAACCTGGCCCGACAACAAGACAATCGCCAGAGCGATGCAAACTACGCATCGTGCACTGGAGAGATGTCTTCTAAGGACAAGCCTTCGTCAGCAATGGCAAGAAGGCCTACGAAGCTCGGAGCACCGGGAGAAGTCGCAATTAGCAGACCCGCTGCAGTACATGAAGAAGTCCAAATATCGCTGGGCCGGACACCTGCTTCGACGAAAGGACGATAGATGGAGTCGCCGTGTCACAGAATGGCTCCCGAGAGACCATAAGAGACCACTGGGACGACCGCCAACGCGATGGGCAGACTCATTCTCAAGATCTTTCAGAGAACGGAGTCTGCCTCACTGGATGCAAGTAGCCAGAGATCGAGCGGTCTGGAAGAGTTGTGGTCCCCGCTGAGAAGACCTCCAGCCGACAAAGGACCATCAAAGTATCAAAGTAAAGTAAGTAAATTGATGGCAATCGATACTTGCCCCAGAGCCAAAGTTCCCAGGCAGGGAGAAGACGTCTGGGTATTTTTCGCTGTTTTCGTGCCATAACTTTCCCCTATTTTCCCCCTATTTTATGACTAATTTCTGCGGCGGCGGCGAAGATCGATAGCATGACTCAGCGCTTAACGCGTTATTATAGAGTATGATATTCAGCAGATTTTACTGGTATGTTCACAAACTTACACAAACCTCATGTCATTATTATGGGAAAAATGAGAAACCTTATTAATATATGTTTCAATAACTCCGGAAAAAATTTCAAGCTAGCAACGGCATTAGAGCTTTTCACACACATACTCTGGATAAGCACAATAAACACAGATACTACAAATCCTCTAGTCTTCTATATTTTATCGATTATTTAAAAAGAATAGCTACTGTATACGCTGGTATGATATACAAGCAGAATAAAGGAGCAGCTGTTTTTAACTTTACTTGCTGATCTATGTCTATGTTTAAGTCTGAATACTCCAAAAATAATATTTTTGACGGACCTCGATTATTCAAACCGTTTTGAAACTTGGACGATACACTTATAATTCATAACATTCCTCGAGAACATAATTGATAACACACTGCATTAGTGTACAGAAACACATCAACCTTAAAAACACACACACCATTGAACACGTATGTAGTTATCTAGATTTAAATTCAAGATTAGTAATTAATCAGACAGAAACAAACTTGTATAACAAAACAGATTCTTTTAATTTCAAAGTCAACATATTCCCACACATTCACTCTGAAGTCTCTATCAAAATAAAGCGTAATTTCAAATGACCAGAAACCCATAGAATAGCCCATATGTACTCAGAATAAGGTTATTTTTGCGATGAAGGAAAAGTTTTACAAATAAATAAATAAATAAATAAATGCCTATACTATACCTTTTATAACTGTAAAGTTAAAACTCAGTACGTGCACAACACACAACACAAAACAGGATAAGAATCCCATTTTTATTGATCAATACGTTCTTCGATGCTTAGTGATATCGAAGAACAACAGTGTTAATTAAATAATTCAGTAAGATATTCGATAGAATAAATATAATCATAAGAATAATTAATTTTAAACAATAATAGTAGTGTCGCACAGAAACCAAATAATACTAATTTGATAAAGTATTTTAGGCTTAGAAATAAATAAGACAAAGAATAATAAAAGACACGATTATCACATAGAATAATGCCTCCGTGTAAAGAATTTTGGAAGAAAAAATTACTCGCATTGTAGTATGGTACAAGTTAATCTTTCTGATAGCGAGTAGTTTACTACGGTATATCGTATGTTTATCTTAGATTGTCCGGAAAGTTTTCAGCGTTTTGAGTGGTTCACATTAAACTACCATAACGTCCTCAAATATTATCGTATTAAGTCGAAATAAGCACGTTCGAATCTCTTTTTTTGCCACACTTTCGCCAACGGGCCACCAGTCGATTTAATCCATCAGCAAGAAAATTAGGTTGTCGAGATTCGACAAAATCCACGAAAGCTGTTTTGGCTTGGTCCTGATTGGCGAGGGTTTTACCAGCGAGAAAGTTCTAAAAGTGTTTGAAAGGGTGGTAGTCGGTAGTTGAGAGCTCTGGAGAATATGGAGGGTGAAGCAGAACTTCTACCCTTAATTCGTTCAATTTTCGAAGAGTGATTTGTGAAACGTGTTATCGTGCAGAAGAATAGCGCCTCTTCTGTTGACCAATGCTGACTGAAGTTGCGATATTCGGTGCATTTCGTCGATATTCTTACATAAGTGATCAGGGATGTGCGGAAATTTTTCGAGAAAAGCGGAACACGTGTGAGGTTGTTGCCCAACGAATACACGAACTGTAGCACCATTTATCGAACAACCGTAGAACAGCGCAGGCGTACGAGCGGAAGAGGGGTCACTGGTGTCAGAAGCGGGTATCAGTATGGGAGCAGCAGCCGGAAGCTCGAACCGTCGCGTAGCCGGGCCCGAGGTCTGCAGGCGAGCGCCCCAGAAGCCGTCCCATGTCGAATGCCTCGTCTCCCAGCCGCCGTCCTCTCGCCGCCTGTAATCAGCGCTTTTAATCTCGGAGCTTTCATGCCTCTGCTGGTTCAAGCTATCCATTACGACCTTTCCATGCTGTATCCCGAATTAGCTATTTTGCCACCTCCTCTTAACCACAGATACGTCCATCCTCGACGAGAAGGGAAATCAAGAGGAAGGTCGCTGTCATTATCTATCACGGACAGAGGGACAACCCATGGAGAACAATATTCCCAAAACTCATAAAATAAAAGAAAAGGAAATGAAAAGAATTTGATGTGCTTACCTTACGGAATCGTAGTGACGATGGCACCAGATGGTTCGGCCCACTGAATCAAGCGTCCTCAGTTACGGAGGGTCCGCAACGCCGAGACGTTCTCGAGGATGAACTTCCCGTGAAGGCATCGGGTGAACGCAACGTTCATCCTCCTCGGGTCATCAATGAATTTCCCACTGCCCGGGTTGACATCGGAATGTGATGTCAGGACAAGACGATGTCCAACTCTCGTCCCTGGACTGAGTCGACCGTGTGGAGCGCGATTCCTCGTCGAGCCGCGTACTGCAAGAACAGTCGCTGCTATTCCTTGTAAAACGTGACGATTACGATGGCAGAGGGTGGAACGTCCAAGGTCAGCAGCTCGGACAATCTCCTTGCACCAGCGTGCTTCGTCCTCGTTCCAATGAGACCCTGAAGACGATGGTTAGGACGCTCCTCATATGTCGACGACCAGCAGTGGGATAGCTGGATTGGGGAATAGAAGTAGGCTGGTTACAAGACAACGTGCACGTGCAAAGGTCCCGTTCACCAACGTTCCGTCATAAAAGAGCGTGCTGGGGAGCTCATACAGAGCAGGATGAGCCCGAAACTGGTTAAGAGAGGCGCGCTAGAGACATCCCAAATAGCGTTAGTATTGTCAGCGAACCGATACAGGAGTCGGTCGAGGAGCAGCATGGCGTTTTGTCGAAAGACGATGATGTCCGGAAGCCGGGTTAATTCCAGAATGAGCAGCGGGTTGGATGCACTAGGCTGTCCACTGAACTGAACTGAAGCCACTGAACCGCCTCGGGAATAGATATCGGACGAAACGACCGCACAGGTATCCGGTGTCAGGGAGGTAGCCGTATACGTCGACGGTAAGCTCGGTGGTCACCGTTTCCTTGGTAATGTAAGGGAGGGGTGGGCGTGACAGCACATGACTGCCGGACGGATGAAGAAGGCAGAACTTGTTCCGGTATTCTGATGGAGTCAGCTCCAGAAGCGGCGGCATGGTTGTGTGAGGCTGAATGCCGGTGGGTGCAGCTGTCGAGGTTAAAGGCGCATCCGTGCGCGGTCGCTTACTAGAGGTCGGTGCAGACTCAGAGGTCGCTGAAGAGGTTGACGGTCTTAGCGATGAGAACAAGGTGTTAGTCCGGTGCCGAACGCGTTCGCTCGAGCGGGACTCCCTAGACGCCGTGAAATTCTGAAACGAAGAATCCTATGATAGAGATTCGCACGCAACGTGAGAAAAAGACGGCGTAGTTACCCCAGGAGGGCGTGGAGAGGGGTTACGACCTACACGCGTATTGCCAATCGCTAACTGCTGGAAATCACGCCAAGCGGAATCTGGAAAAAAGGAAAGAATTGGAGAGAATGCACTTTCAAAACAGGTCGTTAGGTGGGAGACGACCGTTTAGTAATCCCTTCGTGCCCCCTATACAATTCCTCTACTTTTCGAGAGCCACAGGTGGCCTATCAGGTAGTTCGCCCTCTGTTTTGGTGACACCGGTGCCGACCGCATACGCATGACGTCCTCCAGTCGGCATAGCTAAATGGAGAACTGCGTATCCGCGTCCGAAAAACCCGAGAAAGGAGGGATCTTGGGGGTCTCAACATCCCGCTGTTGTTGCTGTTATTGCTGTTGAAGCATCGAAATCGTTGGAATAGAGTCCAAACCTTGATCAATAGCCGAAAAGGAATAGTTAAGTTTACCTCTCAGGGCGGAGTTCTCTCCGTTGAACTTCCGCGAAAGAAGCTCTCTAGTGGCTCTCGAGTCCGCCCAGACTTGGAAAAAAAAAACACCGCGGAGGAGCTTGCCATCACGATTTTGGAGAGGAGCGTTGTCATCCAAGGAGTCCATGAAGGCAAGGGACAACCCTATGAAGTCGTCATCGTCTTCGACTTTTGTGTCAGAAATCAGAGCAGAAGCCGCGGGGGACGAAGACGCTGGAGCTCCGAGTCACCGGTATGTGGTAGTGTACCGACGACGACGACAACGTAGATGGGGTCGAAGCTAGGGCACGACTGAGTATGTGTAGGCAACCCTCTGTGGGTGGATCGGAACACCGAAATACCGACGGCGATAAGGGGCTGGAATACCGATGGAGCTGTTCCCAACGCCAGCACGCGAAGAAGAGCAACATTTACTGAGGAAAACTCCGCGGCATCGGCGATGAAGGCTGTGATAAGTTGAGAGCGGCGAAATGTTATGGGAAGACGCTGCGAGAATGCGATCGAGCACTAGAATCCATGCCGATGTGACGTTACCCGGTGACATGCCGAAGCGAAAGCCATAAGTTAACGCGTGAGTAGAGAAGCGACAATAGTCAGAGTGGATGAACTAATGACGAACCGATCCGAGTAGGGAGATCGATGGCCGTGTACTCCAACGATGCCAGTTTGAAAAAAGACGGGAAGCCCTAATAAAGAAGGAAAAAGCGGAAAGAAACCTATCACGCTTTGAAGCTATAGGGCTCCTTGAGCCCAACATGTCGACATCTACCACCGTCACTACTCCGGAGAATACTCATATGATACTTAGCGACGTCGTACGCTTCCGAGTTATCCTCGTGGCTTTTCCAAATAGAGTCAGAAGTACTGACAACAAGATCCGGACGGAGAAAGGAAAAAAAACAAAGAAAGGAGAAAAAGAAGGATCCTGAACCGTTCGTAATGGGAGAGAAGAAATCAAAAGCCAAAGAGGAGCCTGTAGGTAAGCCGAAATAGAGAACGCAAAGGAAATGTGAGAACTATGCTCCTTAGAGGGTCTGGTCATCACCCGCTAAGGAGCCGTAAGACAAAGTTCGAGAGAGAAGAGGAAACAGGGCTCACTCAGCTCGTCAGGTAGACCTCACTCGCTGCTACCGGTGTGAGGTTGCCCAACGAATACACGAACTGTAGCACCATTTATAACAACAAAGAACCAAACAACCGTAGAATAGCGCAGGCGTACGAGCGGAAGAGGGGTCACTGGTGTCAGAAGCGGGTGTCAGTACGGGAGCAGCAGCCGGAAGCTCATACCGTCGCGTAGGCGGGCCCGAGGTCTGCAGGCGAGCGCTCCAGAAGCCGTCTCATGTCGAATGCTTCGTCTCCCAGCCGCCGTCCTCTCGCCGCCTGTAATCAGCGCTTTTCATCTCGGAGCTTCATGCCTCTGCTCGATCAAGCTATCGATCACGACCTTTCCATACTGTGTCCCGAGTTAGCTATTTCACCACTCTTACAATAGCTCGAAAGAAAGCTCGAAAATGGGCGGAAACCGGAACACGAAACACGGAAACAAATAATTAAAACTCGTTGCTTCATTCCATTTCTCATAAATACGTATCCATAAGTAGTAATAACTAAGTTGCCGTTATCAAATTTAGAAGGCAGCATGCGACTTTTTCCCAGCAAAATATACCAATAAAAACGTCTTGTATTTGCTTCATTACTAAGACGACTTCTTATACATTGCTGGTGTAACAAATCGAACATTATGGATTATTTTTTCAGTCAACAAGAAGAAAGTATTTTAAACGCAATGAACCCAGCTAACGAGTAAGATGCGAGAGATTTCGCCACTCATGGCACTTAACCGGTTTTAATGAATGTTCCGGATCTGTCCTTATAGGGAGGGGCAGTGATAAAGTTACAGCTGCGCTCAGCATCCCACGAAACGATCTCATCTTCAGAGTTCGCTTGGGTACCACAGTGTCATTTGTCAGTAGCTGAGGCTTCGAGAAGTACCCAAAGGAGGGGTAGAGAGGTAAAATACCGCATGCCCTCCTTCAACTAGGATAGATCCAATGTCCCATATGGAAAGCAATGCTATTGCAACAAAAGAAATATTCCAAATCGTTATCCGACATACCACCGGTTTTGAGAGCAACACAATCTCAAAAAAGGCGATGCAATAGTCAGTGTAGAACAAACAATGAGTGATGACTCACCATTTTCTTCCGCCTTCCCGCACAAAAGGGAGCGGAACACAGAACGGAACGGAAGGGCAGAAAAAACGAAAACCTGAATAATGTCCAAGCTCGACTTTCTTGAAACCTGGGCATTTGGTAACTATGTTTTAAAAATGAAAGCTTGAATTTGGAACACGGAAACGGAAATTCCGCACATTTCCATTCCGCAGCTGGATGTGATCCTTTAGCCAGGTGCCAAAAAGTTGTAATGGATCGCACCGGCCGCTGACAACCACACAATGACCTTTACCGTTTTTTGGTGGAGGTTCGCTTCCGGAAAACGCCTGGAGGGTTCATCGGCGTTCAACCACTGTCCGGAACGTTTTCTGTTATCATACAGAATCAACTGCTCATCACAAGTGACGATTCGATCCAAAAACGAGTCAGTTTTGTCGCGTGAAAGTAGAGAAGAACCAATCTCAAAACGTGATAATTTTTACCGTTCACTCAGCTCGTGGAGCACCCACTTTTCGAGCTTTTCCACTTTTCCAAGGCGTTCCAAAGCATCCGCAACAACAGTTCACGGGCGTCTAGCTCTTCCGCGATCCCGCGAACTGTTTGGGATGGTCCATCATCCACCAATTCCTTCTACTTGTAGTCCAGGAATGCTCAGGGTCAACCGCTACGGGGGTCATCTTCGAGTCCAAAATCTCCGGTCCAAAATTAACTGAACCACTAGGCATAGTGCTTTCTTCAACGCTATTAGGCCCCACACTTGACTGATTTGTCGAGCTGTCTCGGCTGCGGATCTTCGCAATCTGATGTTGAAATGAAATGTCGCTTAGAATTGCTCCTTCGGCATGCTTCAACAATCCTTCAGAAAGCATACATATAAAACAACGTTAAAACTTAAATCAATTATTCAGATAGAGTGAAAAATTCTGCACAGAAAGTAGCATTAATGCGCAGTGCAAGTTTTTTTTTACTAAATAATAGACGAATGAAAAACAGTAACACAAAACGTGACACAAAACAGTAATATAGCCAGTTTTTTTTTGTTCACCACTCTTACCTAATTTTATCTCAGCGCTTCTCTTTCCACCGCAGATCTTCTTAGTAAGCTATCACCTAGGTTGCGTAGCAGTTTAAAGAGGTTCTTGGATTAGAGAACCCGCCCGGTATGGCTACGCCAGTAGCCCATTAAGTCGTACCACTCAAGGTGGACCGACCGTTCAAGCTATATAATATAAATCAAGAAGCACCTGTTTCTAGTTACATTTCTAACTCATATACTTTTTTAGCTGAATTTGAATCAGCTGCTTTTCTTGCTTTCTCGGTGGTCTTTCGGGTCATATAAGTAGAGCCGCAGTATGGACCTGCTTTTCTTCTCCGCATCTTTGGTGTGGTTGAAATATTACCTCGAGAGTAATATCGTTGCCAGATTTCGAAAATCATAAAGTATTTCAGGAACTGCATTATTTACGAAGCAGCCAAACACCTAAGGTTTCTACTCTAGTTGTGTTCTTGATTCTTTCTCGTCCTTGTTCTTTTATATGTCCTGAAATAATGATGGTCGTTCTTCCTCCATGGTTCTTCCCATTTTTCCATTGTGGCACATCCATGTATCCTTGAAATAAATAAATAAATAAATATTCATCACCAGCTTTGACAAGAAATTTTACCTTAAAAGAACCCATGATCTGTTAAATTGCACACCAGTCGACGATTGAATGCGTTGCATGCTCTAGCAGCCCAAACTAGAAAAGAATCTAGAAACTGCTGAGAGCGTACCTTTGTAGACAACGGCAAAGAGTGTTCTCTTGTTTGAGGGCTAAATTTTAAATTTCACGCTATCCGTCTCCCTACAGTACCGCCGCTAAACATTCAACCAAACGACGTTTGCGACGCAAAAACGCGTTTTTTGCGTCGCATCATGATAACTTTGTCCAAAGTAAAGACTTTCTCACCAAAATTTACAGAGGCGCCTAGCATCATCCTACCTACCACTGGGCATGCGATCGTTATTCAAAAATATGTGGAAGCCTGAAAACCAGTGCCGCAATTAAGGGGGTCTTAATCACTGTGACCTGACCCCAAAACCGTCGCCGAGTCTCGCTTAATTATGTCCCCAGGCACAAGTGGTGCTGCCCAGTTGAATTTTAAAATCCTTAAACCTAATTAAATTTTATTTTTCTGCTATTGACGGTCTTTCCCTGGTTGCGACAATTCTTTTGGTACCAAATTTGGCAGGAAGATGCTCACTTTGAACTTCAACCGATTTCGTTTTTTCAACGGAAGAATTCTCAATCTAAAACCTGTGATTGTAGCTTGCCATCTACTCATGTTTAAAGAAGGAAAACGACATAGAAAATTTACGTGGCGAGTTTATTTTGGGAATTTGGGTGCTTCTTGCAGTTCATCAAACTGCAAGTGAACATTTGGTAAACAGCACTCTTCGGCTGCGAATATCTATCTCCTAAGCGAACGAGTTAGTCTAAAAACACGTCGACTTACCAGACACAATGTAGAGATTCTAGTTATCAAATATCGAGAAGCCAGGTGATCAGGCGGCACAATTTCAACCGGTTAAAGTGACGGCTTCCTACAAAAGTGTGACTGCGTTTTAACAACATTTCATGCTGAGTCTTCGCAGAATGAAAGCTGGAAAGCCCAGTATTATAGTTGTGTAATTTTTCGCTCAAAATTTTCAACCAGTTCGGACGCCAACATTTTGACGCAGCAGATCGAGCACTGATGTAGAGGCTCCCTTCTGTCATAATTGCGCTGACCTGACATGCCCTACAGAGACAATGCACTCGGCTGCATGACCAACGAGTCTCTCATTTCTCTCCCGTTTCGACTTTTCCACCATTATCGACCCATGCTGCCAAATCTTGATGAGTTTTTGGGTTTTCCGGATTACATAGATCATAGCTTAAATATGTTTGATAGTATGTAAGCTTCACATAAAAGTAATTTAAGCAGCTGTTTTTGAGCCCAATCAACTCAATTTTATTTCTCTGTTGAAAAATATTTGTAGTAAAACAGCTTCATTACGAGTTGGAATTGGAAATTTTTCAGATCAAATTGAACACTCTTCTAAGCTAGCTTAAGATTTTGAAATCAAATTCAACTTTTCCTAATTAAAATGAGCTCCTTCTAGAATAAACTAAGATCTCTCCAAAAGGATCAGAATAATTTTTTGTTCATGGAAAATTTTAGTATAATTTCTTTCAAGTTTTAATTCACATTCCCAAAAGGGTGTGGTTTTTTTTTGTTTGAAATTTTATAGAACTCTCATTTTCTGTTTAAAAATAATGTCTTCCAAACGCGTGGTTCAATCTGCCCTTTGACGCACTAAATGATTGCTGCTTTGTTGCACTTCAAAACAGAATTTAGATTATTTTTTCTCAAAAAAATTTATGAAATTATTACACTTATTGAAGCAGCTGGACTTAAAGATTTCAATAAAGTTATACAAAACTTTCCTCGGACAAAAAATTGTTCCTACCATCTTGGAAAGTCTTTGGTTTAGCCCTTAAGAAGCTCTTTTCAATTTTGAAGACGTCTAATTTGATTTCGAAATTCTTAGGCTAGCTTAGAAGAGTGTTCAATTTGATGGGAAAAGTGTCCAATTTGTTTGAAAAGTGCAATTCGATGCGAAAATTGTGTATATATTTTGGGAATCCTTACGACTGGTGTCACAATTTTAAGATTTAGGGAATCTGTGTGATCTACCTCATCCGGAAAACCCAAAAACTCATCAAGATTTGGCAGCATGGGTCGATAATGGTGGAAAAGTCGAAACGGGAGAGAAATGAGAGACTCGTTGGTCATGCAGCCGAGTGCATTGTCTCTGTAGGGCATGTCAGGTCAGCGCAATTATGACAGAAGGGGGCCTCTACATCAGTGCTCGATCTGCTGCGTCAAAATGTTGGCGTCCGAACTGGTTGAAAATTTTGAGCGAAAAATTACACAATTATAATACTGGGCTTTCCAGCTTTCATTCTGCGAAGACTCAGCATGAAACGTTGTTAAAACGCAGTCACACTTTTGTAGGAAGCCGTCACTTTAACCGGTTGAAATTGTGCCGCCTGATCACCAGGCTTCTCGATATTTGATAACTAGAATCTCTACATTGTGTCTGGTAAGTCGACGTGTTTTTAGACTAACTCGTTCGCTTAGGAGATAGATATTCGCAGCCGAAGAGTGCTGTTTACCAAATGTTCACGTGCAGTTTGATGAACTGCAAGAAGCACCCAAATTCACAAAATAAACTCGCCACGTAAATTTTCTATGTCGTTTTCCTTCTTTAAACATGAGTAGATCGCAAGCTACAATCACAGGTTTTAGATTGAGAATTCTTCCGTTGAAAAAACGAAATCGGTTGAAGTTCAAAGTGAGCATCTTCCTGCCAAATTTGGTACCAAAAGAATTGTCGCAACCAGGGGAAGACCGTCAATAGCATAAAAATAAAATTTAATTAGGTTTAAGGATTTTAAAATTCAACTGGGCAGCACCACTTGTGCCTGGGGACATAATTAAGCGAGACTCGGTGACGGTTTTGGGGTCAGGTCACTGTGATTAAGACCCCCTTAATTGCGGCACTGGTTTTCAGGCTTCCACATATTTTTGAATAACGATCGCATGCCCAGTGGTAGGTAGGATGATGCTAGGCGCCTCTGTAAATTTTGGTGAGAAAGTCTTTACTTTGGACAAAGTTATCATGATGCGACGCAAAAAACGCGTTTTTGCGTCGCAAACGGCGTTTGGTTGAATGTTTAGCGGCGGTACTGTACTTGACGGCATTTTCTTTCCTGGCGGTGAGTATTTTCTCGCACCGAAACAGGCCTGAAGTTATTATATTTTCCCATTTTCTCTCGTAATCTGGTTGCAGGAGGGTATTCATGCGTGTGAATTTTATTATGCTAAACAACATTGCTAAGGTTTCAATCGCAATTGAATTTACACCCGAAGATGCGCATTACCATTTGACTTGTCCCTTCAGGATGAATCATTTTCGTCAGCCTAGAGGCGTAAATTTTGGCCTATAGGAAAAGAAAATAATGGGCCGGCTGCAGTTAAACTGGTATACCAAGGTGTCAATCTTCCGGTTCGCTTCCATCCAAAAAGTGCATGTCAAGGTTTAGCGCTACCGCCTTCAACAGACGGAGAATGAAATAGGCAACCATGTTTCTGAAGCCAAACTCTGCAGCACCGAGGAAACCTTCAGGCAAAATAAAGCCTGCAGAATTGCATCAATGTTGGAGACCGGAGAGTTAACGTTAACATTAATCACATGCGCAAGCCACATGTAGAGATAACAACACGAAGAAATAACACAAGACAAACACAAACAAGCTTAGTACCTAAGATGTGTAAGAGATTAAGAAAACAGAGGACTAACAACTAGTGTTTCCCTCACAGGTAGCGGTACAGTACCCACTATAAGGATTGGAAAAAGGGCGTGGTAGGCGCGTTTTCCGCGTTCTTTCCGTTCTCTGCTGAAGCCGTCTTGATCTTCATCCTTTTTAGAAAACTCACATACCGTCGTGATCTCCTCGACGAGGTCTACCCAGTGCCACAAAAGCATTTGTCGTTTCTCCATTTTTGACCGATATTTCCTCGAAAGCGCCAGGGGATACTCATTAGCGAGGGACGTCTCCACTAATTGAGCCCAAAGGACATTTAACTGCTCGGACTCAAATCCAGCGTAATTGACAGTAGCGTACACATCTCTTTCAAAAGAAGAGAAGGATTCAGATAGCTGCATTTGTTTGCACAATTTTCATATAATCTGAACCAGCTCTAAATGCAAAAAACGACCTTCTAAGGATTGTTTTAGGGTTACCAAGAAATAGCATGGTGCTATGGCCGCAGGTAGATGAGGCAACGAATTTAAAAAAGTCGTCAACATTCAAGTTGACGACTTTTTTAAATTCGTTTTTTTTTTTTAATTTTCCCCATCAACAATTTTGAAAACTGTCGAAGGCAGTCACGCCTCCTTCTCAGATGTAGGCTATCCAAATTGAGCATCTTATTCCTTATTATTCTGTGGGGTGTACTATTATATGTGAAACCAAGAGCTCGGATGAATACCTTTCTTGTAAAACCATGTTGAACCTTCTCCAGCCTCTTATTCTTTCTTCTTCTTCAGTACCTTCTCCAGATGGTAGAGAGGCACCATCGTCCTCCCTGCCTCTAAAGTCTGGACGCATCAGAGCTCAAACGTTTTATTCTCTGATTCAAGTCAGTTTCTTCAGGCCTTAATTGCCAGGTATCGAGTTTTCTTTTCCACTCCCTATATTTCGCATTCATCAGTTGAAGAGTGGGTGGGACATACACACCCTTTCCGCGTCAAACTGGGCACTTTTTAAATCGAATTGGGTATCTTCCATCCCTCGTGTTATGATGCAAAGTAATTGATGCCTGTCTCGTTCCCAAAATTCTGCGCCAACCTAGTGTGACTGTGATAATGAAACTATGTAGTTTGGTGCCTTCCCGAACTAGAGGTGTCTATCAGCATTGCCCAGTCCTCGAACGATAGTGTTTACTTCTTGACGCACAGATCCGGTAGAGCTTACATAAGGCTCACGAAAAGCTCTCCATAACTTACTCCTTACCTCAGAGCAAGCGATATGCATCCAAAATTTGACTTAAGTTTCAAGGGCTCTAGTCATGAAGATCGACTATGCGCAGATCTTGTCACAATGGTGCTGTTTACTTCAGTCTCCACGATTCCGTTGTAGGACAGCTTTCTTCAAATGATCCGGGACAGCACCCCAGGCGGAAGTACAGATGACGAGTATCGCGGGGACTCGAGTAAGATGGCGGAAGTCCTCTAGCCGTAGGGGTCAAGCGATGTTGGACACGAAGTTGGTGATTGATCCCTGGCCCTTCTGCTTGGTCATTTGACTTACATACATACAGCCTTTGCTCCTCTCCCATCGTGTAATTTTCATGTTTTTAGATAAGTGACCTAGACTACATTAAAGAATTCTAGATTTTTTCTTGAGCAAAGCCTTACCATTCTACTAAATATACATAGAAACATCCTCCGCTTTATATCACATATTCTCCATAAATTCTTAACAAATGTTTTGGCCATTGACCTAACTAAATCAAAGGATAAGGGATAAAGGACAGCGCCACTCAATTCCCTTTCCGATGCGCCACGCATTCCACTTCTACGGGATGACATGGAAGCGATTTGAATGATTGTTTGGCCATACTATGACTTGCAGTGGCCAGCCGATGAACAAGTCAGGGCTTCGTCCTTCCCAGGCAAGTCTGGTACCAATTCCGAGAGATGGAAGGCTTGGTTGGCCAATGCGAGAAATCCGAACCAAGAACCTGGAATGGGGGGCACACAACAGCCGGCTCCTCCTCTGACTGCGCCACCCACCCCCAGCTAAATTACTAAACGTTCTATCAAAAAAAATTTTTGCCAAAGGCAAGGATAGGAAAACGCGTAGTTCTTAAAACTTTTAGCATTTGCAAAAAGTTCTCTACGGGTCAGCTATTTTTGAGTATTTTAGTTTAGATTCTTTATGGCAATTGTATTCTCCAGTGACCTAACAAGGATTTCAAGTGCATTTTTTTACGAACGATAGAAAAACATGGCACTAACATAGGACAGACTTACTTACTTCAAGGCAAGAACGTTCTAAGCTTTAACTGCACTTTAAAAACCTGATGCCAAAAACATCACTCAGAATCACAAAGGTTTATCAGCTGCAAAAAAAAAAACTAACAAGGGAGGTCAATGAGCGTTCCGTGGCAATTTTGAAAGTGACCTATTGAGGGTTGTAGTGCAAGAGAAGCACCGTAGTGGTTTTCGAATTTCTTGCGGACATCTGGGTAGGTCAAAATTGGTGAAAACTGTTGCACTTCAGTACGGACCGATAAAGCAAAACTGACGTCTGGAAGTGCCATGTAGTGGTTACAATCTAACCTGCAAAAGATTGGGGCTGGAACGGTAGCGGAATTACAGCTATCCCGCAATTCGCTTGTTAGCGGTACAGTAACCGAAGTGGAACATTGAGGTGCGCCGCTCATCATGGAAGAGGCGACTGGATGGCCGAGTGGATATAAATAATAAACAAATAATAATAGAGTGTAACAAATAAAAACAAAATTAAAATAATGAGGAAATAAATAAAAATAAAAAATCTTTTTCATCAAAATTTTCCAATTTTTCCTCGATCCTTGGAGTCGTGAAGTACAGCGATGCTGACAGACCCTCCGTCAATGCCTAACGAAGACGGTCAAGACATAGAATACTTGTTATTTTGTACGCAAACGAAAATCACCTGTTCTTCTCAATGGCCAATCGAATGTATTATGAACGCTGTTGCTTTGCGCGTTTATTTTTGTGTTTATATCGAATGATCAAGGTTAAAATCAGGTTATAATGTCAGTATGGTACACTACCAAGTTACACTTTATACCGACAAAAGTGGATCAAACAAGCCTAGCAATGCAGCACCCCGACCTTATAACCCGAACCCCTGACCCTTTCCCTGAAAGACCCTCCTCCTTGGTGGTGAGCGGCGCACCTCAATGTTCCACTTCGGTTACTGTACCGCTAAGAAGCAGATTAATAGATCGCCATGATTCCGCTACCATTCCAGCCCCAACCTTTTGCAGGTTAGATTGTAACCACGACATGACACTTCCAAACGTCAGTTTTTCTTTATCGGCCCGCACTGAAGTGAAACGGTTTTTGCAGTTTTTGACCTACCCAAATTTCCGCAAGAAATTTGAAAACCACTACGGTGCTTCTCTTGCAGTCCAGTACAACCCTCAATAGGTCACTTTCAAAATTGCCACGGAACGCTCATTGACCTCCCTTGTAGGGCATGAATGCTGCCCAGAATGATTACCTATGTAATAGCAGTACACTACACGAAGCAAAAACAAGCTTTTGTGTAAAGAAATGGAATATTCTGACTGGCTATCAAATTTACGAGTAACCTGGCTCATCCTGCAGAAACGAGAGTTAAGAGGAATATGACGGATTTATTGCAGGTTTTCATAGCCGCAATTCGATTCGCTCTCATACCTGATTCCGAAAATTTAACGTGGCCGACTGCTTTCTGCCATTTGTCACCTTCTATGGCATCTAGTTTTATTGCTATCACATCATCTACAGGCTCTTTGATGTAACAACTGGAGATCCGTCCAAATATAATTAGATTGTCAGGAAGGTACTGTTCGTATTCGCTTCTTCATTAGATAGACGCCTATCTAAATGACTCAGTCTCTCCTAGAGTTCCACTGTATCATAATCGATGGGAAGCCAAGAAAACCACCGGTTTTATTTCTGCTCAAATATTTATTCAAAGGTCTCATCATCTCCGAAATATTGAGCCATTTTTCGTGGGAATCTTCTGGGGTTCTTGTGCTGTCTAACCCTCCAAATTATGAATTAACCAGCTCTAATGAGCAACAAGAGAAGCTGGCAAGATAGGAACGCACGACATACGCGTACGTAGTCAATAAATTCCTGCAATAGGTGGAATGGATGGGAAGGGAAAGAAAAAACCTAAACAGCAAGGGAGCAGATCAATCTCTTATGATAGTCATGTCTATCTCAGGAAAATAATTACAAATTCAAAAGTTATGAATAAAAAGTATGTACAAAAATTATAACGCCTTCCTCCTCCACTTAACACCTACCGAAGAGATGTTATAATAAAAGGAATTAACGAAGTCCACGGATCTCCCTCGATAGAGAGCCTTCGGGCTCTCTTGTTAAGAAGGATCTCGGGCCGCTTGTCGCAGGGGCACGTGACGCGTCCCCGGGTGGTGGATAGGACCGTGTACTGCCCAGAGACGCAGGCGGGATGCAGGGGATGGACTCCTTGCTCCTGCTGTGTCGGGTCGATGCGTTCCTTGTGCGTGGGAGCGGCATGTTCGTGCACAGTGTGTGTGGATGTGTCCGTGACTGTGCGGATTGTAACTGTGTCGGCTCGGCCAAAAGCTTGCACTCGGTAGACTGGGAGTACATTGTAAGACGATTCGAGGCCGCCTCAAAAGTCTCGCCCCGTCCCTTCGGGCAGTCTGGCTGGCTGCCCGGAGTTCTTCGCCCGTACCACAGAGCCTGACAAGCTACCGTGTGTTCTGGAGTCAAACACAGCAGCACTAAAGGGCCTCATTCCCCTCACCCCGAAAGAGCCCCCATTTCTGCAGCGATGGGAAGGACGAGTAAGGAGAGGCTGCTAAAATCTCAGGGCCTAACGAGGTTGCGCAGATTGAGAAGGACTAGGATGACGATCTGTACATACAAACTCAAACTTACCCGCACGCTCGCATCGGAAGCATCCGTCGAGGACCTGATGATGCAAGCCAGGAAGATCAAGTGCGACGTCATCGGACTGACCGAGACGAGAAGGCACCACCCCCTACACGCCGCCTACGACTCCGGAGAAGAACTGTTCCTCGGAACATGCGACAGCAGGGGAGTAGGCGGCGTTGGTGTCCTCGTCAACACGTACTTGGCCATGAACATCGATTCGTACGAGTCTCTGAGAACCCGAATCGGACGTCTGCGGCTGAAGCGATGTGGCTCCGTGCCAGCTTTGGCTGCATTCGTCGCGTATGCCCCAACATCCGACTACGACGACGAAGAGGTCGAAGCCTTCTACGTGGAGCTGGAGAAGTTCTATAAGGAAGACCACACCTTCTACAAGGTGATCGTCGGCGACTTCAACGCCAAGATCGGACCGCGAAGGTCGCAGGAAGAACTTCACATCGGAACCCACGGTTTGGAGTGGAACGAGCAAGATGAAAGGCTGTCTGAGTTTACCATGTCGACCAAGACCATCCATGAAAACTCACAGCCTCCCTCTCTACGATGGATCTGGGAATCCCCCGGTGGCCAGTTCCACAACGAGATCGACCACATCATCTTCAATCGCAGGTATTGCCGGACGACGTCTCCGTTGTCCCCAAGTTCTACACAGGATCGGACCACCGCCTCCTTCGCGCAAGGTTCCGCTTTTCGCGTCAAGGAGAGAAGGCCGTGAAGTTTAAGAAGAGGAGTCCCAGAACGACCATCAACTGGGACCTCTACACCTCTCTTGTCGGCCTTTGGGAAGATACCGTTATGGACAACATCGATGAGGAATACGACCACTTCGTGAATCATCTCCGCGATAGCGCTAAGGGAGCCGAGAGCTTGAAGACCACCACGAGACTCCTGTTTCCGGGAACTCTCGAGCTGATTCGCCAGCGTGGAGCAGCACGAGCGTCAGGCAACTACCAACAGACGTCCGAGCTTGCGAAGCTATGCAGAGCGGCGATAAAGGAGGATCGTGAGGAGAGGAGGGCGGAAGTGTTGGCTGAAGCAGCAGAGACAGGGTTGAGCATCTGCAATGCCCGCCGGAACTTCGCCAACTTCAAGACCAAGATGACGGCTCTCCGGCGTCCTGACGGAACAGTCACTTCTTCCAGAAGGACCATGGAGAAGGTCATTCAAGAGTTCTACTCCGATCTCTTCAATAGCCACTCCACCTGCCCCATGCCATCTTCCGCAGGATGGATACGTCGTTCCCTCTGTTCCCCCTTTCGAAATCCGACACGCCATCTCGTCGGGGAAAAAGCGCACAGCACCCGGACCCAACAGGATCAGACCCGAACACCTGAAGAACCTACCGCCAGCGCTCATCAACACCCTGGCGCGGCTCTTCACGCGCTACCTGTCGGAGTACAAGGTTCCATCTCAGTGGAAGACCAGCAGGACCGTCTTGCTGTACAAGAAGGGAGACGTGCACGACATTGGCAACTATCGCCCGATCTGCCTGCTGTCCATAGTCTCCAAGCTGTTCACTCGAGATCCTGAATAGGATCAGCAGAACGCTGGACGAGGGACAGCCATGCGAGCAAGCAGGATTTCAGAGAGGATTCAGCACGGTCGACAACATACACACCGTCAGGAAGCTCATCGAAGTGTCGCGAGAGTACAAGCTGCCGCTGTGCCTTACGTTCATCGACCTGAAGAAGGCATTCGACTCCGTCGAAACTGAAGCGGTCATCGACGCCCTGCTCACTCAGGGCGTTCCTACTCAGTACATCAGAGTCCTTCGAGAGCTGTACAGTGGATTCACGACCAAGATCTCACCATTCTACAACGACGTCCTCATCGACGTGAAGAAAGGGGTTCGGAAAGGGCATACCACATCCCCGAAGCCTTTCAGCGTTACCCTCGAAAACGTCATGCGCGAACTAGAATGGGAAGACATGGGAGTGAAGATTGACGGCCGGCAACTACACCATCCTCGCTTCGCTGACGACATCGTGCTCATAACACTGAACATCAGCCAGGAGGAGCGAATGCTGGCCGTCTTAGATCGCGTATGTGGGAACGTTGGACTGCAGCTGAATCTTACGAATACGATGTTTATGAGGAACGGACGAGTTTCTGATGCCCCATTCTCGCTCAACGGAACGAACATCTCCGAATGCTCCAGCTACGTCTATCTGGGTCGCGAAGTCAATATGGCCAACGACCTAGCGCCAGAGCTGAGAAGGAGGAAACGAGCGGCTTGGGGAGCTTTCAAGAGCGTCGAAGAAGTCGCGAAGAAGACGAATAACGTCTGACTCCGTGCCCACCTATTCGACTCCGCCGTTCTTCCTGCCCTAACATACGCCTCAGAGACCTGGGCTATACGAAAGCAGGATGAACACGCGATCAGTGTCGGCGGAGCGTGGAATCGAGAGGACGATGCTCGGGGTGACACGACTCACGCAAGTGAGAGAAGGCCTCCGGAGTTCCGAGCTTCGCCGACGTTCGAAGATCAGAGACGCTGTTGCATGGGCCAAGTCGTCGAAAATTAGGTGGGCCGGCCACGTAATGCGCTTCGCGGACACCCGCTGGACGAGAGCCGTCACCGACTGGGTTCCGCGGGATGTCAAGAGAACACCAGGACGTCCACCAACGCGTTGGTCGGACTTCTTCGTGAAAGCCCTGAAACCGCTATGACGTTCTTCGTGTCCCTCGAGCGAGGAGGATCCATTGGAGCACTCTGGCACGCGACAGGGACGAATGGAGACGCTGCTGGCGCCTGCTCGAGCAAGTCGATGATCAACGGGACGACAGGGGATACAGGTGATACAGGTGAATGTCACGTGTCCGTCACGGGGAGGGGGACTGAAGCCAAGAAATGTCTACGACAGTGCGCTGTATATCAGCCGGGTTTTATTTCAGCTTAACCATGGGTGATTGCTGGCGAACTTATAACTTGGATCACCCAAGTTCACGATATATTCAGCGCAGTGCGTCAGAATATGAAGGAGAACCAAGTGCGGAGCGTAGGGATTCAGAAGACGTGCTGAAGACGTTGTCCAACGTGCATAGGGATTCAGAAGACGTGCCGAACACGTCGGCAACCGTGGTTGTGCGTTTAAATGATCATCGACGGGAGGCGTTCACAGCAGGGCAGGCAATCGATATCGATCGATATTGTCGACTTTTGTGGATGTCGATCAAGCGCCACGAAACTTCAGCCCTGGGGTAATCGAGGTCGTTGAACACGAGTCTGAAGTTGACCAATCGATATCGTTCGATATTATCGATTTTTTGAGTATGTTCAAGGGGCAGGAAACTTCAACCCTGGGGTAATCGAGGTCGCTGAACACGAATCTGAAGTTGACCAGTCGATATCGGTCGATATTATCAAAAAAGCGGCACGAAACTTCAGCCTTATATATGTTTATTACATAAGCTAATATCGATATTATCGAATTTTTGGGATGCCGTTCAAACGGCACGTAACTTCAGCTCTGAGGGTAATCGAGGTCGCTGAACACGAATCTGGAATTTGTGTTTGAGATATCGATCACCATCAATCGACACTGATCAAATTATACATGGATGTCGTTCATCTTTTCTGTTTCTTTCTAACTTGCCGCAATCGACGCAGTTAAGGTGTTCTTCCTGTGGAAACCATGACATAGGTTGCAGCTGAAATTGATTATGAGAAGCTATTTCTACGGCGAAGCCGTTGAGAAGCCGACACCGTGCGGCCGACAGGCCGCACTGACGGCTGTACTTACTCTATATAGTAAAACGAGTTCTTCATCGCAGTGAAAGTATGAAGGTCTAAAAGTTGGGAGAAGAAGAAGGTCGGAGCATTCTCTTCTCGGGGTTTGGGGCAAAGCCCCCAATCGCTCGTCGGCGGCCGCTAAGCCGCTGAACGACTGGTCTCTAAATAAATCCTATAAAATTGTGAAACAAAAAAAAACTAACCATTACTACAAGAGCTTTTGGCCTTCGCTACGACTCTTAAAAGTCGTCGATACCTCATGGGCCTTGCCGCTCACGAGTCGACGCGCACGGTTGGTACTCCGCGATCGACTATGAACGCTCATGCATCGGCGCCAGTTTCCTGTCTGTCTTCAGCGAGGACGGTGGTGTTCTTTGCTGCGACAGCCGCGTCTTCTTTTCCATCCGCCGACCGCCATGGATTTGAAAGTGTCGGTCGTCTTCTAGCCGCAGATCCATCCAGACCGGGAGTTCGCAATGCGACGTCGAGGAGAAGGCGGAATCGACCACGGGATGGACGCCGCAGGTCTCTGGGTGAGGAACACCCCGTCGTGGGCACACGCCCCAAGCGGGCTCTCCTCTTTGTCGTGCGTATTATAGCTAGGGTTTCCCTAGTAGAAGGATGCCTCGAAGGTTTTATACACGTTGTCTCAAAAGATGTATACATTGTTCAAAAGGTGTTAACTTTGCTCATAGTAAAGGTACTGAAGAAGTTAAGGGCTTAGGACAATATATGTTTTCTGCCATATGAGCGTAATGGAATGCGCCATAAACTCGTCCGAAAATTTGTGCTCCACACTCGATTGATTGTTTTTCGCTTGAATGCTTGTTATAACTCCCTTCACAAAGTGGCTGTTTCGATTGATTTATGCTACTTTTGAGGTTTTAAATTGAAAAACGCACTATGACTTGCGGAAAATGCAGTGTGTCCTAAAAATGGCAGTGCTTTTTGAAAAATTCTAACATTGCTGCTGGTAAAGCTTTTGAAGAAGTTTGAGATTTATATGAAAGCGAGGGATAACGAGATGTCTGTGTCGAGTACACAGACAAGATTGCGCTATGCTCCGGTCCAAAACCATGTATTTCAGACTCGATTGATTGTGCATGGGCTGAACGCTTGTTACAATCTTGGCCAGATTAAGAGGGAATAGAAGCCATTCTCCCTTTGTGAGCTGGAGCTCCGTCTTGTTGGAAGGTCCAGGAGCGGTTTACAAGGTGAGCACTAGCCCAAGGTAACAGTCCGTCCTTCAGAAGGTTCGAATTGCTTTCCTTCGTCTCCATTTCTCGCGACGTCCGGAGGACCGAATTTCTGTGAATTCGTCCATGTACCTTCCTGATGTTGTCCGTAGTTGTCACAGATACGTGTCTTCCTCGTCCGAATCAATCGTACTCGGTTCCAAGGTCTTTGTAGCGGCTGATAAACCTATATAGAACACTTCGGTGAAGTCCCAGACGCTGGTGAATATCGCTTGCCTTGAAGCCTTGACGGTAAAGTTCAATGGTTAAAGCACGGTTACACGAACGTTTCGACATATTGAAAAACTATTTCTTTTTGTATTCTTGATCGAGATAAGCATAGACACATTGACGCTGTAGAAACAATAAAAGCAAAGAAAAAGCAGACGCTGCGAATAAGAGGTCAAATTGTTCGCGCATGTGCTGTCGCCGTAATTTTGGCGCACCCTGTACTTGATTAGATTAACCTGTGCTGAGCTTCTTTTTACGTTTAGAACTTGATAATCACTGAAAGACACGGGACATGGGAGTTTGTTGATTGCAAGAGCAAGCGTTAAAGAGCAGGCTTCCCATTTTTCAAGGTGGATTCTGCTACTGGGCAAATGAAAACGTCAAAAGAAGCACAGCACAAGTTAATCTGGTTAAATAGTAACAAGATTGCTACAAGCATTGAGCCCATGCAAAATCAATCGAGCCTGAAATGCATGGTTTCAGCAAGGGCATTGCGCAATCTTGACGATTTGCACACCACAGAAATACAGCTACACTGTGCTTTCGTAGGAGTCTCAAACATCTTCAAGAGCTCCACTAGCAGAAACTTTAAAACTTTTCAAATAGTACCTGCATTTTTTAGGATACCCTGCATTTTGTGCGTAGTGAGCTTTTAAGCTTTAACCCTTAAAAAAGCACAAATCAATCGATCCGGCCACTTTGTGAAAAAATTATAGCAAGTATTCAAGCGAAACACAATCAATCGTGTGTAAAGTGCAAAATATCAGACGAGCGCATGGCGCGTTCCATAGCGCTCATACGTCAGAAAATTTCTATTTTCTTAAGCTTTCATGCAAACCCTCAACTTCTTCGGTTCCTTTACCCTGAGCAAAGTTATCTACTCTCAAACAGTGTATATATATTTTTTGAGACACCTGTACATAGTAATGGTAGAATTGCTTTTTTTGGCAGCAAATCTGGCACTAGTTAAAAGTTCCGACTCCACCGACTTCGGTCGAATTTTTTTTTTCGCTAAAACTTCGTGTGGGGGGGGGGTTATTTGGGGTGCTGATCACGAGTCTGACATCCGTTCTTCACGATTCAGTCGGAGACTCATCACGATCCCATACGGTTAACAAGGGTGGTCCAGGCAGAGTCACCGATCTCGCTGAAACTTCGTCTAGGGGCGTTATTTGGAGTGCTGATCACGAATATGACATCGTTTTTGAAATTGCGGTCGATTACGGTAGATACGGGTAACTAAGGCTGCCGAGGTCATAATGACCAGTTTTGTCCAAACTTTGCCTAGGGGGGTTATTTGGGGTGCTGATAACGAATCTGACCTCCGCTTTTCGTTTGCCGGTGGAGTTTGGCGAAATCGGTTACCATTACCTTAGTCACGCGTAGCTTCCGTAACCTACCGTACTCCAGCGTAAAACGAAAAACGGATGTCAGATTCGTGATCAGCAGCCCAATACCCCCCTAGACGAAGCTTGGGGAAAATTGGTGACTACGACCTCAGAAGCCTTAGTCACCCGTCGCACTTATCGTAACCTACCGTAAAGCGAATAATGGATGTCAGATGCGTGATCAGCACACCAAATAACCCCCTAGAGGAAGTTTCAGCGAAAATTTTTTTTCGACCGAAGTAGTGTCGGTGGAGTCGGAACTTTTAACTAGTGGCGCAAATCTATATGACACAAGACATTCTGTGTTTTGTGGACTCATGAAGACTGGTTCAATCCAACACATTTTTCTGCACATAACCGGGCATTGGTCTCGGGCCGCTGTTCATCGAAGCCGGTGAACTCATCCCGAACCACGACAAACCTTGACTTGATCGAAGAGGACATATTTCGCATAAAAAGTGCGATGCCGCTTAAGAACAAGGAGCACCTCCAACTTGCAGCGCAAAACTCGTATTTTCATTGAGCCAATTTTTATTTATTTATACTCTTACATCGCAACGACATGAGGATACGCGAGTCTTTCTTGCGAAGAGGTCAGCAGATTTCTTGGTTGCATCATTCACCATCCATTCCCATTGATCACATCTTTTGCCTTTCGTCCTCGATATCGTGCTATATCGTCGAGCCATCGTGTCCTCGGTCTCCCCGTACTTCTTTTTCCAGACGGCAGCCACTTTGTCGCTTCTCGATCACAGGAGGTGCACGTGTTCAGTGACAATATATGGGCGTATATCCATTTACGCCTCAGTGCGGATATTATCCAGTCCTTCAAGCCAGATCCAGTCCTTCAAGCTTCTTATCACTTTCGCTTTTATTTTGTCAGCCAGGCGAATACCGAATATAGCGCGCTCTAGACGTCGCTGAGCTGACTGCAAACTGATGGCCATTTCTTTAGTCCAGGCCCATGACTCGCATCCGTATATTACCGCTGGAAGGATGCAAGTGTTGATGAGCTTTCTTTTAAGGGAAATCGCCACAGTGTTTGAGCAGAGGAACTTTCTATATTTGTAGAATATTGCACGGCCAGCAGGTATGCGTCTCCGAACTTCTTTCAGTTGATTTCTTGGTGTTGTAATCAGTTGGCCGAGATACACATACTCATTGACGCGCTGTATTGTGTCGCCATTCAATTCCACTCGTTCTTCACTGTTGATCGTAGAGTGGCTGCAGCTCCAAATTTGCATCCATTTGGTCTTCTTTAAATTTATACTCAGTCCCACTTTTTGTGATTCCATCATCAAGTCGGCACCCATCGTTTGTAGTTCCTCACTGGAGCGCGCTAGCAGGACTATATCGTCGGCATAAGCCATGTAGGATAGAAACTTGCCATTTACTTGAATACCTCTGTTGGAAAAGTTGACAATATTCAGTGCGTATTGGAGAGTAAGTACGAAGAGGAGTGGGGAAAGCGTGTCACCTTGACGAACTCCGCGTTGTATATCCAATTTCGCCAGACGATCTCCAACTTTTATCATCGCACTTCCATTGGCATAAAGCAGTTGAATTACCTTGATGATATTATTATCAATACCGAAGGAATGAAGAGCCCACCATATTGCCGGGAACTCTACGCTGTCGAAAGCTTTTTTGAAGTCGATGAACATAACACAAGCTGAGACGTTGAATTCACGTGTTTTTTCAATGATTTCGTTCAGTGTTTGAATGCGATCAACTGTGGAAAACTTTTTTCGAAAACCTGCCTGCCCTGATGGAAGTATAGCACGAGCTTCAACGAGTTTTTCCAAGCGGTTACTAAGCACTTTCGTGAGGATCTTATATATAGTTGACAGAAGGGAAATAGGTCGGTAGTTGGCAATACCCGTCGGATCTCCATTTTTGTACAACAGGATCGTGTCAGCAAATGTAAGTTCTTCTGGAATGATTTTTGTTGCTATCATAGTGTTGAGCAACTGACAGACCGGTGAAGAAATAGTTCTTGCAAGTGGTCGGAGGGCGAATGATTGCATCTTATCAGAACCAGAAGCAGATATTGATTTTCTCGTTTTCATTGCTTCCTCAACTTTGGCGACGGTCAGTCGTAAGTCGATTGGGTCTGCAGGCGGGAGCTGAGGTCCATATGAGGAGCGATAGAGGTCATTATAGAATGATTCCACAGCCATGACTGTCTCTTCTATTGGGTCTGCAGGATTCAAGGAGGAAGTGGACAGAGATCGACGAAGGCTTGGGGAAGTGGGCTGGGTAAAGGGGAGAGGCCTGTGTCGGAGAATGGACAAAGTTTTGCGGGAGTATTTGAGGTGTTGGCGTCCGATTCTGAGTTTGTTCGTCTGTAAAGCTTTGGTGAGAATCGCAAGATGACGTTGCCGAAGATCTTCTGTGAGTGATTTTCGAACAAGCTTACACTCTTCAGCGTATTCAATATTCTGCAGATTAGTATTTCTTCCGAACTTCATGTTACGACGGAACTGTAAAAGTTGTCGCGTGTGCTCCGAAATTCGGGGAGGAAGTGATTCAAAGTGGGTCGCTTGATCAGTGGCAGTATTTATGATGTGCTTCAATTTTGCGTATTTTTCAACTGCATCTCCGGACGGGGGCATTGTTTCAAGGAGGTTCTGTGCACAATTTCTAAGCAGCTCATTGTCAACGATTCGGGTGCCTCTGAACGGTCTTGTGATTCTTCTTGTTTGTCTGAGACGTAGTGTACAACGCACAATCGGTGGTCGCTTCCAGCATTTATGGAGCTCAGGACAGCGACATCTTTCACACCCTGCATGCTACTAACCAGAACATGGTCTATTTCTTTTTCAAGTCCGAGCGCGCTGCTCCTCCATGTCCATCTGAGCTTAGCTTTCTTTTTGAAAAAAGAGTTTGCCAGAAATAACCGCTGTTCTTCGCAGAATTCGGCTAGCATTCTTCCCCGAGCGTTTCTCTTATCCGAAGCATACATGCATATATAGCGCTCTTGCCCTTCGCGAGCTCCCGGTGTGGCATTGAAATCACCGAGTACGATTATTTGAGCATTCGCACGCCTATCAATAACGTTTGTCTTAATATCCAGAAACTCTTCGTAATCTTCGTCATCATAACCAGAGTGAGGGGCGTGCACTTGGATGATTCGTAAAATATTTCTACTTGAGGGTTTCATTATCAGCTCAATAATGCGATCCGAGTGAAAAATACATTTGCAGAGACTGTTCAAAGACGATCTCAAGTAGAAACCAACTCCACTTTTTCCTCTTTCCGAATTTCCACTGTTATATATTGAAAAGCCGCTTTGCAGATCTATTTGGCTAGAGCCCGATATCCTCGTCTCAGATAGTCCCACTACATCAAACTTCAGCGCTTCCATTGCAGACTCAAAATCAGTTAAATGCACCTCACTTGAGATCGACCTTACATTAAGAGTGCAGATGCGGAGAAAATCTGCTGATGTTCTTGCCATACAGCCCACGCTCGGCAACTGCGTATTGTACTGGGTCTTCATATCTTCAAACGGCCAGCAAGACTCGGGTGAGGTCGACGGAGTGTGGTGAGAGTCGACCGCTCTCTGTAACTGCTCGAGGAAGACTGAGCCAATCTTATTATTATTATTATTATTATTATTATTATTATTATTATTATTATTATTCAAGATCAAATCTGTTTGCTTTTCATATGGTTTTCATATGGTAAACGGAATTGTCTAACGTTACAGGGCAGTAATGAAAAACTGGCGTCCTACGCTTCAAATTAATACAGAACTTCAAGGTGACTACAAACTTTATTCAAAACAAGGGACCACAACAGGGAATGATCTCCCACAAAATGGTCTCCCAAGCGCTCTTCTGTCAATTTTCTAATGACAACTACGCTGTCTTAGTCGCTGGATTTAGTCGCGGTCATTTACGAACAGCACGCGACGCTTCGGCTTCCCTTTCTATCAGCAAAATGATGGAATGAGTTTAGCTTGCGAAGATCCTATGGAACTGTCTAAGACATGAGCCTTCGCATGGAAAGCAGTGAACGTAGAATTGACAGCTTTAATGATACGGTTCTTGAAGCGCACAAAAGAATTACTTGACCATGGAATACTCACCACTGCCGTTTTAGACTCCGATCCACTCATTAACCTGATCATTCGGAAAGTACTTCGTGTTCATTTCACCGTAGACAGAGGCACTGTGTGCAACAATCCCTAACTTTTTATCAGCTTACACAAGGTGTACGTAATTCCAATTCTGGTATATGAATCCCAGACACAACTGTATCACCTGTATCACCTGTCGTCCCGTTCATCATCGACTTGTTCGAGCAGGCGCCAGCAGCGTCTCCATTCGTCCCCGTCGCGTGCCAGAGTGCTCCAATGGATCGCTCAAGGGACACGAAGAGCGTCATATCGGTCGTTCAGGGCTTTCACGAAGAAGTCACCAACGCGTTGGTGGGCGTCCTGGTGTTCTCTTGATATCCCGCGGAATCCAGCCGGTGACGGTTCTCGTTCAGCGGATGTCTGCGAATCGCATTACGTGGCCGGCCCACCCAATTTTCGACGACTTGGCCCATGCAACAGCGTCTCTGATCTTCGAACGTCGGCGAAGCTCGGAACTCCGGAGGCCTTCTCTCACTTGCGTGAGTCGTGTCACTCCGAGCATCGTCCTCTCGATTCCACGCTCCGCCGACGCTGATCGCGTGTTCATTCTGCTTTCGTATAGCCCAGGTCTCTGAGGCGTATGTTAGGGCAGGAAGAACGGTGGAGTCGAATAGGTGGGCACGGAGTCGGACGTTCTCCGTCTTCTTCGCGACTTCTTCGACGCTCTTGAAAGCTCTCCAAGCCGCTCGTTTCCTCCTGGTCAGCTCCGGCGCTAGGTCGTTGGCCATATTGACTTCGCGACTCAGATACGCGTAGGGGGAGCATTCGGAGATGTTCGTTCCGTTGAGCGAGAATGGGGCATCAGAAACTTGTCCGTTCCTCATAAACATCGTATTCGTAAGATTCAGCTGCAGTCCAACGTTCCCACATACGCACGCGATCGAAGACGGCCAGCATTCGCTCCTCCTGGCTGATGCTCAGTGTTATGAGCACGATGTCGTCAGCGAAGCGAAGATGGTGTAGTTGCCGGCCGTCAATCTTCACTCTCATGTCTTCCCATTCTAGTTCGCGCATGACGTTTTCGAGGGTAACGCTGAAGAGCTTCAGGGATATGGTATCCCCCTGCCGAACCCCTCTCTTTACGTCAATGACGACGTCATTGTAGGATGGAGAGATCTTGGTCGTGAATCCACTGTACAGCTCTCGAAGGACTCTGATGTACTGAGTAGGAACGCCCTGAGTGAGCAGGGCTTCGAGGACTGCTTCAGTCTCGACGGAGTCGAATGCCTTCTTCAGGTAAGGCACAGCGGCAGCTTGTGCTCTCGCGACACTTCGATGAGCTTCGTAATGGTGTGTATGTGGTCGATCGTGTTGAATCCTCTCCGAAATCCTGCTTGTTCGCATGGCTGTCCTTCGTCCAGCGTTGTACTAATCCTATTCAGGATGACTCGAGTGAACAGCTTGTAGACTACGGACAACAGGCAGATCGGGCGATAGTTGTCAATGTCGTGCACGTCTCCCTTCTTGTACAGCAAAACGGTCCTGTTGGTCTTCCACTGAGATGGAACCTTGCACTCAGACAGATAGCGCGTGAAGAGCCGAGCCAGGGTGTTGACGGCGGGAGATTCTTCAGGTGTTCGGATCTGATCCAGTCGGGACCGGGTGCTGTACGTTTCTTTTCCGACGAGATGGCGTGTCGGATTCTTGGAAGGGAGAACAGAGGAGACGACGTATCCATCATGCGGAAGATGGCGTGGGGGCAGGTGGACGTGGCTATCGAAGAGATCATCGAAGTATCGGAGTACATAGACGTCGTGGACGACCTTCTCCATGGTCCTTCTGGAAGAGGTAACGGTTCCGTCAGGACGTCGGAGAGCGGTCATCTTGGTCTTGAAGTTGGCGAAGTTCCGGCGGGCATTGCGGATGCTCAAACCTGCCTCTGCAGCTTCAGCCAACACTTCTGGCCTTCTCTCCTTAAGATCCTCCTGAGATCTCTGCATAGCTTCGCAAGCTCGGACGTCAGTTGGTAGTTGTCTGACGTTCGTGCTGCTCCACGTTGACGTATCACCTCGAGAGTTTCCAGAGACAGACGTCTCTTGGTGGTTTTCAAGCTCTCGGCTCCCTTAGCACTATTGATGAGATGGTGCACGAAGCGGTCGTATTCCTCGTCGATGTTGTCCATAACGGTATCTTCCCAAAGGCCGGCAAGAGAGGTGTAAAGGTCCCAGTTGATGGTCGTTCTGTGACTCCTCCTGTTGAACTTTGCGGCCTTCTTTCCTTGACGCGAAAAAAAGCGGAACCTCGCGCGAAGGAGGCGGTGGTCCGATCCCGTGTAGAACTTGGGGACAACGGAAACGTCGGTCGAGCAATAGTTACTGTTGAAAATGATGTGGTCGATCTCGTTGTGGAACTGGCCACTGGGGGATTCGCAGGTCGATCGTTGGGAGGGAGGCTTCTAGAACTGTGAGTTTCCATGGATGGTCTTGGTCGACATGATAAACTTAGACAGCCTTTCACCTTGCTCGTTCCACTCCAAACCGTAGGTTCGGATGTGAAGTTCTTTTGGCGACCTTCGTGGCCCGATCTTGCCGTTGAAGTCGCCGACGATCACCTTGTATGGTAGAAGGTGTGGTCTTCCTTATAGAACCTCTCCAGCTCCACGTAGAAGACTTCGACCTCTTCGTCGTCATAGTCGGATGTTGGGGCATACGCAAAGTCAAAGCTGGCACGGAGCCATATCGCATCAGTCGCAGACGTCCGATTCGGCTTGTCAGAGACTCGGACGAATCGATGTTCGTGGCCAGGTGCGTGTTGACGAGGACAATTTCGAACGATTTTTCTTTCGAGTCGCAAAATAGATAAAGATGCTACCTTTTGAAGTGACTAATTCACCTTGATGCTCAACATTCCGAATAAGATTGAAAAGATCGACCTCTATGTTCTGAAGATTTGTAATCGCTCATGGTTTTGATACAATATCAGGTGAAGGATGCCGCGTCGATAAGGTGACGGCTGTTGCGCACAGGACGCAGCCACACCAACCACCGCGCGAGGGGCGCTACAATATCACTTGGAACGGCGAAGATCATTAATTTAGGATCGTGCACTATTTCGACATTTCGACGCTTCTCGAGGACACGAGACTCCTCGGTAACGCACCAGTTCGGAATCTTCTTTTGGGTTCTCAACGCCATTAGAAGCGCAACGTCTTTTAATACATTAATTCTTCCCTTATCATTGAAATTTATTTAGAATTCGAGAGCCAGGTGGCTGCAGGCTCCATCTAGGCGCAATGTGGCTCGGAGGGAGTCGCCATATGAGACCGGAAACAATATTCTGCTGCTCTTACAGATTGATCGGTTTTTCGTCAACAATTTTCGTAAAAACAAAGGTACCGCCTTAAGGATAAAAACAAAGGTGTGTTGTGAATACCCAACTAGGGTCTACATCTGTTTATATGAACGTTTAGTATTATATAATAATATAGAGCAAATAGAACATAGAACATAGAACATTTATTCAGCCAAAACTAATACAAAAAAAGTTTACACAAAAGTTTACAGCAAAAATTGGCTCTTTGAATATTCGCAAAAGATCTCTTCGAAAGTTTGCAGATTTGGAAAGCGCTCATTTCACAAATCGATTTATTATTCAATTGACATGTTTAGGTGAGCAATACAAGATAAGCATCATTGTGCAACATCCACAGTTATGACCTAACGATACCGCAAGTAGGTGAATAAGATAATGCACAAACACTACCCTCTAGACGGGGAAAACCCTTTAAAGAGAAGAGGTTGTGAGGCTCCCTATGCGTATGTCATGCTTTTAGGCTCCTCCTCTAGCATTTCCTTATATAAACATCTGTGAGTTATTGCTTGCGTTGTGCTCTTGAAGTAATAAAGTAGTAAATCGATTATTACAGTTGCTGAAGACGTTGGTGAACCACCAAATGTGGAAATTGCGGTGTCGGGTCCGCAAACATATCAGTGTCCCCCGCTCCACATCAGCCAGGTACCAATTCACCGACTCGGCAAGGATGGAAGACATAGTTGACCTCGGACATAGTTGGCCTCGGTTTCAACATACGAAAAAGATAGTGGAAGACGCAAAATTCAAAGTGGAAGAAACAGCAAGCGACGTCAAGCTCCCTTACGAAGTCTACGCTCAAACTTGCATTCTCAGTCAATGTGAATTCTTAAACGAAGCTCGAAGACGATGCAATGACAGGAGTGATCTATCCAAGAACAAGCTTCAACTTAACTGGTGAAATCAAAAAGAAAATCTTGCAAAACGTCTCTGCGCATGCGTCCGACTACTCTTGGCAACGAGCCCAGCTTGTCAGACATTAGCAGTGGAGCATTATCGGTACTTCACCGATTCGCTTATCCGACGCTCTAGCCGTTACAACGGGTTTCAGGGGAACGTACCACGGTACACGTTGATCAGTCGTGGTACGTAGCTGATTCTTAGCAAGTTCTATTAATAAATTGGTGAATCCGGAGCCTGGTCGTACGGACGAGGATCAGTACCAGGGATGAGCGGATTAACCGTTATCCGTTATCCGTTATCCGGTTTCCGGGGGGTTTTGGCCTATCCGTTTTGTTGTTCGTTATCCGGCGATTTTGTGCCGGATAACGAACAACAAATTAGCTGAATTAGCTTTGGACGTGGTGATGGGTGGACTATGTACAGGATCCTTCACGATCGTAAGAGTGATCGTCAGAAACAACAGAAGTATTCAAATCTAGAAGGGTTAATTGAAGTTTCCTCACTTGGAAACTGGCTACATAGTTTTAAATATATCTAACTTCCAGCCTTACAGAAGGCCCGCTAAGCCTGCACCATACTTATATGAGGCCACAGCATTGTTAATTCATCTCAAGTCATGTGCTGACCAAGAAGGCATACAAACTGCTACTAGCAATCGTCAATAGTGGAGAGCCGCATGTTGGGAAGAATTTTCTAACACTGGCCTTTCCATCGTATCATTTGTGGGTACAGGATTGCAGTATATTCGATTTGATTGCATGCGGTAATGGTACCTTTTAGCCATATGCTGTCGTGAATTATCAAAAAGTACTGCAGTACAGCAATGAATACTAGCAAAAGAAATATGATTAATCCAAATACATAGAGTAAGCAACTTCTCCATTAAGAATTTCAGACGAGCAATAGATTACTAAACAGACCTATCATCGTGGGTGCTGAAAACATGCAGATTATACATTGGATCCGAATGAATCATTTTCGGATATCCGATTCGGATAACCCGCCGAATCATCCAAAAATCCGGTGTCTGCGAAATTGTCGTTATCCGAATCATCCAAAAATCCGGTGTTCTCGAAATCATCGTTATCCGAATCATCCAAAAATCCGGGGTCCGCAAAATCGCCCTTATCCGAATTATCCTATTATCCGAAGATTTTCGATCGGATCCAATGTATAATGCAGATTTGTTTTGATTTGTGAGTTTTTTGTGAAACTCATCTGCAACATAGGGAACACCTCTGTTTTGGGGCTGGGTTGGATATTCTTCCTCTGCTCCAGAAAGGATGGGTCGGATATTCTTTCTCAGATCCAGAAGGTCTGGATGTCATAACTCTTTGCGTGTGTGTTTGCCGTACATAATTGCTTGCAGCTACTACCCAAAAGTTACTATTTTATCCATCCCAGATAATTCCACGTTGAAGTACCTTGGATCTTGGGATGCTTTCGAGCAGCAACAACAATAACGGTTTTTATCATGGTGTAGGACAAGATCGTTATGTGAAGTTTGTTTGGCTGGATGTCTCCTGCCTTCTTCTTATTTCCAGAGACATCGGAAGAATTGCTCTTCCAAGGACTATTCTATTTTTCAACTGCTCTAGTTGAAAAAAAAAGAGTTAAGCGCATAGTAAGGCTGATAAAAGGATAAAGGACGGCGTTAATCAATCCCTTCTGGGATGCGCCAGCGCATTCTACTTCTACGGGATGTCGTGGAGGCGACATGAATGCGTATTTGGCCATACAATGACTTGCGGTGGCCAGCCGATGAACAAGTCAGCGCTCTATCCTTCCCAGACAAGTCTGGTACCAATTCACCGACCCCGGAGGGATGGAAGGCTTGGTTGGCCTGGGCGGGAAATCCGAACCAGGAACCTGGTATCGGGTGCACGCGACAGTCGCGCCTCCTACGACTGCGTTACACGCGCGAAAGGCTGATAAATAAGACAATCCAACCGACCCCTTGGAGGCAGGTGAAAGGAGGGCTGTGCGTTTGTCTTCCTACGGATGGGCAGAAAACCCCATAGAGCGTCATTAATGTGAACTGCAAAACGTTTAAAAAAAACTACTAAAAAGTCTAGAAATGGCTTATAAATTAACAGTGCTTTAAGTCCTGATCTGTTGTTGAAATTAGTGCAATTTAAAACGAGTTTTAATTTTTGTTGTTTGTTCGTTATCCGTTTTTCCGTTATCCGGCCATTTTTGGGCAAAATTATCCGTTATCCGTTATCCGGTTTTCAAAATTTCATTATCCGCTCATCCCTGATCAGTACCCTCTATTGGGCAACCAACCTGGCAGAAGCTTCACAACATAGCAAGATATTAGAACTACTAATAGTAGTAGCAGTAGCTGCACTGACTATGTTTGTTGTTATTAGGTTTGCCGGAAAGCTCTGACGGTTTTTGTCCAACAGCTTTTTGTTTGTTCATTACTGAATCAACATTCAACTTACATAGCATTTTTAAATAACGTCTAATACGGAATTCTTCGCTCTGTCTGACGGAATCACTAAGGTGTTTCGAAAGAGCAATTCCGAGCGGTATTTTATTTCAATTTCAAACTGGGAGAATCCGTCGTTGAAACAGTCCGGCAAATCAACCATGTGTGGAAGCCTAATAGTGTTGGAGAGAGGACCGTGCAACGATGATTCGAGAAATTTCGTTCTGGAGATTTCAACCTTGAAGATACACCCCAAAGCGGCAGACCTACAGCAATCCAGGGTGACAATATTAAGGCCAAAAGTCGGTGCCCCACGATTTGAGTGAATAAAGGATAAGGATAAAGAGAGGCGTTATTCAATCCCCTTTGGGATGCGCCACGCATTCTACTTCTACGGGATGTCGTGGAGGCGAGTTGAATGCGTGTTTGGCCATAGAATGACTTGCGGTGGCCAGCTGATGAACAAGTCAGCGCATTATCCTTCCCAGACAAGTCTGGTACCAATTCACCGACTCCGGAGGGATGGAAGGCGTGGTTGGCCTGGGCGGGAAACCAGGAACCTGGTATCGGCTGCAGGTGACAGCCGGAGCTTCATCCGACTGCGCTCCGCACCCCTACGATTTGATCAATCCCAAAGGGATTGAACAAATCGTAGGGGCTTGGAGCGCAGTCGGAGAAGGCGATTTGATTGAGCGCCAGAAGTTGTCGTGTTTCCCGTTTTTGGATCGAGTGGTTACATGTCATGAAAAATTGGCTCTGTACGATAACCGAAGACATAAGGACTGTGAGTTGATGCCGACGAATCCCCAGCCACTTCCCAAAGCCGAAATCCCATCAGAAAAAGACGATGCTAACAGTGTGGTGGTCGGCGGTTGGCGTGATCCACTGCATCTTTCTGGAACCAGGCCGAATAACCATAGCAGAGTCCGTCCTACTGTGAAGAAATCGACGACTTGTACCGAAAATTGCGTGAGCTGCAGCCAGCAGGAGAAGTCCCATTCTTCTGCACGACAATGCCCTCCCACACATTTCCCAAATCACCATGCGAAAACAAAATGAACGAGGAGCTGAAGTTGTGCCTCTTCCTCCATACTCACCAGACCCTGCGCCAACTGACTACCACTTTTTAAGCACTTTCTTCTGCGGCCTTTCTAGAATCTGCCGCATCTCGACCGCTCAGATTGTTTTGCTGATGGAATGAGTCAACTATCGTCGCGTTGAAAAAAGTGTGCTGATTCGAATGGGGCTCATTTCGACTGAATCCGATGAGCTTGAAGAACGTTATGATCGCTTGAACCAGTCAAAACCGCCACAACTTCCCGGCCCATCTAATTGAACACACGAGAACTTGAAGGTGCTTGTGGTCAGCCTGTTAAGGGGAAGACCCGGGCTTGTGCACTTCCCCTAAATCACGGAGCCCCAATGCGTGGTCGCTTATGGACGGACGCTTGTAGAGGTACTAGCACCAAGTCGCCAGCATCGAAGCCATTATGGCCACTTGACGGCAACTTTTTGCCCTCGAAGCGTCTGCAGCTTGCCGGAACCAGAGCGCAGCCAGCTGCTGCTCGTTCGTTCACTCGGCGACGGCCTGCCCTAATTGAAACTGCGGTGACAATTGAGCAGCCAATTCAGACGCGTAAAAAGTAAGCCTCAGCCAGTTCTCAACTGGGGACGTTGGAGGCCAGTTTGCTCTGGCTTCCAGCAGAGGCTCGGTGTGGTGTGGAATGTGTCTGTGCGTCACTGCTACGTTTATCACCATCTACGCGAACCAATCGAAAAGCAGTAAACTGTGCAGAACAGCTGGTCGTCGTCGTCGACACCTTCGGCCCTCTAACGACGTCGCATCGTTCCGTCCTCGAAGAACACACCGCCGTCGATGGCGCAGTACTTCGGACAGATACCGCGTTCACCAGCTCCGCCACGAGCACCTGCCATGCCGGGTGCGCCGGGGTTTCCGGGATGTCCAGGAGCTCCAGGGGCACCGGGAGGTCCTTTCGGTCCAGGAATTCCTGAAAATCACAAAATCAATTAGAGCTAATGTGAAGCGGCAAAGAAGACTCGACTCACCGGCTCCACGAGCGCTTCCTGGTCGTCCATTGGGTCCAGGCGGTCCTGGAGGTCCAGGTGGTCCCATCGGTCCGGGGACGCCTTGACCAGATGAGGACTCGGCTCCTCGTCCTGGTGCACCAGGAGCTCCAGGCGCTCCGGGGTTTCCAGGTGGTCCGGGGGGTCCTTTCGGTCCAGGTGGCCCCATTCGCGGTGCTCCGTCGCTGACTCCCGAGCGTCCGGGTGGTCCTGGTGGGCCTGGTGGTCCAGCGCTTCCGCGCATTCCAGGTGGTCCAGCTGGGCATGGCTGGCATGGTGGTGGCGTGATGGGGATGCAGGGGAGCATCGGTGGCCGTCCGGGGTTTCCGGGCATGCCCGGTACACCTGGAGCTCCAGGCCGTCCTGGTCGTCCGGGTGGCCCCTGAGGTCCGGCTGGGCCAGGTAGGCAGCATCCTTCACAGCTTCCCACCTGTCGAGCCGTACGGTTCGACGACGCGGGAGGCGCGCTGTTGATGTGCGTCACCTGTCCCCAGATGTCCTTCACCGAATCCTGAAACGGCCTGGCTTTCGACAGCCGTCACCGTGCAAAAAGAATAGAAGGATTCCAGCCGGTAAACCCACCTTGCAGAAGTCGATTTCATGGTTGACGGAGCGCTTCACGTGGTTCACGTAGTTGAAGACCATCGGCAGAGTGATACAGATGGACAGCACGGCGACCACCGAGAAGGTCACCGACGAGTAGGCGACGAAGCGATACGCGGCTAAGCGCTGACAGTCCATTCTGGCGACTGAGGATGAGGAGGGCCGGCCACACGCACACAGACACACGCGCTCTCGTTGCCCCGGGTTCACTACACGGCTGCGGATGTGACTGGTTTCGACGGCAACCAGCTAGCCTTATATAGCAGCTCGTCGGTCGAACAGTCGAGGACGCGCTGCCAATCTACGCCCATTTCTTTGTGGTTTTTTTCCACACATGGCCAGGACGCTTCCTCCGCCTCAACAATGTTACAGCAGCCACTGGAAAGCGGTTTTCTGACGGAAAAACGTCGTCTGCTGCCGGAACCCCGCCGACCAAGGGGCGGGCGCAGAAGGCACCGTGCACCGGCGCTCGCTCCGCTGCTCCAGCCGACGGTCGCGCCACCGTTGGTCCTGCGGCTGCCGTTTTCGGCGTTCGAAATCAATTTTTCGGCCGACGACGTAATGATTCTGCCAAAGGTCGAACAGCTCGCGAGAAAAAGAACAGCACGATCTGGCTGCCGTTCACGCCATTATTGAACACAAAAGTGGACGACATCGGACCTCCCTTTCGGCTCTAAAGACGGGCAATCACAGCATCTGCCGTCCTTGCCACGGTGTAGCGTGAAAGTTGAGATCACGCAGCAATATTACCGTATCCTTGTCCAGTGGAGCAGGGTGTTCGCATAGGTGCCTACTTTCTGTCTAGGGAAGTTGACCAAATTGACCAACTTCTTCTTCTTCTTCTTCTCCTTGAGCGTTTAGTCCCGCTCAGTCGCAGGGTCCGCTCGTCTTGTGATCTGTCGCCACCTCATCCTATCAAGAGCGTCTTCTGCCGTAACGCCGATTTCGGCGAGATTCTCTTGATGACGTCCTTCCATCTCTTCCTTGGGGCTCCTCTCGGACGCTTTCCGGGTGCCTCGAAATCTAGGGCCAACCTTGTGGGGTGATCCTCTGGTCTTCTGAGGACGTGTCCATACCACCTCAGGCGCTGCTCTCTCATCTTCAGCTGGATCGGGGCTGTCTTCATCACTGCCCTAACATCCTCGTTTCGCACCCTGTCCCGACGGGTCCATCCACATGCCCACCTCAGCATCCTCATCTCCGCCGCGTGTGGTTGCCGCTCCTGCCCCTATCCTTACCCTTATCCTTACCTTACCCTTACCAAATTGACCAACATGTAGGTAATTCTCACAGTTGTTCCGCCTTTAACGACAGAGCGTAGATGCTCTGCATCCATCTGTATGCCGCTTTCGGTAGAAACCGTAGTTCAATAGTGTCAGATCAAAGAAAAAAGTTAAATACAATAACAGCCAAAAGAAGGTTATTAGTTAGTTTCAGCAGCTGTCTTCACCCGTACTTTTCCATATTGCAGTAGCTCATTGAAAGATGCACGTTTCAACAAAGCCAGAACCACTTTGTAATACGAATTGTTATTGAAAATTTGCTCAAGCAAAGTAAGAAAAATGATTACACTGTTTGGATGGACACAATAAAAAATGGTTTAGATTTGTAGCCTTTAGATACAGATGCATCACCTGATATCGTTCACCTCAAAATTAGGTAATTAAACCAAAATCACAAATCAATAAACCAGCAGTGCATGTGGCCACGCATAGGTCGGGATTGGTTAATAGATGGGATGCGCCACGTACTTCGATTATTATCATTATGGGGATTTATTATTGTTATTTACTACACAGACAAGCCTGTGTGTTCAAAGTGGTATAGGCAATCAGAAAATTAACAATAAAAACAATTAGAGCATAATTAACAAATATACGTGTAGTTTTAGCCAAAAGAACAGGAATTATATAAAGGATAAAGGACGGCGTTATTCAATCCATTTTGGGATGCGCCACGCCTTCTACTTCTACGGAATTTCGTGGACGGATTTGAGTAGGTATTCGGCGTTCCCATTCTACTTACAAAAAACCACCTCTCCTGATGGTTCGCTTTGGTCTTCTGATATACACATTACAAGAATATGTTTTAATCCGTCGAAGCATTCTGAAGAAGGATTCGTTCTATTCCTAGATTTATGAGTCGACAAATAGATCAAGGGCGCGTGGTAGCGCAGTCGGAAGAGGCGCCGGCTGCTGCGAGCACCCCGATTCCAGTCCGTATCTGCTGCCGAGTGCAATCAAGCCTTTCATCCTTCCCGGATTGGTGAATGGGTACCACTCTTAGCTGTGAGCCGGGAAGGATTAATCACTGACTTGTGCATTTGGTTGGTCATCGCAATTCGCTGTGTGGCCATTTACGCATTCAATTACCTGCACAAATCTCTTTAATGTGGAATACTTGACACACCCATCACAGGAATGGAATTACGTGGTGCTTTATCTTTTTTCCTCTTTTATACAAGTGCAATATTAGATCAGTGTGATATAAAACAGTCCCTAGTTATAAACGCAGAAATTAAGCTCGAGCTTCCGCTATCGTATTTTTGTTTAAACGGACACGGTATTCGCACTCCGTCATTTACTACACGGTAGGTCATGACACGGGGTGCTAAGAAGCAACGAAAAACACAACAGATGAATCTGACGAATAGCAAAACAGAAACTGTAAAAAGAGGTAAGAAACTCGATTAAACAAAACAGCACTGAAGCAGAGAAGGGAAACATTCTGTAGTAGCAAAATTCTGCAACTGGTGCGTCATTATGGCACGCAGACGCCAGCAGATGATGGACGGAAAGTCAACGAGAGAGAGAGAACTTTGAAGACAGACAGCTTCTCTAGCAAAACTGCGGTTTTCACCAAGATGCATGGTTGCGCTGCTGGAGGGATCCTCTCGTATGCCCTGTGATCCAATTAAGCATTTGTGTCGTTGTCTCATAGAACACTGACTTGTCTATCGAATGGCCAGCGCAGGTGCGTACTCCTGATATCTGAAAGTAAATAAAATGCTTGGTGGAGCGCCCGCGTCACGGCGAAAGGGACCGCTTAGCGCCAACTCCTTCCTTTATAGACAAACCACCAGTCAGCTGGCCTTGGACATTTCCCGGCAACATCAAAAAATAAAATGATAAAATAAAATAAATAATATTTAAGAAAACAAATAAAAATAAAAACATTAAAACGTAATTAATATGAGAAAAATGAAATGGCTAAGCGAGAGTCAGTGGTTCAGTTGACGTCTGCTCCTACAACACAAACACGAGTCGATGATTCTTTTACAGTTTACCTCAAACTTGGGTAACTAAACCAAACAGCATGATTTATAAATACAAAACGTACGAGAGCATCACGACCATCCCACAAGAAGCTAACATAAGGAATAAATGAAAATAACAATGACAAGAGCGCAATGCAAATTTTCCCATATGACTGGCTCTTATAATGTGTTTTTGTTTTGCATAGCGCGACAATCTGATAGTGCTCAAAGCGAAATTCCTTTACAATATCCCACGAATCGTGATATGATCGCGAGAAAGTCGTGATAATGACCAACATGTAATGTTTGGTCGATCGATATTGATCAATTGTTGTGAATTGCTGCCATCGCTGAAATCGGGAGCCATAGATACACGCATGAATCCCACCGTTGGAAATTCAGAATGATCGAAATTGAAGATGAGTGAACATGTGGCCCTTAATTGGCCTGCGGACGGAAGCACAAAGTGGCACACGGACGCATTCGTTTTCTGCTATATAATAAGATAAATACGAGTGCGGCAGTTCGCTAGCGTTATCTATCACATTTGCAAAGGAATGAGTTTATATGCAGTTGAATGGAATCATATGAATTGAATCCTGGACGTCTTAGAGTATTTTGTAACGTTAAGTTAAACAATTATTTTTTATTATTAAATCTATTGCACCTTCTAGGGCAAAACGAGCTTGAATAATATCTTCATAAAGTGTTCACGATTTCTTAAGCTTCCAAGAAGGCGAAGACGCCGTAATGTCTGCTGAAATAAAGCCCTGTAACAGTCTCGGCCGCGGGGCGCGTGTAGCGCAGCCGGAGGAGGCGCCGGCTGTCGCGTGCACCCGATACCACGTTCCTGGTTCGGATTTCCCGCCCAGGCCAACCAAGCCTTCCATCCCTCCGGGGTCGGTGAATTGGTACCAGACTTGTCTGGGAAGGATAGAGCGCTGACTTGTTCATCGGCTGGCCACCGCAAGTCATTGTATGGCCAAATACGCATTCAAGTCGCTTCCACGACATCCCGTAGAAGTAGAATGCGTGGCGCATCCCAAAAGGGATTGAGTAACGCCGTCCTTTATCCTTTTATTCTTTAACAGTTTCGGCCTAGAATTAGGAACATTCAAGCTATTATTAAATATTATTCAAATTAATTCTATTCAATTTATTACCAAAGTTGAAATTATTTGGTAGCTATTAGTTATTGTTTATTATTGATCATACCAAATACGACCACTTCTTTTCGTATTCGGTATGTTCAAATGTGTTCAAGAGAGCTGTGTCCTTGTATAAAAAATGTTCGGTTAAGTACGAAGAATTCATAACAGGAACATGAAACAATAAGCAAAGTGCAAAACCTCTACGACGAAGTCTGGAGAGTCCAAAAAAGAACGCTAATAGCTTCTAGAACTAGTCTACGAAATTGGCGAGCTCAGTTTTTACATCGAGCTTTCACTTGACGAATATGATTCATTTAACTGAGGCAGTCTGAGCTGAGGCAGTTTTCTAGTTTTCGATAAAATGTAGATGGAGCAATAGGCATCGATCAGTCTAAGTAGAAGAATCGTTCCTATATCTGAAGCCTTTAGTTTCCACTTCTTCAGCTACCATGGAAGCTTTTAGCGTCATTTGAAAGGGTCGCAACATCGCACTGGCAAGTGATGTCATAATGCCTCAAATCTGCCTTTTTTTCTGTCTTAACGTAGATGAGAAGGCTTCGTTCCGGGACTCGCCATCGCTCGAGATCGGAGACATAATCCACGTCGTCGAAAATTAGGTGAACCGGCCACGTAACGCGCTTCGCAGACACCCACTGGACGACAGCCTCACCAACTGTATTCAGCGGGACGTGAAACGGACACTAGATCCGACACCAATCCGGATAATTCAAATTTTTCATTTTTTTTTGGTTGAGAGGATTATGCCAGATATGACGTTTTTGAAAAGCCTCGGATGTGAGATGATTCAGATGAGAATAGGTTTAGCAAAAAGGGTTTTCGGATGACCCAAATAGCTGGTTTGTCAATGGATCTTACGTCGGATATCCGAATCGGATAAGACTTCAGATTTCTGATCAAATCGGTCGTCTGAATTTTCTGAAATTCCGACCTGGTGAAACTCACCCTTACTTGAATAGTGCTAAGATCCGGAATTTTCAAAAATTCTATTATTCATACAATCCCTTTGACCAGAGTTTGAGAAAAAATTACGGGTTCGAATGATGTGAATCGGCGTCGGGTCTAACGTCAAGGGAACACCAGGACGCCCACAAACGCGTTGGTCGAACATCTTTGTGAAGGCCCTGGACGAACGATATAACGTTCCTCGTGTAACTTGACAGGCGAGAAGGATCCATTGGAGCACTCTGGCACGTTACAGGGACGAATGGAGACGCTGCTGGAGCCCACTCGATCAGCGGGATGACAGGTGATGCAGATGAACGTAGAAGAGCTGTTGGTGCAGAAGAGCTGTGCGAATGCTGTAGCTGTTGCTTTTTTGTTTTGTGCACTCACTCCTTAGTCTCCAACTAGTATTTTGCTTCCCACGAAACGGTGGTCACTTTGGGTAGCCGATCTCATGCTTGCGACTCGCTGGCTTGCGCCCTACTAAAAAACGGACAGGTGCGGCGCGCGAAACCTTCTTAAGAAGAAGTTGATTCAATCTGTCGTTTCCAGCTGACGAGGGTTGTGGAGCCCACCCGCCGAGAGGGACTTTCAGGCAAAAAATCCATCGCTGTTGACCGGCTGCTTGAAACGAAGGATAGGAATAAAAGGATAAAGAACAGTGTTACTCAATTCCCGTTTGGGATGCGCCATGCATTCTACTTTTATGGGTGCCGCGGAGGCCATTTGAATCCGTATTTGGCACAGCAGCGCAGTTGATGGAGATGCCGGCTGCCGTATTCATTCGGATTCAAAGCTCTACGATTTCACGTAGACCATTCAATTCTTCCATCCCTCCGAGGTGAGTGAATTCGTACCAAACTTGTCTAGGAAGGATACAACGTGCTGCCCACCGCAAATAAGCCAAATATGATGGTCTCAAGATGTTAGTTAAAGGTAGAGTGTGTGGCGCATTCCAAACGGGGAGTGACGAACCCCTTTAGCATTTATATGGCCTTATACAATGAGTCGCGTTAGCCTGTCGATGCACATCAATGTTCCGCACTTTCCGCTCCCACCTGCTATCAATTGGCCAACCTCAGAGGGGCGGAAGACGTCCTTAGCCCGGATGAGACCCAAACCAAGAACCTCGACGGAAGCGACTGCCTGCCCCTCTTCCGTTTCCGCTGTCGCGGACCCTTGAGAGGAAGAAAATGTAAGCAAAATCTGACATCTCTGCTCGGAATTTATTTCGGTCCTGATTATCACATCCAGTGGTTTGATCTGGTACAATGAGTCATCGAAAATGGATTAGCGTGCCGTCTCTGACCGCGAAATCGAACTTCGGCGAGGGGTGGGAAACATACTGGGTGTCTCAAAAAATGCATACACTGTTTGAAAGGTGATAACTTTGCTCACAGTGAACATATTGAGGAATTTGAGATCTCATATGAAAGCTTAAAAAATAGAAATTTTCTGGCATAGGTGTGGCATCTAATGTACCATGCACTTGTCTCATTTTTTTACACTCGATTGATTTGAATACCTGAATAATTTGCTCACAAAGTGGTCTTTTCAATTAATTTGTGCTTTTTTAAGGGTAAAACTAACTTAGAAGCAAACTACCGCTTGAGAAAAATGCAGGGTACTCTTTGAAAAAAATGCAGGTAAATACTATTTGAAAGGTTCTAACATTGCTGATAGTGAAGCTTTTAAAGATGTTTGAGTCTCATATAAAGCACAGGATAACAAAATTTCTGTGTCATGTACATAGTCAAGATTGCGCCATGCCCCAACCTGAAATCTTTCATTTAGTTGATTGATTGTGCATGGGCTGAATGCTTGTTACAATCTTGGCCAGATTAGCCTGTGCTGTGCTTCTTTTAACGTTTTCGGTCACCCAGTAGCTGCAATTATGCCGATTAACCTCTCCATTCAGCTTGAATTTTGCTTCATCAGAATCCGCCTTGGAGAATGGGACTCCTGCTCAAATTTAAATTGCGCAATCAACAAATTCGCATGTCAAGTGTCTTTCACATGATTGTCAAGTTCTAAACGTTGAAAGAAGCACAGCACAGGTTAATGTAGCCAAGTGGTAACAATATTGTAACAAGCATTCAGCTCATGCACAATCAATCGAGTCTGAAATGCATGGTTTTAGGCGCAGTATTGGCGCAATCTTGACTATTTACATGCCATGGAAATTTTGCTTTTCTGTGTTTTCATATGAGTCTCAAACAAGTTCAAAAGATTATGTGCAGCAATCCCTGATGTGTATTCATGCCCCTGATGTGTATTCATTAAGCATCAGGATTGGCGGTATTTTCACCGTTAAAGGGCGGTAAGCGGTTGATGGATCTGGTTTCGGACCCGGATTTCTCTCAAAGGCTGTCCAAGCCTTGCATCCTTCCTGTGTGGATGAATTGAGAATTGAGAATGGAATAAACACTGATTTGTCCATCGGCCACCGTAGCAATTGCTTAGGGCAAATAAAGGATAAGGGGTAAAGGACAGCGTTACTCAATCTCTTTTGGAATGCGCCACACATTCTACTTCCATGGGGCAACATGGAGGCGTGCTTGGCCATACAATCACTAGCGGTGGCCAACCGATGAACAACTCAGCGCCTTCTCCTTCCCTAACAATGCTGGTAGCAATTCACCGACCAAGGAGGGATGGAAGACTTGGTTAGCCTAGGTGGTAAATCCCAACCAGGAACCCGGTATCGGGTCACGCGACAGCCAGCACCTACGACTATGTAACACCCGCCCAAGCTGTCGCTTAGGGCAAATACGTAATCAAATTGTTTTCATGCAGAAGTAGAACACGTGGCGTATCCTAAAGTGCGTTGAATAACGCCGTTCTTTATCACATTTATCCGGATTGAACGGATTCTTCTCCAAAATGTCTCGAAGGAGTCACAGGTCGTCCTGAAAACACCATGTTTGGCGCATCTCACAGTCAGTCCCGACCTATTCTGTTGCACTCATTTTTCTGTCGTACAATGAAATCAATTGACAGAAAGAAACACATTTCTCGCAGCTGCTGTCTCACTTACAGTGAATTGCAGTGAAGGCGTGTTCGATCGAGCTAAATAATGGCCGCTTTTCAGAGCCGACACTAGGCGCTTGTACCTAACCGGTTGAAGTGGAATAAAAACTCTCATAATCAGCGGCTTTTTTTCAAGAGGGGAAACGACATGTTCATTTTGTTCCCTTGAACCGCCTTTCTAGCACAATCTCACTTTGGGCAACTTTTTTAAAACGACACTTCGATTGTGCATCCGTAACCGCCCTGCAAAATATTCTCGATCCAGCCTTGACATTCCACATGCGTACTCTCGAAGGACTTCCTGAACGGCAAGACGTCGTTGTCTAACCTGATCACTCTTACCTAATTCGGGTGAAACGGCAAAAGCCTCTCAATTTGGATGAAGCACGATAGGAATCCTACTAGAAGCTGTCTTTTATTAGGATGGCAGGAAAGATCTGGCGATTTTTGTGCAGCCGCTTTTCGTTCGTTTATTAGTGAGTCAATATTCAACTTACTTCTCATGTTTATATGGCATTTAATACGGAATTCTTCGCTCTACCTGATGGAGTAATTTGTCCTTCACCTATGCTTAGTGACTGTGTTCCTTTGAAGACTTATTCAAATATGTCGAAATAGCGATTTTGAACGATATTTTACTTCAATTTCAATCTGGCTCACTCCGCCGCCGAAATGCCCCGTAAATCAAATCATGCGTAGGGGCCGAATACTGTTGGGAAAGGGACCGTGCAGCGGCGGGTTGAGAAGACCCAAAGTGGCAGACTTTCAGCAGTCCAGGACGACGACGTGAAGGCGTCCGAGGAAGTTAATCCATCGCAGACAGTCCGCGAGAATGCGGAAGGTCTAGGGGTAACTGACGCTGCTGTTGCAGATTGTTTGAAACTCTTCGGAAGGGTAAAAAACCTCGAAAAGCGGGTGTCACACGACTTGAATGATGGCCAGAAATTGTCGCGTTCCGCAATTCGTTCTTCTTTGCTTCTCTGGAATCAAATCGACCTGTTTTTTGGATCGAGTCGTCACAAGTGACGAAGAATGGGTTTTGTGCGATAACCGACGAAGATCAGGAGAGTGGGCTGGTGTCGACGAACCCCCATGCCTTCCCAAAGTCGAAATCAGACTAGAAAAAGACAATGGTAACATTGTGGTGGTCGACGGCTGTCGTGATTCACTACAGCCTTCTGGAACCAGGCCGAACCATCACAGCAGAGTCCTACTGTTACCAAATCTACAAGATGTTCCATAAAGTACGTGAGCTGCAGCCGGCACTGGTCAAAAGAAGAGATCCCGTTCTTTCGCACGACAACACCCGCTCACACGTGTTTTGCAAGTCACCATGCGAGAATGAAACGAACTAGGAGTTGAAGGCTCTGCCTCTCCTGCCATACTCACCAGATCTTGCGCCATCCGACGCCCACCTTTTCAGCACTACTCAAGCGATAGTGGGACCTTCGCAGATCAGGACTGCGCGAAAACAGCTTTTCTTGAAATTGCGTCATCTCTACCACCGCCGATGGAATTGGTCAACAAGCGTCGCGTTGGAAAAAGTATTTCGATTCGAATGGTGCCTGCTTTCTGCATCTGGTCTTAAACATATTAAACATATTAAGGGGGGGGGGGCAGAGGGCAAAAGTAATGGGGCTCTCCTCTTCGTGTCATATATCTCGTTATGTTTACGAGTCCGGTTTCGTCCTCTCGTTTTTCTATGTTTGTCTACCTACTGAAGACCACTTGAGAAGTTACCACTTTCGTTCTTTTCAGAAGCATACCGAAACCCCAGTCCAGACCGCGACACAGGTCGACTCGCGATGAGTCGACATACGTCGCTCCAATCTCGTCCAACTCGCAACAACGAGCAGCCTAGACTCAATCGTCATGCACGATGAGAAGTACGTCTTCTACCTCAACCCTGCCAAGCAGCAGGTCTGGGTGAAGCCTGGTGACCCGTTACCGACCTTCGTTCGGCGAGATGTTCACGGCGAGAAGCACCTTCTGAGCTTTTGGGTCTGCGCCCATGGACTGGCATACTGGAAGCTGTTTCCCAAGAGCACGACGGTGGACTCCAAGGCCATGGTGAATGGTGAATGAAATAGGAGAGTTGGGCCAGCGACTAGCATTTAGTCGGTCGCAGCGCTTAAGAGGATGCTCCTCTTCGACAACGCCGCACCCATGGGGCAAAACTGACCACGGATAAGCTTGTTCAGCTGGGATACGTTCACATGCCTCACCCACCGTATTCGCCATAAACTCTCCATGCAACGACTATCACTACTTCTTGAGCCTACAGGACTTCCTGGTCGGAAGGGACAGAAGGACCCAAGCAGTCCTTGAAAACCCTATTGAGTTTTGGATCAACACCAGGCCTAAGCAGTTCCTGAAGGAGGGGATGAAGATGTTGGCAGTGCGATGGCAGCAAGTCACTGACCTTAACGGTGAATACATTCCTCGGCCACGTTGAGTTGTAACTGAATTATAAAGAGATAAAAAAAATTGTTGAATTTACCTCATTGCTTTTGCTCCCCCCCCCCCTAATATGTGCTTCGTGTTCTCTATCGGCTTTTTTTGATGAAGTAAAAGCTTTATGACTGTAATAACAAAAATGCCTAAAAGCTCCACTTTATTAACTCCAATCTCTTCTTATTGCTAGAGTATTCAATCATTGCTTTACTGGTGGAACACGACGCCTAAACGGCCATCTCGACCAGTTGAGACTTTCTTATTTCCAATTACAGATGCGCCCCTCGTTCCACTTCTGCAATTCGTCAAAGTCGTCGAGAGTGGTTTTCTACTGCAGACAAACTCTTGCTCTTCGTCCTTCGGGTCTGGTAGTGTGTTCCCGTGACGGCGTTAGGGGGGGGGGGCAGCATGTGGTGGTCTTCTACAAGGCAAGTGAACACTTCACTTCATAAAAAACTCAAATAGCACAAAATACAACGCACTGCACCAGCAACATACTAGCATTTTTGAAAAGTTATAAAACGGAAAAGAAGCATTAAATCGCAAAAATAAGCTCATTTAAGATACATTTTCGTGGATAGATTTCAGCATGGCGTGAGATTATGAGGACAGAACGCTGAGATGTGTCAACACTTTTCTCTGACGAGTGTGTCTGTACCAGCGATGAGTGGATAATAATAATTTTACAACCGGATAACGGATAACGGATAATTTTGTCCAAAAATGGCCGGATAACGGAAAAACGGATAACGAACAAACAACAAAAATTAAAATTGCTTTTAAACCATTCTTTCTCCAATGGTAGGTCGGTAGTTGTAACACTGTCCATGTCACATGTCAAATAAGCCACTTTTAACATTATTATTGGTGTTTTTTCTTCAGGGCACGTGGTAGTGCAGTCGGAAGCGCCGCCTGTCGCATGCTCTCCGACTCAATGTCCTTGGTTAGGATTTCCCTTCCAGGTCAGCCGAGCCTTCCATCCCTTCATGCTCGATGAATTGGTGCCAGCCTTGTCCGGGTAGGATAGTGCACTGAATTGTCCATCCGGTGACAACCGCAAGTCATCGTACTGGCCAAATACACATTCGAGTGCCTCCAGTATACCACGTAAGAGAGGAATTATAGAAACTGTGTCATTCCTAGAAATCATTTTCGTGTCGCATCTGGCACTCCGTCGTCTTATATCCTTTATTCATGCTCTTCAGCTGCAATGAAGTCACCATGGATGGATCTCACGGGAATTTCTGGGCTTTGGTGGGGCAGTCGTTAAAAAGAGTCGCTTTTCGTTTACTCTCCAATTAATTTAGCAGAATTTCTTGCCCAGATCGAATAAAACTTTCTCTCTATTGCTTTGGGAAAGGTAAAATGTAAATTGCTGCAAGTGCCTAACATAGTTTCAAAGGGCGCTACAAGGTCGTGTAGATGCGGAGTATCTGCCACGTCCGTAAAACGAAGTGATTCATGTGGACGTTTGTCCTTTTTTCCACTGATCGACTAGTTTTTTCTCAGATCGCACATTATGCTAGAAGGAATTTTGGTGAAAACCCCACAAATAGAAATGAGCAAGGCAGTGTTCAGCATTTTAAAACGCGCTATGAGCAATTAGATAGTTTAGCCTAATTATAGCATTGGGAACTCTGAGAAGGCACCTGCCTGGCATTGCAAGCGTATCTCGACTGGAAAAAGGCCAGTGGAAAAAAACAGAAAACGATTTTTTTAATTCCTTACCTTGAACTAAGTAATTACAAGCTTGCCACATTTTGTTGTTCGTTATCCGGCGAAAAATCCCCGGATAACGATCAACAAAACGGATAGGCCATAATCCACCGGAAACCGGATAACGGATAATGGTTAATCCGCTCATCCCTAGTCTGTACCTTGCTACGTGCTTCACTTAATGTGATAGGACAGGATGGCAGAGCATTTATTTATTTATTTATACGTGGATATCCACGCAAAAATAGAACAAACAGAACATGCATATTAAGAACCAGAACAGAGCGAATAAAAATATGCTGTTAGGTAAAACGGACAGACAGCGGCAACAGTTGGAAACAAACTGGTAAGGAACATCCTGGAGATGCCTGTCAATAAGTGTTTTGCATTGCCTCAGTGATTTTGGTAAAATGTTTTTCCTCGAAAACTTTTGAAATTCGGTTCCAGCTCGGTCTGTGAAAAAATGTAGACCTTATATTACTTCCAGCTTTTGGAATCCGAATCTTTATCTGACCACCTCTAGTATTTGAGCAAGATAGTGAATAAAATTCCTGAGGAGGAAGATCCAACATACCATTGATCAGCTTATATATAGTGATTTGATCATATCGTTTCCCACGAGAAGCGAGGGTGCGTAAATTGAAGAGTTTGTTTCTCTCAAGGGCCGATGGAATGTTAGCATAATTACACCCATTTACTCTTATCCAAAGCTTTCTTGCAAAGCTATTTTGTGCAGATTCCAATCTAGAGATGTCACGTTTGCATTTATGACGAAATACTGTGGTACCATATTCAAGTACAGGCCTGACAAATGTTTTGTATGCGAGCACCATGTGAACGAATTTGTTTTCAATGATTTAAAGTTATTATGCACGGTTCTGTTAGCTTTCTTAGCCGCACCTTCGCAATGTTGTTTGAAGGAAAGCTCTGTACCTAGAATGAAACCTAGGTCCCGCACAATAGGTGAACTACTGAGTTGCTGATGATCGAGATGATAGAACCTTCTATTGACGGGCTCTCCAATGTGAAATACTTTCGACTTCTGTCCGGGTAATGGAAGATTCCACTTAGCTGACCAATCAGCAATTTAATTTATTGCAGACTGAAGGGTATTGTGATCTCCCTCATTCACAATGTTTTTGTATATTTTGATGTCATCAGCAAACATTTTGCAGGTGACCACGTGTTGCTCAATTAAGGAGGGAATCGTATATATAGTAAATAGAATTGGAGGAAGACTCCGCCCTGTGGAACGCCACTAGTAACCGCGAATGATTCAGAAAATGATTCGTTGACTCTATCTTGAAAGGATCTGTTTGTTAAAAAGTTTTTAACCTATTTAATTATTCTAGTATGAACACCTATTCTTCCAAGGCTCAAGATCAATTTGCTGAATGGAGCTTTGTCGAAAGCTTTCGTAAAATCAAAATAGATGACCTCTCCACATTAATCTTTTGATCAAGAGCCTGTGTCCAGTCATTCAGTGCCGACAGCATTAATGTCTCGGTAGACCTACCAATTCGGAAGCCATGCTGATTTTTGGGATTAAGCGAATTCGATTCAAGGTTAGCAACGAGAGCTGTTTTAAGCTTTCTTTCAAATACCCTTGCGAAAACCGATGTGATGCTTATAGGATGGTAGTTTGCGGCCAGATTGTAGGGTGCCTTCTTTGGAATCGGAGTAACGAACGAGTGTTTCCAACGAGTAGGTACTTCACCTAACATGTAGCTGGCGTTAAATATATGCTCAAGCGGGTAAGACATGGCAATGGCAACTTTCCGAATAAAATGTGATGGTACATCATCTGGAGCAATGGTGTTGTTCGCGTGCAAACTAGATAGTTCCTTGAAGATCTCCTCCTTGTAAAACCCGATTGAACTTTCCATAAGGTATGGAGGGTCCTCACTTTCCAAGTAATCATTACTGGCTGCGTCATCCGAAAAATCCGAAAATGATTTTTGGGAATGCTTAACTATGTAGCATCGATGCCTTTGGTAACTCAGTTATTTATTATTGTTACATTGAACGTTTCTCCTTTTTCATTTCTTTCTCATTTTTCGAAAGTGGTTTTTCTTCGAATATTTTAATCTAATGTTGCTGCTTACGCGTAAGTTAACAGAAACTCGAGTTTTCTTCGAGATTTTCGTCAGCCTGCAGAAAGCCACATGCCGCCCCCCCCCCTTCGTAACGCGCATGGCGGCCTTCCGATTAAGAGTGTTTTCACTGACCGTCACAGTAGTGATTGATTTTTCATGAATGAAAACGACTTCAATCTCTTCGAATGTGGCAGACAGCACTTGAATTACCTTTACGTTGAACCGCTTGCCTGCCATCGAGACTACTAATGTAGTCCTTAATAATGATATGGTACGTGTTCTTCCCATTTTAGTCGGGAGACTGAAAAGTAGCAGCCGGTCGTGACCTCTCATTTTGGTTGATCTGTACGTTGAGCTTGGTATTTCTAGTAGGAGTGGGCCTTCCTTCACTGTTGCATGCATTAAATTTGTAATAACATATCTACTTAAATGAACATTTTTTTTAAAGAACCAGCTTATCCATGACCGTGGCTTGCGGTGGGCAGCCGTTGGATATGTAAGTGTTCTACCAGTCTCAGACACGCCTGCTACCAATTCACCGCCCCGGAAAGATGGAAGCATGGATGACCTGGGCGAGAAATCAGAACCAGGAACCTCGAATCGGGTGTACACCAGAGCCGGTCTCTTCCTTCTGCGCTACCATGGCTCTTTTTCTTTTGTGGTCAACTGTTGTGGATTATATACCGATTGCAGGTTAGTTTACTTTGTTAGTTTACTTTGTTTATCTTCTCCCTTCTCTACCTGCTGATGAGACCCGGAGAAGGCTTTATATACCTTGAGTATGCTCGTCCAGGTTAGGGTCGAAACGAGCTGAACTACCTTAAGGTTTTGTCTTTTTCTGTGGGTTCTCGAGTAACGTAAGCTTTCAGAATTCTCTATTTTTGGAAAGAAGACTCATCATTCTCGCAACTTCCGTAGGGCTTAAAGGCCGCGGCAATTTAGTTTTTTTTAGTTCGTTTTTTAGATTCCATCACGCTCTCTAGGAGCCGCTCGGTAAGCCTCAATTCATTTTGTTACATAATTTTTAGTTGTGTGCTGTCTCTCCCCCGTCCCTCCGAATAAGATAGATACGATTTTGCTTTGAGCAGTCTCAACACGAAAGGCTAACAATTTTTAGGTTTCATTCTACTCTTGCAAAACAATATTGCTCGGAAATTTAGGGATTCTCCCGCGTTCACTTCGACACTTCGAGATTTTCCGTTCGACTATCGTCCTTGTCAACCAAGCCCTCCATCCCTCCAGGTTCGGAGATTTGATACCAGACTTGACTAGACTAAATAAATAAATAAATGACGCAAAAACAATGACTCGGCTGACCACTGCATTTCAATGTATAAACCAAACACACATTCAAGTTATCTTCTCTGTATCTCGCCGAATGTAGAATGCGTGGAGCATCACAATGGGATTGTTTGACGCCTCTTTTCCTCTGTTTCTATCACGTGTTGCGCTGAAAACGGGACTACTGCACATCTTCAATACTGTGCGACGTCGTTGAAGCCCTTGATATGTGTAATTTCGTCTAAAAGCGTTTTTTGAGTTTGTCAGTGGTGAATGAGCTCTCTGTATAGATAGTTGTTCTTATCACTGAAGCCTTCTTCTAGCCTTTCATATTTCGGTCCTCAGATCAAGGTCGAACATAAGTCACTAAACTTCACTTTGTGAAGCAGCTCTACTAGCTGTTTCCCCTACCTCCTATCTTGCCACATTTTTGAACGGATTTTTTCCATGAGATATACGCGATAGAATATTCTCTCGCTTACCTCTTGCATTACGAATGTCTAGATAAACTCGAACTGAAGGAGTTTCCAACAAATCTGGCTTCTAACGATCAGCATTTCAATGACTTTACGACAGCGTGTCTCAAAGCTGCATGGGTGACGTGCATCGAGTGTTGTTCGATTCCTTGTTCGCCGATTTATGACAGCTGTCTCACCTCACTTCCCCACTGTCTCCATAACACACAAAGGACACAACGACAGTGAAAGCTCCTCTAAAGGTTGTGGAAGCAAGGTCTCTTTTTGCTAGCAATCCTGATTGAGAAGGCTAGCATCTTGCTCCTTTATGACTAGGCGAGTCGTACTGCGCTAGGTTTAAAAATGTTTCAGAGTTTCCGCCAGGTTGTAGGGGAAAGCACTTTTGAGCACTAAATATATTTATTCATTTGCTTGCACTGAAATTGCGCAATAAATTCAATCATGAATCAAAATGGACGCGGTGTAGCGTCAGTAAAAATCGAAACAATTGGTATCAGTGGGACTTCGGGCTGTGGAATCGAGATTGTAATCCACATTTTATTCGGTTGCCGTTTTGGCGTAACCGCCTTCATCAGAGCCCAGAAAAGTCGAGCGAGCTTTGAAAGATTACTCGTCTAAGAATTATTCTCCGAACTACAGAAGAGGGAGTTTTTAGAGAAAACTACAGAAACACTGACTTGTTCATCGGCTCGTGGGCCAAAGGCGCACAAATTGCCTCGAAAACATCCCGTGGATATCAAATGTGGAGAAAACAACCCATAGATATCAAATGGGGCGCATCCCAAAAAGGATTGATTAACATTATCCTTTCATCCCTTATATCGCGAATGAAAACTCAATTTTCGTGATCGAAATCAGACACCGAAATAGTGTGAACGGCCACCACTGCGCTTTGTATTCTATAGCAGTAATAAGACGTCGTAGCCCAGTTCCCGAGAAGGTGCATGACGTGCACAGAACGGGTCGTTGTGATTTGACCCCGTCCGTGCTTGGCTTTCAGTTAAAGTACTCCTTTGTGGTAGATCAGCATTTCCAAACACGCTAAGAACTCGAGCGCTCTCGCTGGCTGCTTCGTGGCGCCCTCAAGGCCGCTTTCCTGACACTTCTAACTCAAGGCTTATCTTGTGGACGCTGTCTTCTTTCCCACGCAGAACGTGACCGTAGCATTGTAAGCGAGCTTCGCGCATCTTGCCAGCTATCGGCGCGACACCGAACTTCGGCCGAATGACATCGTTTCGTATGCGGTCCATGCGTCGTCTCCATGACGCTGAGGCGCGTTTCAACTTGCTTGGACGCAGGCCAGCATTCAGCGCCGTACATCGTCGCTTCCGGCCGGGTGACGGTTCAATAGATTTTCGACTTCAAGCGATCTTCCTCTTTCTATCGCAGAGTGCTCCAGTCGACGAGCGCCACCTAGGCCAAGATGCACTCACGCGTGAGTTCACTTAAACCGTCAGGCCTCCGTCAGACGCTATTGCCGATCCCAAGTTCCTAAACATCGAAAGGCTTTAGCTCAGTACCGCTAATCTTAATAGCGCCGGAGTCGTTCACTTCAGTCGTTAGGTACTCGGTCTTCTTGACGTTCAATTTGAGTCCGAACCTCGCCAGACGGTCGCACCAAGCTTGCACCTGCACCTATCATCGCAAGCGAGCATCACGTCATCAGCATAAAGCAGCGTCCATGGAACGGGCTGCTGAAGATCTCGCGTAATGGCATCCATGACGACAACAAAGAGGAGTGGAGAAAGCGCAGAACGCTGGTGCACCCCAACAGAGATGGGAAACTCCATTGAGGTTCCAGCTGCAGCTTGCACTCTACTCTTTTGGCAAGAGTAGAGCATTCGCACCCACTCTATGAGTTCCTCAGGTACGTTGTGTTGTCGTAAGGCGTCCCTCATATAACCTCACGCGGTACGCTATCGAATGCCTTCTCCAGGTCGAGGAAGACGATATGCGCCGGCTTCTGTTTCTCGCGATGCTTCGCCATTAGGAGGCGGGCGGCGTGTACCAATAACCTCACAACCAGACACAAAACCGCACTGATTGTAGGAGAGCTTGACGATTTCAGGAATTCATCTGTCTAGGATTCGCTCAAAGATCTCCATGCTATGCGAAAGCAAACGATTGTAATTGGGACATTCACCTAGAGAGCGCTACTCCCTTACCCAAATGAAGTTAATAGTGATAAACCTAGATTAAACTCATGCTTTTGTTAGTATCACTTGCTCTAATTGCACTAAATATTTTGATGAATACTGATTTACTTTTATCATGAGTGCGCTTCTGGTGCATGCGCAACCGCCACCAAATAAAAACATATATTCCACCGATAAACAACACTTTGGCACCAATAATTTAATGATGCATAGGAATAAGCAATTCTCGAACCCTCTAGGCCAGAAGCCTATTCTAAATCTGAGCTATTCACTTCGCCTTCATCCACGATGTCTAGTCTCAAGACCCCTGACGAGAGTGTAATCCTGAAAGGAAAAGGTAATTACGAATTTATGTTTACGGCGAAAAAAAAAACTTCCGCCTGCAACTGTTTCAGTTTTTCTTCGGTTTCTGTTGGTGACGTAGGGACGATAACTGCTTCGAAGAAACAGGAACTGGTCGGATTTTCTTGCGTTTCTCCTCATGCTGCTGTCCATCATGCATCAACCGTTCGACCCTATGTGATTGGCATCGATGTTGCTTCCTAGAACCACCGAGTCCCAAAAAAGCGGCATCGAACGATAACGAGACAAATGGTCAGACATTTGTCGGCCCATGAACACTCCTGGGCGCGTGGTGGCGCAGCTGGAGGAGGCGGTGGCTGTCTCATGCGCGCGTCTTTTCGTCGGTTTTCGGCAAAAATCGAATGGAAATCGAACCCACCTGACATCATGTTACTGCATTCAGATCGCCTCCTCGATATCTCGTAGAATTAAAACGTGTGGCGCATCCCAAAGGGAATGAGTAACGCCGTCCTTTATCCTTATCCTTTATCTATCGTTCTCAAGACAGATTAAGCACTTTTTGAAATCAAATTGGATGTTTTTTTATCAAATTAGACATTTTTTAATTTTTTTCAAATTGGACTTTTTTCTGAGCGAGTATGACGCTTTTGAAGTAAAACTGAAAAACTACCAAATTAATGCGATTCTTGTCCACATCACACTGCAGACTTTCCGAAAGAAGCCTCATCATCTTCTTGCCCAAGAAAAATTGAGCATGACTTCTTCTGAAATTTCTAAATTTTGATGCTCCAATGTTTGAAAATTGATGCACTGTTTGAAAATTAATGTAATTAAAATTTTTGAAATTTGGTTCTTATTTTTTAAGAAAAATGTGGCTTAAATGTATTCAGAGTGCAAGAAGTTTTTAGCAACTTTTAGCATGTTAAAATGAGAGCCCGTGTCATACACTCGTCCAGGACTTCGCAGGAATTTTTTGTTGATTTTGAAAATTTCGTTTTGGTGGAGTTGCACCATTGTGAATAACGGAGGAAATCATTTGTAGAAAACACGGTGGCGATGTCCGATCCTTCACGTTGAGCCACTGAAAATTGTTCGCTTTTGCGAGCCGAGCTGAACACGGACACTCGAATGCAGGCGACAGGATCTAGTGACAGGCCGACCTACGAAGAGCCCATGTCACATCATACGGATAATGGTGCTGAATGTTTCACGAGATAATGCTATGGCGTCCGCGGGAGCCGACGCGCACTCGCAAAGCCCGATGAGTGTGGAAAGTATGCGAGGGTCCCTGATGCGAGGACGGCATCGGGGGAAACTGAGCTAGTCCAAAAGTCCCACAACGTAAGCAAGATCCGCGTGGCAACGCTGAATGTGGGTAAGTTTAAGGCCGCTCCTCTGAGTTGGCAGAGGCACTGGAGCAAAGTAAGATTGACTCCTGTGCGGTGCAGGAGACGAGGTGGTCCTGTAGCAAGTCAAGGGACAAAGGCCGAGGCTATAAAGCCGTTCTGTGTGGCAGTCCCAGGACCACCAGCGGTGTTGGCATAATCGTCTCCGAATGGTTCTAAGACGCGACTGCAAGCGTGGAACTTTCAATGACCGCTTGATGAAGGTCGTAATCGCTGCAAAACGGCGGCGGTATCATCTTTTCTCTGCATATACTCCACAGAGTGGCTGCACTGAACGATCCAATGATAAATTTTGGAGCTTGATGAGAAGACAGCAGAAGTGTCGTCACAACACGTAATCATTGTCGTAGGTGACCTCAACGGACACGTTGGCGCTGCGAAAGACAGGTACGACTGTCATGGTGGTCTCGGTTTTGGTTCACGTAACGCTGATGGTGAGCGCATCCTCGAGTACGCGGAGTCGCACGACCTCACCATCGTGAACACAAGGTTCTGAAAACGTGAATCCCACCTTATCTCATTCTACAGTGGGAATTCTAAAATGTCGACTTTGTCCTTGTGCGAAATCGTGACCAAGGGCTTGTCACGGACGCGAAGGTCGTGCCGTATGAAACGGTCGTCACACAACACCGCCCGCTGATCTTCACTATGAAGATCACACCATCGATGTTTAGGCAGGTCGAACGGAGTGGTCCATTAAGGATCAAATGGTGGCGTCTGGAAGAAAAGGAAGCAGCTGTGACTTCGCGCATTCGGTTGCCGACGGTCACGACCATCGACGAGACATGGCAAAATGCCACTGACGCGATTATCAGTGCTGCGCGTTCCGAACTCGACACTACGAAACCGGGACGGCGTAAGGTTGGTAAGCAGACATGGCTGTTTACTAACGAAGTTAAGGTATTCAAGTTAAGGAAAAAGTCCGAGAGAAGAAGAGATTATACAGTACCGGACATGCCGCTGCGTCCAACAAGCACAAGCGGCGCAAAAGATGAGAAGCGGCGCAAAAGGGCGCCGGAGAGCGCCGTTTTCTGCTCGCCACGCGCCGCGTCTGAGGCAAGTCGCGTTAGTGCGCGGCGTCCTCAACTTCTGGACGTTAGACTGAATGAAGGAGCTTATCCATGCGTTCGGACGAGCATGGTCTACTGTTTGGAACTAACTTCCGGCATGGCGCGTGCTCTGAACAATGCATGTAGGCCGGCAGAATCAATCGAGTGGGCGCGACCGCTCGCAGAGTGACGTTAGGCTGATAGGCTGATGGAAGGAGCCTATCCGTGCATTAGGACGAGCATGGCCTACTGTTTGGAACTAACTGCCGGCATGGCGCGCGCTTTGAACAATGCATATAGGCCCGGCAGAATCAATCGAGTGGGATCGACAACCTGTAGAGCGAGCGACAGCTTGAACAGTGAGCGCATGGGGAGTTTTAACAAAAATTCCTAGCCTTCCTACTCAGGCATTGCTCTAGGACTGTCCAGCTTGCATCTGGAGTGCGCCGTGAACAATGCATATAGAATCGAACCTATCAATCGAATGGGCGCGACAGCTTGTAGAGTGCGCGTTTAGAGAGTTTTACCAGAAATCCTTAGCCGCCCTACTCAGGAGCTGCTCTAGGACTGTCCAGCTTGCATTTGGAGTGAGCCGTGAACAATGCATATAGAATCGAACCTATCAATCGAATGGGCGCGACAGCTTGTAGAGTGCGCGTTTAGGGAGTTTTATCAGAAATCCTTAGCCGCCCTACTCAAGAGCTGCTCTAGGACTGTCCAGCTTGCATCTAGAGTGCGCCGTAAGCAATGCATATAGAATCGAACCTATCAATCGAGTGGGCGCGACCGCTCGCAAATTGCACGCGCGACGTGTTTGGAGCGCGACAACTCTGTCACGTGTGAACCCTTCCGGCTGCAGCTTGTGGATTTTGTAGTCAGTGAAAAGCTCTAGCAGCTCGCCAAAGCACAGCGATCTAGCCTAAGAACTGACAAAGTTACGGTGGTGCAAAAATGCAGGTCAGGCTTGTACAACCAATTTTTTTCCGAATTCAGGCGATCACTGCGGGAAGAGGCGATGAGCTGACGGCCTACAAATGCACAGGCTACCAGATCACTTAACGTACTTTACAAAAAGGCGCTTACAGCTCTCCAGCTGCCTAACCTTCCTTAGTTACAGCTGCGGCTTCAGAGCGGCGGACGGCAGCAGTAAGGATTCTTCCGCCCTTACTCCTTCCGGTTTCGAGTTTTCGGCACTCGCAATGAAACTGTTCTGTTCAGCTCGATGAGCTCTATCGAACGGTGTCAATCTCGACCAATTTTGGAGATATCGATTTTTTGACAATTTTGCATCGGGGGTGAGGCCGCAGCGGAGGGCCGATGACGTCACCGAAAGCCAATATTTTGGAATCTGGCCAAGTTTGACACCATTCGATAGCGCTTTTGATGGTGAATGGAACGTTTTTACGTAGAGTGGCGAGAACTGTGATGTGAGCGAGTAAGAGCGAGGAGAGCATGACCATTGTTGTGCTAAATTGTGCGCGCGGCGTCTTCTGAGCGCGATAGCTCTGTAAAGGCCCCCACAGAGTTCTGCGGCTGCGCCTCGGCCCTATGCTTAACCATAGGGCAGAGACGCAGAGCTCGCCGCCGGCGGCGTCCCTGCCCTAACCTTTACCATTCCGGCGAGCGCCGTTGCCGCACAACTCTGTGGGGGCCTTAAGGTGTGAACCTTTCCGGTTGCGGCTTGTTGGTTTTGTAGGCAGCAAAATGTTCTAGTAGTGTGCCAAAACACGGTAATGTAGCTTATGACTAGACAAAGTTACAGCGCTGCGAAAATGCAGGTTAGCCTTGTGTGACACGATTTTTTCCAAATTCAGTCGATCCCTGTGGGAAGACGCGGAGAGCTAACATCTTACAAATGCGCAGGCGAGCAGAACGTTTAAGGTTCTTTACAAAAACGTGCTCACAACTTCCTAGC
>OX375865.1:20615742-20676919 GCA_947359475.1 Heligmosomoides polygyrus bakeri | reverse complement strand
CACGATTTTTTCCAAATTCAGTCGATCCCTGTGGGAAGACGCGGAGAGCTAACATCTTACAAATGCGCAGGCGAGCAGAACGTTTAAGGTTCTTTACAAAAACGTGCTCACAATTTCCTAGCTTATAAAATTGCCTTAGTACCAGCTGCCGTTTTAAGGCGGCAGACATAGCGGTTGAAGTTTCCTGCCCTCTTACTCACCCATATTTGGGTTTTCGATACCCACAATAACAAACCATTAGCTTAATCGCGAAAAGCTCTATCGAACGATAACCAATTTGGCCCCGTTCGGAAATATCGATTTTCGATGACGTCATCGTCCCTCTGCCGCGGACGTGAGTGTCCTCGGTGCGAAACCGCCAAAAAATCGATTTTTTCAAAATCGGTCGTAATTGACACCACTCGATAGCGCTTTTCATGCTGAACAGAAAAGTTCCATTGCGAGCGTTTGAAAACTCAAATCTTGGCGAGTAAGAGCGCAAGAAACTCTAACCGCTATCTTCCGACGCTTTCAACTGGCAGCTGTGGCTAAGACAGTTTAGGCAGCTGAGGCGTTTCTGAGCACGTCATCGTAAGGTATCTTAAGCGTCCTGTTAGCCCACCCATTTTAAGCGCGTTAGCTAGCTGCGTCTTCCAGCAGTGGTTCACCGAAATCGGAAAAAATGCGTCACACAACCCGCATCTGCATCTTCGCACCTCTGTAACATTGCCTCTTCTTAAGCTACGCCACTTCTACTTTGGCATGCTACTAGAACATTTTGCTGCCTATAAGACCCACGAGTTGCAGCCGACTCGAACCTGGCCGAGCTACTGCGCTCCGAACACGCCCGCATGTGCAATTTCGCACAATAACGGTCGATGTTCTCCCTGCTTTTACTCGCCCAGATTACGGTATTCGCTACTCGTAGCAGCACTGTTCAATTCAGCACGAAAAGCTCTATCGAATCTTAACCAATTTGGCCCGGTTCGGAAACATCTATTTCGATGACGTCATCACTCTCTGCCGCGACCTAGAGCGGCGCCCTCTTCTTCGACGCGGAATTGTCAAAAAATCGATTTTTCCAAAACTGGCCGAGATTGACACCGTTCGATAGAGCTCATCGAGTTGACGAGAACGGTTTCATTGCAAGTGCCGAAAACTCAAAACCGGAAGAATTAAGGGCGGAAGAAGCTTCACTGTTGCCTCCGCCGCCTTAAAACGACAGCTGGTACTAAGGCAATTTAATAAGCTAGGAAGTTGTGAGCACGTTTTTGTAAAGAACCTTAAACGTTCTGCTCGCCTGCGCATTTGTAAGATGTTAGCTCTCCGCGTCTTCCCACAGGGATCGACTGAATTTGGAAAAAATCGTGTCACACAAGGCTAACCTGCATTTTCGCAGCGCTGTAACTTTGTCTAGTCATAAGCTACATTACCGTGTTTTGGCACACTACTAGAACATTTTGCTGCCTACAAAACCAACAAGCCGCAACCGGAAAGGTTCACACCTTAAGGCCCCCACAGAGTTGTGCGGCAACGGCGCTCGCCGGAATGGTAAAGGTTAGGGCAGGGACGCCGCCGGCGGCGAGCTCTGCGTCTCTGCCCTATGGTTAAGCATAGGGCCGAGGCGCAGCCGCAGAACTCTGTGGGGGCCTTTACAGAGCTATCGCGCTCAGAAGACGCCGCGCGCACAATTTAGCACAACAATGGTCATGCTCTCCTCGCTCTTACTCGCTCACATCACAGTTCTCGCCACTCTACGTAAAAACGTTCCATTCACCATCAAAAGCGCTATCGAATGGTGTCAAACTTGGCCAGATTCCAAAATATTGGCTTTCGGTGACGTCATCGGCCCTCCGCTGCGGCCTCACCCCCGATGCAAAATTGTCAAAAAATCGATATCTCCAAAATTGGTCGAGATTGACACCGTTCGATAGAGCTCATCGAGCTGAACAGAACAGTTTCATTGCGAGTGCCGAAAACTCGAAACCGGAAGGAGTAAGGGCGGAAGAATCCTTACTGCTGCCGTCCGCCGCTCTGAAGCCGCAGCTGTAACTAAGGAAGGTTAGGCAGCTGGAGAGCTGTAAGCGCCTTTTTGTAAAGTACGTTAAGTGATCTGGTAGCCTGTGCATTTGTAGGCCGTCAGCTCATCGCCTCTTCCCGCAGTGATCGCCTGAATTCGGAAAAAAATTGGTTGTACAAGCCTGACCTGCATTTTTGCACCACCGTAACTTTGTCAGTTCTTAGGCTAGATCGCTGTGCTTTGGCGAGCTGCTAGAGCTTTTCACTGACTACAAAATCCACAAGCTGCAGCCGGAAGGGTTCACACGTGACAGAGTTGTCGCGCTCCAAACACGTCGCGCGTGCAATTTGCGAGCGGTCGCGCCCACTCGATTGATAGGTTCGATTCTATATGCATTGCTTACGGCGCACTCTAGATGCAAGCTGGACAGTCCTAGAGCAGCTCTTGAGTAGGGCGGCTAAGGATTTCTGATAAAACTCCCTAAACGCGCACTCTACAAGCTGTCGCGCCCATTCGATTGATAGGTTCGATTCTATATGCATTGTTCACGGCTCACTCCAAATGCAAGCTGGACAGTCCTAGAGCAGCTCCTGAGTAGGGCGGCTAAGGATTTCTGGTAAAACTCTCTAAACGCGCACTCTACAAGCTGTCGCGCCCATTCGATTGATAGGTTCGATTCTATATGCATTGTTCACGGCGCACTCCAGATGCAAGCTGGACAGTCCTAGAGCAATGCCTGAGTAGGAAGGCTAGGAATTTTTGTTAAAACTCCCCATGCGCTCACTGTTCAAGCTGTCGGTCGCTCTACAGGTTGTCGATCCCACTCGATTGATTCTGCCGGGCCTATATGCATTGTTCAAAGCGCGCGCCATGCCGGCAGTTAGTTCCAAACAGTAGGCCATGCTCGTCCTAATGCACGGATAGGCTCCTTCCATCAGCCTATCAGCCTAACGTCACTCTGCGAGCGGTCGCGCCCACTCGATTGATTCTGCCGGCCTACATGCATTGTTCAGAGCACGCGCCATGCCGGAAGTTAGTTCCAAACAGTAGACCATGCTCGTCCGAACGCATGGATAAGCTCCTTCATTCAGTCTAACGTCCAGAAGTTGAGGACGCCGCGCACTAACGCGACTTGCCTCAGACGCGGCGCGTGGCGAGCAGAAAACGGCGCTCTCCGGCGCCCTTTTGCGCCGCTTCTCATCTTTTGCGCCGCTTGTGCTTGTTGGACGCAGCGGCATGTCCGGTACTGTACCACTCATTTCTCGGCAACAAGACAACCGATAATGGCGTCTGTATCAGAAAGCCAAGAAAGCCGCTAAGGCGGTCGGTAGCCGTTGTAAGAGGCACCCATTACGATGATGTCAACGGGAGGCTTGAGTCGCGCTATGAAGGTCCGTCATCGCCAGACTGAGGATATTGAGAAGTTCTTTGGCATCAACGATGAGAAAGGTCATAAACTCATGGACCGCAAGATGGTTTTGAACCGATGGCGCGCCTACTTCGAGGTAGTCTTGTCAATAGAGTTCGTTCATCCGGGCATTCCATCTTCTTCTCCTGTACACGGTCCCGTTCAGAAAATCACCGTAGAGGAGGTAGAAGCTGCCCTAAAGAAGATGAAGCCGGGCAAGGCAACGGGCCCCACTGATTTGGCGGCCGACTTATGGAAGTCGAAATCCTGGTACCCAACGAAGTGGCTGGCGACGTTCTTCAACCAGGTTATTGCGGAGAAGAAAGTGCCCGATATGTGGCAGAGAAGCGCAACGATCCCGATTTGGAAAAAGAAGGGCAGTCCGGTAGACTACACAAACTACCGTCCAATCCGATTACATGAAGATCTTCAAGCGGATTGTCGACGGGAGCATTCGTGATATCGTCCAGCTCTCTACCAACCAGTGCGGCTTCGTAGCTGGTTGTGGCACAGTTGATGCCATACACGCCGTTCGTCTCCTAGTAAAAAAACACCGGGAGAAACAGAAGCCGATGCATCTTGCCTTCCTGAATTTGCAGAAGGCCTTCGACCGCGTACCGCGTGAAGTAATATAGTACGCCTTGTGACATCATGGAGTTCCTGAAGAGCTCATAGAGTGGGTGCGAATTCTCTACTCTTGCCCAAAGAGTCGAGTTCAAGCTGCAGCTGGAACCTCGATGGAGTTTCCCATCTCTGTCGGGGTACCAGGGCTCTGCGCTTTCCCTACTCTTTGTTGTCGTGATGGACGCCACTACACGGGATCTTCAGAAGCCAGTCCCCTGGACTTTGCTTTATGCTGATGACGTAATGCTCGCTAGCGAGGAGAAAGATGAACTCGAGCGAGAAGTGCAAGTGATCGCTTGGAGCGGTTTGGACTCAGATTGAACTGAAGAAGACCGAATATCTAACGACGGACTTTACTGAGTCCAGCTCCATCAAGGTTAATGGCATCGAGCTCCCACGCACTTCGGTTTTTAAGCACCTGGGATCAGCAGTAGCATCAGATGGCAATCTGATGACTGAAGTGAACTCACGCGTGAATGCAGCTTGGTCCATGTGGTGCTCGTTGACTGGCGTGCTCTGCGATAGGAAGATACCAGAGCACCTGAAGTCGAAGATCTACAGAACAGTAGTCCAAGATCTACAGAACAGTAGTCTAGCAATGAACGGCGCTGAGTGTTGGCCTGCGACTAAGGACGTTGAAATGCGCGTCAGCATCATGGAGACGAAGATGCTGCGCCGGATGGCCGGAGTCAGGCGCATGGACCGCTTCCGAATCGATGCTATTCGGCAGAAGTTCGGTGTCGCGCCGATAGCCGACAAGATGCGTGAGGCTCGCTTACGATGATACGGCCACGTTCTGCGTGGAAAGGAAGACAGCGTCCGCAAGATAGGCCTTAAGTTCGAGGGGGTAGGAAAGCGGCCTGGAGGGCGTCCGAAGCAGCGCTGGTCCGATACGTTACATATGGACTTGAAAGTAGCCAGTGGTGTCCACCCTGATCTAGCGTTGAATCGGGAATGGTGGCGTCATGACACCAGAATAGCGGACTCCGCTATGAAGCGGGACAGACGCTGAAGAAGAAGAAGAGCATGTATTGCATTTCTTTTTCGATCATGAAATTTTTTCAATTTTTAGGTGCGTCAAAGTGAAAAGCGGAAGTGAAAAAACAGCCATTTGCGCACTTGTTCTCTCCGCTTAGGTTTGGGACTTTTTGCTTAGTTTTTTATAGCATTTAGAAGGCAATGTTCTGTACTACAAGAGTACGTGTGTGTCCTATTTGCTCACTTCTCCTTTATTGATTTTTAGGTCATCAAATTGGGACGTCCGACTTTTCCGTCCCAAATTTTATCGAAACTCCTGCTCTGTGTAAAACTTTTTTGCTCAGTGTTATATGTTTTTTGAAAGAAAATGTCTTGCTCTATAGGAACTCGTATCGCGTTTATTGACTCATGCTGATTTCTGTCGAATATCAACAAAATTCCAAAAAGAGAAAAATCATCTTCACCAACAACCCCTTCTCATTGTTCAGTCTGTCTGCTTTTATATAACGATTGATATCACATTCGTCAGCGCATTTTTTGTTCTACCAGAATATATGATTTATTCTACGGCCATTTAAATTTTTGCAAATTTTCAGGGCATCAAAATGGAGCAGTGGCAGGACGACCAGGATGAGCACTTTTGGCACCATCTTCTCTTTGATTTCAACCAGGGCGCTAGTGCGGCTAAGGCACTAGAACCCTGGTTGACCGTACAAACACTACTTTTCATCGCGAGTTACAATTCTGTGCAAAAATCGTTGAATGTGTCCGTGTGATGAATGATGACGGACATGCAGGCCGGCAGCAATCGTCATTCGCTGGTTTCTGATGATGGTTTCAATACATACTCTGATAGAGCAAATCATTTTCTTTCGAATGCTGTATAGCGCTGTTCACTGCGGATTCCGCCGGCGGTCTCCGGCGGAATCCGCAGTGAATCGTTGAAAAAAACGGCGAGACTTATGGGACAACTTAATACATGACCACAAATACGGAGTGTAGGCACGAAGAAGTCCACGATTTTGATGCTGATCTTGTCTTAAGAGATATCTTCAGCAACAAGTGTCAGTATGAAAAAATACGTGAGATATAACAATTGTGAGAAGTAAGCTGAACCCTAGCAATCGAAGAACTGACCATGAGTAATCTGTGTTATCTCTGTTCGAGCCCAAGGCGATTGTTATAAATACACTGTATTTTAAACTTTAGTTAAAAAAACCAAACCTGCAAGAAAACAGAATGTTCGGTATATTCATCGCAAACTTCTCGCTCAACCAATCTCAATCAATAGCTCAACCACCAATCCATTTTTACGTGCACTGCGATACTTTTCAGAGAGAATAATATTCCTTGGTGAGGTAGTCACTTCAGAAACACAGTTTTCCTTACCTCGAAAAGAGCATTGATGTTAACAAGCAGTCAGATTTTAGGTGAAGGGAGCTGGGCGTGATTGCGACAACACATGAGGGCGAAGTCTTTTATTCAATGAGTTTTTATATGCCTTTATGTTAAAGGAAATGTGCGTGAAAGTGAGAAAATTCTTCGGACACGAGACTGTTCAAAAGCGCATCCATGAACAGAAGTTGTGTCGCAGACAGCTCCGAGGACTCCACCGCGCCGGTAAAATGTGATCCCTTTATGTCTTCTCTTCATTTCTGATGCCATTACTGCTGCAGCTCAAACATATAGCAGTTCCAACCACGTGATCCACAAGTGTCGTGCGCAATACCGCTCCTATCTCCTGGTTTTTGGGTCGGACTAAACGCAAAAAAACGACCCTTTCGTCGTTTTCCCATAACCCCCTTCAAAGTGGCTTGTTAAAAAGTATTACCACCCGAATTCAATGTAGGTGATCTATTCAATGATGCAGATATAATCCAGTGTTTTTAGAAATATAAGGTTTCGGTGAAATATAAAACCTGGCAGCGGCGGCCCTCCTCCTATCGCTGGAGAAATAGCACCGACAGGGCCTAGGTTTTATAGATTTCAAATCTGTATTTCTTTTTTCTAAATCCACTGTATGCCCCTTATATAATTGGATAGATAGCCCACAATTGATTCGGTAACATTTTTTGAATAGTCCACTTTGGAGGGGGTGATGGGAAAACGACGAAGGCGTCGGTTTTTTTTTTGTTGCGTTTATTCCACCCAGTAGACAAGAGCGGCATTATATAGAGAAAACAGCAGACGGGTTCTCTATTTTTTGTAATTCTGTTCTATCCTGTACTTTGTCATTGTCAGACAGTAGAATTCAGTCGATATGTTGTTTTGCTGGAATGTTAGGTGGCTGTATTGCTTTATCATTTATAGGGTTCCTCAATGAGCATCGAAAAGAACAAAGAATAAGGAACAGCGCTGGCCATTTCTTTTTTTGGGACGGATACCCATTCTGCTTCTACTGGATCTCGTGGAGATGGCCTGAATGGGCATTTGGCTTACGCAATGATTTGGGTGGAGCCTATGGGCAAGTTAGTGTTTTCTCCTTAACAGACAAGTAGGTGCCAATTCATCCACCCGGAGGAATGAAAGTCATGGTTTGCCTGGATGGGAAAATCGAACCAAGAACCTGGTATGCACACGATAGCCCACACCTCCTCCGACTGCGCTCCATGCTCCCAGTAAGTAATTAGCATAATGTAAAATAAGGTGCTTCATTCCGCTATTTACTTTCTTCCATTCCTTGCTCATCTTTAAAATGTAACTTCAGGAAAACAACTGTTTAATTACCCAAGTTGGAAGTGTGAACAAACTTTCTTTGCGGCGAGGCAACCACTCACTTATGACCTGGTTAGTGGTCACCATGGCGCGAGGAAAGCAATGTCTTCATAACGTCCTCTGTTAGCAAAGCAAAACATTCTCGAAGAAAAAATGAAGAGTTAAGCGCCAACGACACCTTCCTTAATTGAATCCATCCGACTTGCTTGACTCCTGGTGACTTCTGCTTCTTGCCATTGCTGACGAAGGCTTGTCCTCAGAAGACATCTCTCCAGTGCACGATGCGTAGTTTGCAGCGCTCTGGCGATGGTCTTGTTGTCGGGCCAGGTTTCGGTCGCGTAACACATCGCAGGCAGTACAGAGGCTTTGAACATCGAGGCCCTGAGACCGGTATCCTTGACCTGATCGGTGACTTCGCGAATCGAACTGAAGGCTGCCCATGCTGCGCGTCTCCTGCGGGCGATTTCAGGAGCGAGGTCGTTGTCCATGCTCAGCTCTCTTCCCAGATAGACGTAGGAGTCGACCTGCTGTAGAGCGACTCCATTTAACCTTACGAGTCCCATGTCACACCACTAGTTGGCCATAAATTGCGTTTTGGACATATTCGTGTCGAATCCAATCTTCATATCTGCCACATTGAGCTCGTTCAGCATTTCCTCGACTTCTGCCGTGCTGGTGGAGATGAGAACAATATCGTCGGTGAAGCGAAGGTTGCTGATCCGTTTACCGTTGACAAGGTAGCCTTTATCGTCCCAGTTCGAGTCTTTCATGGCATCCTGGAGTGCTTGAGAGAAATCGTGTCCCCCTGCCGTACTCCTTTCCCGATAGGAATTTCAAGCTTTCGATCGAACAGCTGGATGGTAGTCAATGTGTTCGAGAAGCATTCGGCGAGAAATCGGATGTAGGGCGATGATATACCAGCGTGCACAAGTGCGTTCAAAACGGCGTTGATTTCCACAGAGTCGAACGCTTTCCGGTAATCCACGAAGACAAGAACAAGTGGGAGGTGGTCAGTCTGAATATGGTCCATCCAGGAGAAATCCTTGCGAAACCCTGCTTGCTCCACTGGCTGATATTCATCCAAGCAACGCTCCATGCGGTTAAGCAGTATCTTGATGAAGGTCATGTACACAACCGAGAGAAGACTGATGGGTCGATAGTTGTTGATATCCTCCTACTGACCTTTTTTGAAGATTAAAACTGTTTTCGACTCCTTCCATGAGTCTGGAATCCTACCAAGTCGAAGGTAGTGGTTGATGTGCTTGGCAAGAAGTGAGGAGAGGGCACTGCCACCCGCACGAAGGAGATTAGCAGAAATGCCGTCCGGTCCGGGAGCGGTGCCCGGCTTCATCCTTCTGATGGCATGAGCAACTTCTGATTCCAGAATGGGAGGTACTTCCTCAGCTGGAGGCATCAAGCATTTCGGGACAGTGCTGGAAAAACGAAACAGATCTGTGAAGAATTCTTGAACGATGACCTCCATCGCTCTTCGAGACGTTTGCGTTGTTCCATCCTTATCGACAAGGGCTGACATTATTGCCTTCTGATCGCAGAGATCTCGTTTGCAGCGATTTATGCTTGAACCTTTCCCAGCGGCTTCTAATAGCTTCAATCCTCTGTAGGCTTAAATGGACTCCTTCACTGCAATTCGACAGGCTTTCGAGATGGTGACTTTTTCAGATGGGAAGCATTAGGATCCAGTTTAACAGCTCTTCTTTGCTCCAAGAGCTTAATCGCATGTGCGTTGAGTCTTGAAGCAGACGGTGATGTGGCTCCGCAAGAGCTGCTAGCACATTTCAACAATCCTTTGGAGAGAAGGTCGTAGTCTTCCGATGGATCTTCAAGAAGATTCCAATCATACGACTTTATTGCATATTCCAACTCCTCAGACTTGAATGTGGGGATCCTCACCGGTGCCGGTTTATGAGTGTCACGCTTGAACATCCTCTTTTTGAGAGTCACCTTCGCACGGACAAGACGGTGATCCGAGCCGGTGTCAAATGAAGGCAGCACGGAGACGTCGAACAGACTCCAGCGTCTGTTTGTAAGAACATGGTCGATCTCCGAACGTGTTTGTCCATTTTGGCTTTCCCAGGTCCATCGTCGGTTTGAAGGCTTCATAAACATTGACTTTCCATGGTAGAGACGGCACGCGGATAGGAAGTCTATCAGGCGCTCTCCGTTTTCGTTCCTTGAGGAAGTTCCATGTGGTCCTAGCCTCCATTCGTCGTGATCATTCGTACCGACGATAGCGTTTAAGTCACCAACGACAACTTTGTAGTAGCTCTTCTCGTCGTTAGCAGTCCTTTCGAACAGCTTGTAGAATTCCTCCTTTTCTTCATCTGTGCTGCAGATGTTGGAGCATATCCATTTATGATGGAGATGGTTCCTTGATCTTTGGTTCCCAGACGAAAAACAGTTACTCGCGGACTGATGATCTTGTAATAGTCTACTAGGTGGTGCACTCTCGAATTGACGAGAAATCCAACTCCGCCAATATTCTTTCTGTCCACCTTTGCTCCGATGATGAGAAGCTCGTTGTGTTTGGTCCTTTTTATGGTTTCCGTTCTGCCTTTCCTTTCCTGCAGGGCGAAAACGTCGTATTTGATGTTGCGACTTCTGTAAAGCAGTGTCCGAAGATCCTGCTCAGATACGATCGAACGACAGTTATAAGTGAAGACGAATAGGCAGTTTCCGTGTTGTGGTGAGAGGGAGTTTCCGGTAGTCCGATTCCAATGACGTCCTAAGTTTAATTCCGAGATTAGATGGCCCCTCGCCGGAGGTGGATGCAACCGACGTCGTAGAAGTCCACCTCCGGCGCGCGGAGGACTGGGGCGCGGGTTTAGTTGTTTGAGCCATGGCGGTGGTTTGGTTACTCACATGTTCCTGGCCAGGAATACAGGAGAGCCGCCCATACACGACAAAGCGTCGCGTACTGCGTGACCGTTTGTGCCGTTAGCCATCACTTAGTGATTAATGTTCACCCCTTCACCGCGATGAGATGGCACATGAAGGAAAAGAAAATATCACGCAAATATTTATACAAAATTTTACAAGCTCATTAAGCTTTCAGGACCAGAGTAACTCACTATAAAATTTGGTACTCGAAACTGAAGTAATAGGCTAGGGCTCTCTTTTTACTGCCAGGTGCGAATCTGCATACCCGGCATTAAAAAGTAGTTCACATCTTTCTCCGCAGAATCAAAACGTCTATTTATGTCCTTTAGACGAGTTGCTAAGAAGGCTCTCCTGAAGTTCTAGCTGTGCGTCTATTGTTTCTGTGGTTTTGTAGTGATATATGTTTTAAAGTGTTGTTAAGTGGTACGTTCCATGAGTTGTCTTAAATACTTACTTGGATACTTAGACGGTTCGTTTTCGCTGGTCGTGCGGGCCCCAACGCAATCGCCATTCTTTTCTTTCTCTCGTAATCGTAATCCATGATGTTCGTACTGCTCGATTGAACGACGACCAGTAAGCCGATTCTGAATTAGAATTTGTTCTTTTAATCCCACATGTGGTTCCATATGTAAGAAATTGTAATTGTAATTTGGCAACGAACGCTGTCTTTCGATGATTCCGACGAACACGTCTGACCATCTCGTTGGAGATCTTCCTCGAGGGCGCTTGCACCGTCTCGGAATCCACTCCGATGTTCTTCTTGTCCAGCGGTCGTCCGTATTTCGCTTGGTATGACCGGCTCATCGGTGCTTCATCTTCCATGTGTGTTCCGCAGGGTTTCTTTGTCGTGACATCGTGCGTAGGTCGGAACTGTGAAGTCCAGCTCGATGTTGTGATAACCGATTGAACTTGAGAAGACATCTTTCGAGCACTCTGTGAGTAGTACGCAAGGACTTTGACGTGGAGGCAGTATCAGCCCACGTTTCGGTGGCGTAGCAGAGCGCTGGGAGGACGTTGAATCAAACCGGGCCCGTATGCATATCTCAGGGCCGCGAGGCCCCCCTCTCGGGTGCTCCATCTGGGTCTTGCCCGGTTGGGGCCCCAACCCGCGATGCATTTCGTTCCCATCACACTCGGGGAACTTCCGAGCCGTATGTGGTGCGCGTCGTACGTAGGCACGGAGAAAGTGCAATTCTCGGCCCAAATACCACCTGTTCGCTGTTGCGCCTTCATAAGTGTTTGAAGAAAAAAGGTAATAAAGGCATTCAGAGGCATAGGAAAGTGGGAATTGGCTTGCAATGTTAGTGGTCTTCTTTATGTTACAGTATCACACCGCTCTACTTTTGTTTATCCGTTTGCATGTTTGGCTTTTCGCGTGTTTTAATTTTTTTTTGGAAAAATAGTGTTGCAAGCTTAACTAAACTATACCATGTTGAAGAGAATGTAAATTGACGCAAGGAAATGGATTTAAGAAAATTTGTGGAAGTTCCAGTGGCCTTTTAGGCAGTAGTGATTCTAGACGCTCCGACTTCTGAACCCTAAACTTCATTAAAACTCGTCTTACACTGGCGAAGTTCTATAAATTTGCGTCAAAATCTTTTCACCACTTTCTGACTCTCCGAAAACCCACAGAAGAACTTACAAATGACACTTGCATTAATTTTCGAAGACGCTTGTAATGGGCTATTTGGTCTTATGAAAAGCTTTGTGTTGAGAGCACATTGTCGCATAGTCAAATGTACCTGGCAGTGTGATGGAAAGCACTACTTTAGTGCCTCTAGTGTGTGATAAACCTATCTCGTGATGACGAAGTGGGTATGTTACACAACAAGAAATGGCGCCTGAATAGCTTATGAAAATCCAAAATTCATGTAACAATCACTCTTCAGTACAAAAAAAAAAACAGGCCGATGGCCCTCAGTGGAGTGAAAATAACTCCAAATTATAAAAAAATAGCTAAATGCTACTTTTCTTCACTTTGAAGGCAAAATTCCGCGCGCATCAATTTCCTTCGCTCTCCGCAGCATTCCCCTTACCTCGGAGTAGGGGGCTCCCGACCCTGAGAGGGCTACATACCTCCCAGAAATGCGCATCGCGTGATTCCGACGCCCTTCAAATTATTCCCCGACGGGAGGCCCCGAGCGAGATGTGCATTCCGGCACAGGTGTGAGCGTAGATCGGGAACCGAGAGTTTGTCGGCCTCTCTTTGAGAGAACCATAGGTCAACCACACAGCCTTCTTCCTTCTTTGCAGCTTAGCCTTCATATCATTGTCCATGCTGATGGAACGGCCCAGGTAGACGTATGACGTTGATTCTTTTTTATGTTGTCATAAATAGTCGTAACAAATAAACATAAACATATTCAAACTATTTAAACCTGTACGAGTTGTGCTTCTCAGAAACATCCTCTAGACATCGAAACCGATACCACCAAGCTACATGCGCTTCTCCCTTCCACGATTTCAGTCGTTTTATTGTCTTGTTTTGATAGCGAAGCCGCTGAACGACGCTGAACTTGTTTAAGATCGGCTGATTGGGGGAAGTTCTTGTTCGATGTATCACTTCTTCCACTTCTCCTTTTACGTTTTCAATGCACAGGTTTTCAGTGATTCAAAACACAAAGAGGAACATCATAAAACGCACTCGGATGCTGCCCTGCAAGTGAATTGCTTCCTTTATGTTCTTCATTCCTCGCTTCGCTGAGGGAGAACACCTGTGTTGTGCGACAAGTGGAGTTTTGATGGTGGAGTTGAAAGCTGAATACAACCCGGTCTTCTTGAAAAGAAAAGGTAGGGAACAGAAGCAGTGAGTGATATGGGCAGTACGTAGCTGCACTTCTGTGAGGGATGCCTTCGCGAAAAGACAGTAAATGTTCGGAATTGCTGCCGAATTGCCGATGAATAAGGCGGTTTGAGAAGGCGAACTTATCTATCACGAATCAGAATTCCGCTACGTCGAGGCTAATCAGGCGTACGAGCCTCTTGGGTCGACGAATTGGTACCAGACTTGTCTGGAGAAAACTATGGTTGAATAAAAAAATATTTTTTTGTTTCAAGGCTTTTCGGCCAGCCTAATAAAAGCATGTTATATTTGCCAAGTACTACACATACGTTTGTCAATTGCGTTATGGTTGTTGTTGTTGATATTGTGATTCTTGATACCACTGATATCACACAAGTTCGCCCATGTAGTATCTATAATAAAGTGTTCTTTGGCGCATTGAGCGCAGTCGGAGGAGGTCCCGGCTGTCGCGTGCAACTGATATCCGGTTTCTGGTTCGGATTTCCCGCCTAGGCCAACCAGGCCTTCCATCCCCCGTGGTCAGTAAATTGGAACAAGAGTTGTCTGAAAAGGACAAGGCGCTGAATTTTTCATTGGTTGGACACCACAAGTCACTGTATGGGCGAAATGCTCATTGAAATCGCCTTCATGACATCCTGTAGAGATAAAATACGTGGCCAAAAGGGTTTGAGCAATGCCGTCCTTTTTCCTTTATCCTTTATCCTTTCCAAATTTTTCTTTCTGCTTTTTATCTCTTAGCTTTCAAATATACTTTGTTTTACGCCATCTACAGAAATACCACTTCCACGTTGTCATATTTTTGCCTATCAGAGCATTGCTCCAGAAAAGAAATCCTGTCAAGATCAAAGGGATGTCTAGAATGTCAGCCTACAATACAATTCCTGACAATTCGCCTTCGCTAACAGTTTAAATTTTCATGACTCGCAAGGAGATCTTTTTAGTCTCTTTCGTTGGTATGGAAATTGCAAACATCACAGCTTCTACATTTATTAGAACTAGTGACATTAATTAGATCTATGGCCAATAAAGTTTGAAAGTCGAAATGGTGAAAAGCTTCAGTCGAATCCTATATTTGTTGCAGCCTTGTGCATCTATACTTTTCTTGGCTGCCAGTTAGAAAGCAAAGCGATAGCATAGGGACTCCCGTAGAATGATCGAACGATCTATGAAAGAGAATCTCTTTATGACCGAGCATGCATTGGCATTTCTTGCCTTGCTGAAGACGTTTCACGTGGTTGCAGAAAGGTCGGTCATGGATCGTCTATCTGGCTATGAGCAGACGCTGAAGAAGTACACTGACCGCTCTCTGATTACCCTCCCTTGTAATGTCTTCATTCCGTCACCCCTTTTTGAGGTGCTCCATTCGGCAGCACATTTTAATCTGTCTTAGAAGCTGTCGGAAATAGCGAAAATTCTGGAGTGTGTTCAAAGGGACTTTAATGTCTAATGAAATCTCAAGCATCACAAATCACAACTGAAATGCAGTTATTACTTCAATGGTCTTCATCTATTATAGGTGGTGGAACCATCCAAGGTGATCTAGGACTTGTGTACGACAAAACGTTAAAAAACGAAACGCTGCAAACCCGTTGCGCAGCCAATCACTACTGCAACAATGCTCTCATAAGTCTTTTTGTTAAGTAGGACTGAGACGATCTCGTTCTGGAAGTGTCAAGCACTGACTTCTTGTACTCGTAAATCTTCTGGATAAGAGTACATGGGTGTAATTACACCAACATTCCATCGGATTTCGAGAGGAACACACACTTCAATTTACGCACCCTTGCTTCTCGTAGGAAAAGATGCGATCTAATCACAACCTATTAGGTGCTCGATGGTTTGCTGGATCCTCCTCTTCAGGAATTTTATTCACTAGAGATGGTCAGATGGAGTTTGAAATTTCAAAAGCCAGAAGTAATATAAGGTCGACATTTTTCACAAACCGAGCTGGCACCTAATTTCAAATTTCTCCAAGAAAAATATCATACCAATATTGCTAAGGCAACAAAAAAGACTTGATGGCAGTACTCCCAGGATTTTCTTTAATTGTTTACTTTCTACGGTTACTGTTGTCCGTCGTCCTTACCTAACAATATATGCTTTATTTATTCGGTTCTGGCTTTTATTCATGTTCTGTTTGTTCTATTTTTTGCGTGAATTTCCACGTATAGAAATAAAGATAAATAAATAAATAAATAAAATGGTGTCAGGAAAAAATGCATAGCGTATCTCCGAGTAGTCAGCCGAACGCAACTTCCCAATAGAATCTCGACTCATTTGCCCTTTTGAATTCTCCTCTTGCTAACTGGGCCAGGCCTAGCATCTAGACTTCAGAGATTTGCAATTGAGTAAAAAAACTAATAATGGAGTCAGTCTGTTACTATCTCTATTATATTTAAATATATAAAAACTATATTTAAATTTAATTATAAAAATTGGAACATAAAATTGAAGTTTTCGAAGCTTAAGCTATTTTCGCTCAAAACATTAAATTTTACTGAAATAAAATGAAAAATTTTGCTTTTTGATTTTTTCATCCTTAATACGAACCTTTTTTGTCAACACAACCCAGCATGGATGGTGTTGGCAAAAAGGTTCGTTTGGGGAAACGTGGCGAAACGAACCACTTTGAAAAAGGCAAAATTTGTAATTTTATGTTTTTCGCTTTCACTTTGCTTTATTCTAATCTAAACATCCACATCATTTGTGGAGAAGGCAGTGGATCGGTGCTGCATTGGTCATCTGAAAAGAGTTTTCGCTGCAGGGTATGACCACTTGAAATTTTTTAAAATTTTAATCTGTTCGTAAATTCGGAAGACAATAGGTTATTTATAGGGAGACTGCAATGTGAGATGTGTTTTTTAATGAGACTGCAATAAAGGGTGAAATCTTTCGAGTAGGCGGTAATGGATTAAACCGACGGAACAGCTAAGTACAGAGCGCAGACTCGTGTGGAGCTGCTGAGGGAAAGGGTTGCTATCAGCTGTTGAACACCTCGTCCTCGAACCGTCCCTATACGAGTATCGCCAGGAGGCCGATGCAGAATCCGGAGTACCGCAGGAAGCAGGTGACTGTCCAGTGGTCCTTGTGCGAGCCGTCATATTTCAGATGTGAGAGCATGCGGATTCAGGCCACGAACAGGAACATTCCAGCAGTCATAGCAAGCAGCCACAACTTCTAGTGACACTATTACGTTGTCCGGAAAGTTCTCAGCTCTCGAGTTGCGCCAACTCCATCTCCAGCAAGTAGAGCTTTAGCCGAGTTATAGCTTGGCCATTTTCAACAACTTTGTTTCTGTTGTTTTAGTTTGTCCGGAAAGCGTTTTTCAGCGTTTTGTGTTACTACTTTCCATCGTCTATTATTAAGTAAAAATTTAACTTGCATTGCGCATTAGTGCTATTTTCTGTACAGAAACTTTCGCTTTATGTGACTAATTAACTTATGTTTCAACGTTGATTTCTGTTCTTGAAGATCCTATTGAAGTATGTCGGAGAAGTAATTCCGAGGGATATTTTATATTAACTTTGGATTAAGACAATCCGCAGCCGAGACGGCTCGACTATCAATCAAGTGTGGGGGCCTAATACTGTTGGAGAAAGCACTGTGCGCCAGTGGTTCAGTAAATTTCGGAGATTTCAGCCTCGACGATGACCTCCTCAGCGGTCGACCTAGAGCAATCCTGGAAGACGAGTTGAAGGAATTGGTGGAAGCTGAACTACCACAAACAGTTCGCGGGATCGCGACAGTGCTAGACGTCAGTAAAACCGCTGCTGCGGATGCTTTGAAACGCCTTGGGAAGGTGAAAAAGTCCGAAAAGAGGGTGCCCCACGAGTTGAGTGAGCGGCAAAAATTGTCGCGTTTCAAAATTCGTTCTCTACTTTTACGCAACAAAACTGACCCGTTTTTGGATCGAAACATCACTTGTGATGAAAAGTGGATTCTGTATGTTAACAGGAAACGTTCCTGACAGTGGTTGGACGCCGAAGAACCCCTTAAGCATTTTTCAAAGGGGAACCTCCACCAAAAAAGTTAATGTCACAGTGTGGTGGTTGGCGGGCTGGTGTGGCCCACCACAACTTTTTGGCAGCAAGTCAGGCGATCACAGCAGAGTCCTACCGTAAGAAAATCGACGGAATGCATTGAAATTGCGTCAACTTCAGCCAGTATTGGTCAACAGAAGAAGCCCGATTCTTTTGCACGATAACGCGTGCCCACACGTTTCACAATTCACTATTCGAAAACTGAACGAATTAAGAGGTGAACTTCTGCCTCACCGGCCATATTCTCCAAACCTCTCACCAACCGACTACCACCTTTTCAAACACTTTCAGAACTTTCTCGCTGGTAAAACCTTCACCAATCAGGGCCAAGCCAAAACAGCTTTCGTGTATTTTGTCGAATCTCTACCACCCATTTTTTTGCTGATGTAATAAGTCGACAGGTGATCCGTTGGTAAATGTGTGCTTATTTCGAGTAAATCCGATAAGATTTGAGAAAGTTATTATACTTCAAGGTGAAGCACTCAAAACGCTGAGAACTTTCCGGACTACCTAACAGATGAAGTAGATGGTCAGCATTGCAGCGGAAAGTCGCAGCAGCAGTCGTGCTTCGGTCAGTTGCAGCCATTGGGCTGAGGAATGTTCGTGGCCGCTCGCATGTACCTGGCGCTTTTCTATGACTCCATACATGCATACATACATACGTACATACATACATACATACATACATACATACATACATACATACATACATACATACATGCATACATACATATACATACATACATACATACATACATACATACATACATACATACATACATACATACATACATGTTGGGTTGGTGCATAAGTTCTCGGACATTTGGGGCATGAAATATTTATTACCACAACATACGAACAACAACATCAAATCATTTGAAGTAACCACCCTTTACATCAACTGTCTTTCGCCAACGTGCTGGCAAGTCATGGATGCCTTTTCTCCAAAACGTGGCCGGTTGTGATTCGAAAAAGTGCCTCCTTGACATCCTCTCGGTTCCTAAATTGCTGGCCGTCCAAATAGCGTTGAAGGCTTGAGAACAAATGATAATCAGAAGGAGCGAGATCTGGTAAGGTGGATATGGAAGAACGGTCCATCCGTAGTCCGCCAACTCAGCCGCCGTCGCTCTAGCAAAATGCGGTCTATCGTTGTCGTGTTGAAAATACACCTTCACTTGCTCTCCTCGTGTGGTTTGAAGGTGGGCCCTCAACTTCCTCAGTTGGTTGACGTAAAACTCTGCCGTCACTGTTATCTCTTCGTCCAGCAACGCTCCACCAAATACGTAGCATCACCTTTTTCACGTGAAGGTCGGGTTTCGAAACATCCTCTGCCTCTCCTGTTGCATCAACCCTCTGTGCACGCCGGTGATAATTAGAGTAGAGTATCCACTTCTCATCCTCGGTGACAAGGTTGTCCAGCCATCGTGGGTACGTCTGAGGGTAAGGAGAGACAGAGCGACATCGGCTCTGCGATCCATGTCATGTTGTGTCAAGTCGTGAGGTACCCTGCGACCCAATTTTTGCACCTTGCCAATCGACTTCAATCCTCGAACGACTGTTGAATGACTAACACCAAGAGTGTCTGACAGTTCGTGAGTGGTTTGGTATGGGTCCGCTTCCACTCTACTTCGGAAACCATCCAAATCCAGTGTAAGGAAATTGTAAGGGGATGAAGTACTGTAGGGAGATGGGACGTAGGCTACGGTAGAAGAAAGGGATAGCCAATCCACGGAAGATTAATTAGGTCACCCAGTAACGCCTAGCCTTGTCTTACCCGACGCCATTGGGCCCCATTAAAAATACCCGTACGGGAGTTTGCTCACTGGTTATCGGGACCCCCATTAAGCCACCACTTAGAGCCCCCGCAACCCAGGGAGTACAGAGAACGCCCTCTCGGAAAGAGTGGTGTGTGGGCTCGGTAGTGCTCGGCCGTCAGGCTGACACCTGCCCTCTTTACTTTGATGTCGTTGCACATAACATTTATGTCTGAAATTATGTATAATAAACTAATGCGAGGACTGAGCGTTTCGTTCGTAAACTTATACTGCATAAAATTAAATGAAATAACAAGTAATAACACCGGGCGTTCAACCGCTACTCGAACACAGTGGGCGCTCGGAGTTATTATATGGAGGTCCCGGCTCGCATTAGTTTATTTTACCTATTATTTTTTGGTTTCTTTCCTCGCCCTTCCTCCTAGTTTATTTTGAATTCTCTCTATTTGCAAAAAAAAGATGTTAATGCTGCATGAGTTTTTTTTACACTTCCTTTTAGTGTCACTGCGTATGCGCCCGACACAATTTAACCAAAAATAGCCATAAGAATATTTTCTTATAATTTTTTCATACTGTTACTTAGTGAAGTAACAGTATCAAAAACAAGGCGTTCACTTTTCAAGGTAAGAATTTCACAGCAATTGTCTGAATCTCATAAATTTCTGCTTATGCTCAAAATGCCCTCGTGTCCCCTGATTTGAATACTATGCCGCCACGTTGTTTTCCATTTTTGCGATCTATTGTTCCTTTTCTCTTACAGAAAAGAGAGCGCTAATGTCACACCCCTACTCCACCTCTATTCCGCGAGGAAAAAAATATTCCATTCATTTGTGTGACAGGGAGAAAAATCCCTCTAATCCGGTATTTGAGCAGTGTTACGTTAAGTCCTGGCCAGACTACGCCACCCTCGCGATAAAGTACTACTAATAAATATACTGTGGTCGTATTTGTTAATGAAGCGCACAACAAAATTCATTTTGAAGTAAGGCGATGAAAATATACAGTTTAAGATTGATAAAAAAAAGAGCGAGCAATGCACGATAAACACTAGTTGTCTCTCTCTCCACCGTTCTCTCATTTCATAATCTACTCTCCAACATTCTACATATCGGAGTCTCACTTTTCGTTTCGTCTTCAATAAATTTTAGAGGTACAATAGTACCAACTATAAAAGCAACTTACTGTGACATCTTGCCAATCGACTCATCCAGCACCAACTCTGTCTTCACAAGGGACAAAGGAAACGTGATCTTTCCAATTTTTTCGTCGTTTTAATTTTTCATTCTATTTTTCTTCATTACTTCTTCCTTTTTTGTAAGAAAGAAAGTGCTGATTAACACATCACTTGGACTTGTTTTCGCAGTTCAAAAATTTCGACCTTACATTGACGGTGCGAAAACAATTGTAGTAACAGACCACGCGAAATTAAAATCTCTTCTTCACAGGAGAGATCTTACTGGTCGACTCGCCAAATACCAAATCGCGATACAGGAATATGATATCACGATAACTTATCGGCCCGGTAAAAACAACATGGTTTGTGACGCACTTTCTAGACACCTTCCCATTAACCACACTGATATAGTAATCAACGCGGTCACATCCCAACTATTTACCTTAGATAAAGTATGCGAAGAACAACAAAACTGTTTCCACACATCTCTCATTAGAGAAAGTCTTCAGGCGAACCCAAATAACCCTGCATTTTCCAACTATTTTATCGCTAATAATATACTATACTATGTCCCCATGAAAATAAACCAAGATCCCTTTATAGTCTTGCCCGACACTCCAGCCTTAGAACTACTCTGATCAAACAAATTCACTCATCCCAAATGGGAATGGCCCACCTTGGCGTCAAAAAGACCCTTACTGCTGTTTCGAAAATTGCTATATGGAATAAAATGACCCACGATGTCACCGCCGTGGTATCACAGTGCCCCCAGTGTCAGAAACGTAAAGACTCCAACGCATATCGAATCAACGAACCGTTATGTAATTTTGACCTGCCGGTACGTCCTTGGGAAAGGGTCCACTCAGACGTGATTGGACCACTACCTCAAACCCTGGATGGTAACAAGTTCATAATTGTTTTTGTCGATGCATCCTCGAAATATATAGTAGCTGAACCCATACCAGACCAAAAGGCGCTTACAACAGTAAATACATTCATGAATCGCTTCGTGTCTCGTTTCGGACCGCCAGCGCTCTTGGTAACCGAACAAGGCACAAATTTCATGAGTGACATTTTCCGTTCTACTCTTAAAAACCTTAAAATCGCTCATAAAACCAGCACTCCGTATCATCATGAAAGTAACGGACAAGTCGAGCGCGCAAATCGCACCATTGAAAATCTTATATCCATGGCCATAGCTACACGTAATGATGAATGGGACAATGTTATGTTCTTAGCTATTCATGCATATAATTGCGCAGAGAACTCCACCACTAAGCACTCTCCGTACACTGTGATTCATGCTTACGAGCCCTTCAACATCTTCCGTGATTCCTTGGAACTACCTGTTCGCAAATTTGCATCAGAAACAGACTATGCAAATCAACTGACCCCAATTCTTCGTGCTATTTAGAAAACAACTCAAGCAAATTTGGAGATAGCACAGCAAGAACAAAAACGTCACTACGATTTGAGGAACCGCACACAACCCTCAAATTTGCAAATAGGTCAACAAATTTTGGTACAGCAAGACATTGGAAACAAAATAGCATCTCGTTTTCAAGGTCCCTTTGTCATTGTGGACATAGATCGTCCAAATGTCACCATTCTCGATGGACGTCGAGAACGCACGGTCCACATGAACAGGGTAAAATTGTATAACGCTGACATAGAATAGCTACAAAGTTTCTTCTAGCCACAAACCCGTACTCTTTTGCGGACTTCGAAACCTAATTTTCTCTTTCTTCTCTATTTTTTACGACTTTCTGCAAATTTTCTACGTTACAAAATCGTGCCGTCACTGCGCAACTTGATTTCACGCAGTTGAGCACAGCTCTAAAATACTCAAGTAATCAGCCACACACTAACGACATTTAAACTTGTAGTTGGAAGCGATCGATAAACATAGGAGCGCAAAACGCTCTTATAACGGTACATCACGGACATAGTGTCACCTTCGTTCCAGTTCACACTACCTTCATGGAACAGCTTCACAAATTACATAATAAGTTATCAGTTCAGTATCTATTCGAGCACAAAACGAAAGCGACAAACTGTCAGTCTTTGCATTTAGTAAGAGTACTCGTGTCCATGTTTCATATACAAAAACAAGGCTTTACGTTTGCAACAAATCCAAAACTCACTACTTTTATACAACTAGAAGAGAAAAGCAGCTCTACATCAACCAGGAGTTGTTTCAACTACAACAACAAGTAACCCAGCTCCTGTTCCATGATGATCCCAACACCAGGGGAAGAACAAATCACCACCTGGTTGGCAGTTTTGTGATCCGAAATATTGCATATGCACATCGAGTAGTGTTTTGGATTCTTTCTCGTAGCCTTCATCACTTCTAGCTATACGGACCACGAGTGCTTTTACTTCGAAGCACCATGTTTTGGCCTCCAACCGTTACTTAACTCTACCTATTGTGTAATATAACTGAAACTAGTTCCACAAATTTTCTTCACATGCGACGATAAGGACACCGTGTTTAACAAATGTACGCATTTTGAAAACTGTCGTTTTTTTTAACGAGTTATTATCCTTAACCTCGAGCTACATTGATTTTGATCTGATTTACGTCTCTAATGCGCGCACAGTGACGCCATGATAAATCTCACTACTCGGTCTCATACTAATACTGCGTGAGATTCCTTTATCTTTATCTTTATTGGAACATGTGATACTATGCACATGCAACTGTGACCGACAAGGGTACATGGCAGTCGAGACCCCGAAACAACAATATTCTTTAAAACAAAAACTAGTCTACGCGAAACTAATTATCTCGTATATCTTTTATGAATACTTCAATATCTCCATTCCCTTTCTTATTTACGGTATCACACATAACACCGCTGTTTGTGAGTTTTTTTTAGTTTTGTATTTTTGTTCCTTGCAACAGCTCTCATTTATACTTACAACCGCTCAACACCTTTCCACCTTCACCACAACTGCGATGACCTTCTACACATCGAAGCAACACTGATCTCTCTCTCATTCGGTTAGCACTATCAATCGCTCATCCCATCCCGTATAACCTAGGACCCGGGGACCGGGTCTCTTTCGCCGCCGTGGATGTAAGGAAATTGTAAGGGAATGAAGTACTGTAGGGAGATGGGACGTAGGCTACGGTAGAAGAAAGGGATAGCCAATCCACGGGAGATTAATTAGGTCACCCAGTAACGCCTAGCCTTGTCTTACCCGACGCCATTGGGCCCCATTAAAAATACCCGTACGGGAGTTTGCCCACTGGCTCTAGGGACCCCCATTAAGCCACCACTTAGAGACCCAGCAACCCAGGGAGTACAGAGAACGCCCTCCCGGAAAGAGTGGTGTGTGGGTTCGGTGGTGCTCGGCCGTCAGGCTGACACCTGCCCTCTTTACTTTTGATGTCGTTGCACATAACATTTATGTCTGAAATTATAATAAACTAATGCGAGGACTGAGCGTTTTGTTCGTAAACTTATACTGCATAAATTAAATGAAATAACAAGTAATAACACCGGGCGTTCAACCGCTACACTGTCGAACTCGGAGTTATTATACCAGTGTTATGGGGCGCCCTTCTCGTTCATTATCTTCAACAGAGAATTCACCAACCGCAAACTTCGAGAACCACTGGTACACAGTACTTCGAGCAGGAGCACTCTCGTTGTAAACATCCTTCAGGCGACGATACGATTCGTTGGCATTGAGGCCAGATTGATGCAGGAATAACATGACGTGCCGAATATGCGTCTCAGTTGGGATGAATTGCTTAGCCATAATAGCTGACGTTAACAACGCAGAAGTAAATGTTAGGAACAGTTTTGTAGCCCTTTCCTTTCTCTATCGATCGATCATTTACGCGTTGATACATGTGAGAGATTTGACGGGAAAATGCGCTTCAATTCAGGAGGGATCAAATGTCCGAGAACTTATGCACCAACCTAATACATACATACATACATACATACATACATACATACATACATACATACATACATACATACATACATACATACATACATACATACATACATACATACATACATACATACATACATACATACATACATATGTACATAATACAGGTGGCGGCGATACTACTTTTGACTTTGAAATTGAGGTTTTTTGTTGTTTCTGTTGCTTCCGTTGTTTCCTCGCGCAATTTTAATCTACATTGTGTTGCTTCAGCTTTCTTGTCTTCAGTTGTGTTAATGTAAGTCTCGTGAAGGTAAACGTCGTCGAGTTCCACAGGCAATGAAAACCCCGGGCATAGTTTGAACAACCGGCTTCAAACAGAGAAAGGACTGTCTATGAGACTGTAACGCGCTACAGGGAGACTGTTGGAACCTCGGACTGCCCCGCAGCCCACCACAGCGTCAACACCGTAGAACATCAACATGGTTCGTTGCCGCATTCTCCGCAATTCCGAGGTATCCATGAACAAGATGATTATGGATCACGGAATTAGTAGAGTACGAGCCCAACATATTGCCAGGACAGAGTCAAGCGTGGGGTTCGATTTTTGCTGGAAATTTACGACCCCCCCCCCCTCAGAAGCGGAATTCGTACGACCTCTCCCTCTCTCTTCTCCTGTTCCATTTCTTGTATTTCTTGATTTTTTCAAAGTTTCTTGTGCATTTCGAACTCTTTAATAGGTTCTTCTTTTCAGGTGCGGCTTCGGCACTGAAGAGGACAATGAAACGAGCTCCCTGAACAATACGTTTTCAAAACACAATAAAATTCTTTAAATAATTTGAATGCTATTTTCGACACTTCAAAATAAAGAATTTCTGGTAGCAGTTCATAACTGTTCAATTTATGCAGTTTTTTCAGGACTTCATGAATTCGGAACATTCTTCTACCTGAAGGAGCGACGTTTGCATCTGAAATTGTGCTCTGGAATTGTGTTATATAAAATTTTGAGTATTACTTTCTGACGACGACTTAAGCGCTTTCCTTATAAATTTTTTTGAAGCGTTCATCGAATCGATTATGGAGTGGAAAAACGAAGGATGGACGATGGACTTCCCTATGGAAATAATGCTCTCCCTTCCTAAGGAAACGTCATAAAAAACGAAAATGAAGCTACATAAACCCATGCTTTGTGCATGATACAGCAAAAAAAAACATGATTCTCCGCAGCGATGGCGAACTGCCATGACGATATGATTAAGATCGTAAGCAAAATTCTCGTTTTTCATGAAAAAATTATTTTTTAGCCGAAGCAGACAACCCATACAAATAAAATTCTGCCACAAAAACTTCCAAGTCTTAAAAAATGCACAATGAAAAATCATGATTTTCTGGATCGATCAGGATGAATCGACCTCCGGTCGGCTTTGCACCAACGTCATCGAAGCATAAACTTGAGCGTTAACAAAAAGGTTCGTAACTCGATAAGTTTTTTGAATTGCGGAAAATTCTCTAGGTTTTTGAAAACTAGACAAAAACACTTTCTCGCCATTTAAAAACTATTTTCAAAATAGTGATCTTCATGCGCGGCGGATGATTCAATTTTTGAGCGAAAAAATTTAAGTGACTACACAAAAATGTCCATAACTCGGTAAGTTTATCGATATTTCAAAATTCCTCCAGCTTTTCAGAAACTAGAAAAAAATTCCTCTCCTGTTGTATAAGAATAAATTTCCAAGAAAGGAGCCTTCATTCGCAGCAGGGGGACCAATTTCTGGTCCATTTCGCAAAAATACGTACCGAAAATCGAACCCCCCGCCCCGCATGAAGATCCCTTTCTTGGAAATTATTTCTTATATGATTAGAGAGCATATTTGCTCTGCTTTTTGAAAGCTAAGCAAAATTTTTAATTTTCGGAAATTAGGCGAGATATGATCAATTTTTGGAAGTCGTGAACTGAATCTCGGATCGACCGTTCATCGTCGTCATCGAAGTGATCTCACAAAATACAAATAACTCAGCTAGTTTTTTGAAATTTAAAAATTCCTTTAACTCGTCAAAAAATAGAGAAAAGCGCCTCTTCATGATTACAAAAACTGTTTATAAAAATGGATCTTTATGCGGGAAGGGAGGGGTTCGATTTGTTGTCGATTTTTGCCGAAAATCGACCAGAAATCAAACCTCCCGCCCCGCATGAAGACCTCTTTCTTAGAAATCGTCTCTTATATGGTTAGAGAGCAAATTTTTTCTATTTTTTGATGGCGACGATGGTGAAGGATTCAGCTTACAACTTCCGAAAATTGATCATACCTCGATTAATTTTTCGAAAATCAAAAATCGCTTTTGGCCACCAAAAAATAGTGCAAAAGTGCTCTTTAAATATATAAGAAATGATTTCCAAGAAAGGGATCTTCATGCGGCCGGGGGGTTCGATTTTCGGTACGTATTTTTGCGAAATGGACCAGAAATTGGATCCCTGCCGCGCATGAGGGCTCCTTTTTTGGAAATTGATTTTTATACAACAAGACAGGACTTTTTTAGTTTCTGAAAAGCTAGCGGAATTTTGAAACTTCGACAAATTAACCGAGTTATGAGCATTTTTGTGTAGTCACTTAATTTTTTTCGCTCAAAAATTGAATCATCCGCCGCGCATGAAGTTCCCTTTTTTTGAAGATAGTTTTTAAATGGTGAGAAAGCATTTTTTGTCTAGTTTTCGAAACACTAGAGAATTCTCTGAAATTCATAGAACTTACCGAGTTACGAACCTTTTGTGAACGCTCAGGTTTATGGTCCGATGACGTTGGTGCAAAGTGGACCGGACTGCGATTCATCCTGTTCGATCTAGAAAATCATGATTTTTTCACTGTGCATTGATCAAGACTTGGAAGTTTTTGCGGCAGAATTTTATTCGTAGGGTGGTGCTTCGGCTAAAAAAATATTTTTTTCGTGAAAAACGAGAATTTAGCTTACGATCCATCGTAATCATATTGTCATCATAGCGGAGAAACTTTGTTTTCTACTTTATAGCAAACACGCCTTGAAATTTTATATGGCACAGTTCCACTCTTTGCCATTCTTTCCTTCAGGAGGCAGAAAAGTTTTTTCCGCGAAGAGTCCATCCATATTTTAATTGCGGTCGATCATGTCAGAGAACGCAGTAGCAGCACACAAACTGCTATAACTCGGAGATCTTTGGTGCTTCTAAAAAATTCACAATGCTTTAATAAATGTGTGTTCTATGTGTCGAAATGCAGGTTTTAAAACTAACATCTTCCATGTGATTAGAATATGTGATTATTCCACCGTGATTTGGGTCGATATTTTTTTGACAAATGACGCTAAATTAAGATCATATAGAAGATCGTTTCAGAAAAAAACATAGTTTTATCACTGTGGGACAAACGGCTTGAAAATCTATAGGGTACTATTTCACTTTCAGGCGCTGTTTCCTGCAGAAGAGAGAAAATTCTCGAGGAAGTCCGTCTTTCGGTTGCCATTCCTTCATCGATTCGAAGAGTGCTTAAAAAATCTTGTAGAGAACGTCTTAGGTCTTCCTCAGTAATTTACATTTAAAATTGTATAGAGTGCAAATTTGGGAGTAGATATCGCTCCTTCAGGTAGAAAACTCCATGTTCATGACCTCCTGGCAAAATCTGAAAAAATGAAAGCCTCTCATTGACTCTAAATCTGCGATCAGGAAATCTTTATCTCCAGGAAGATGCAAACATCTAAAACTTGAAATTAGAGAGAATCCTCTGCCAAAACCGAGAGAAAAAAAAAAAACAAAACCCCCTTCCAGACGACGCCACACTACGACCCCTCCTTCAATTCCTGAACCTCAAGCTTCACCCTGTGCCAGGAGAAAGCTGGAATTATGTAGCTACAAAATCGCTCGTATTCACTTCATCAACAACTTGAAAGCTGAGAGGTTGAGGAAATGCAGGCGAATGGGTCGGTTGGTAGGCTGTGGTCCCTTGTCGAGGGTGCTATTAACCAACGAGAAGATCCTCACGGTCCAGCCAGTTTACAACCGTCAGAATCGTAGCTGATCAAGAATGCTCGGCAGAAGACGAAGGCCGCAAGGACCATCCGCCGCAGTCATTTTCTAGCCTCTGTGATGGTGTGGGCTGAAATATGCGCTACCGGAAAACGCCACTGATCTTCGTGGAGCACAACGTCAAAATCAACGCCATCAGCAGCGATTTACATGTCCTCCGCGACGAAGCCTTGTACGACGTGCAATTTTGGCGAAACTCTATGTTCTCTTCAGCAGGACTGGGCACCTGCGCATTTCGTCAAATCCACGATTGGAGGAGCTTTTTTCAGGCACTTCGAGCAAAAACATCTGGTCATTCTACTAGCCTGTTCTCAACCCGATGGAATATTCGGTATGGTCAATCATGCAGCAGAAGACCTCTTCAACAAGATGCGCCACTGCGAAGCAGCTGAAAGCGGCGTTGGTGCGAGATTACAGCGGATCAGTGTGCGACCATCGTCAGCGACTTCCCAAAGCGACTGCGAAAATGTGTTGAAGCCAAAGGAGGCCATTTTGAGTTCTTGTTGTGAATTTTTTTTTGTATTTCGTTGTTATTGATCTAATGGTGTTGCCGTTATTTTTGCTTGCAAATCTGCTTCGTTTGTGTAGTTTTTCTGTACTGCTGGAATATTTTGAAAAATTTTCCGAATTTTTCTGCCTACCTGTACATACCTAAATACACACCATTTCTGCCATCTCTGAAAAGCAAAGTTGAAACGATGCGTGGAAGCTTTGCAATGAAAAGAATGGGTGAAAGTTTGATGTTTTAAAAACAAGACAATGAGCCCTGCTACGATCTGAGATTATTACGGTGGTCAGAAAAACACTCAATGAAAAAGCACTCAAACTGATTAACCTAACATCGCTCTCTTTAGCTTTCTCACTAATGCATTCAGGGAGCCATTCATCGTCTTCGAGAAAATGCACTCTCGCAGGCGGAGCAGACCCGCACGGCCCGTCTTTGCAGCATTGCGTCCTTGTTCTTTGCGGCGTCTTAGCAAACCCGCTCGAAGCGGCAATGAAGTGTGGGAAACAGCGGTGAGCGAAACGGAAAGAGAACCTGGTAGCGGAAGAACAAGTCACATCATGAACCTATCAAGGACGTCATAGATGGCCGTTCGCAGATAACAGATGCAACTGGATGAGAGAAGTAACACGCGGGGATCTGTGCCAATATATGCCATGTTCACGTCGAACTGGACACTTTTCACGGCTTTCTAGACGATTTTTTAACAAAGTTTGCTGAATTTTTCTTCGTAATTCGCAGTTCCGCCCTTACTTCTTTGTAGAAATATAGTTTGCTAGCTAACTAATTTCAGTTGGTGTTGCTGGTAACCTCTAAATTCTTATTTCTCACATTATGTTATCTGCGATGTACCGTGTCCATATTGTGTTTCCTTTGTGGGCACCATATTGTGCAAATGAATAAAAAACAGACACTTTTCAAATCAGATTGGACACTCTCCTAAGCCCAAGCCTAAAACTGTTGAGGTCAAAGTGAACTTTCCCAAATTGAAATGCGTTTATTCTACATTAGACTAAACACTCTTCAAAAAGAATATAATAATTTTACGCCGAGGAAAGTTTACTAAAACTTTCTTTAAAGTTTTCGTTCATCTACGCAATAAGTGAACACGTTGTTTGAAATTTTATAAAAAAATTTATTTTTTGAGGCTACGTAATGGCTTTTTTAAAACTTTTTAAAAGACCAGGAAGGCTACCGTTTTTTAGTGCCGAAAAAAACAGAGTGCGCCATGCCTCGTCCAAGATGTGGAGAATTGTATTCGATTAGCAGCAAAATTTCTGTTTGCATAAAGTTTCACACTGGTAAACCATACAACAAGAACAACTTTAAAAACACACATTTTTCTATATCTTATTTTTTTTATAAAATTCTTAGTATTATTTAGGCAGCTGAACCCAAAAATTTCTAAGAAAGTTTTACCAAATTCTCCTTGGGCAAGAAATTATTCTAACCGTTTTCTAGAGTTTGCAGTTTAGCCTGTAAGAAGCTCAGTTTGGAAGATGTTTACTTTGCTTTGAATGTTTTAGACTAGCTTAGAAGAGTGTCCATTTTGATTCGAAAAGTGTCCGATTCAACGTGAAAATGGTATAAAAGAGTGACGCAGACGCAAATCCAGTGATTTCGTCTCTGCATCAACGTTTTCCAAGGTCACTCTAGCCTTTCACATAGAAGTAGCAAGCACTGGATCTTTTTGCCAACGCTAGGTCATAGGAATAGCTATAGATTCTTGTATCCAAACACGAACGACAGAACAGCTTTTCCGCTGACGTTCTGTTGGAGCAGTTTTTGAACACTTGTCGACTACTAACTACTTAGGATTAATCGCCAGGTCCTAAGCAAAAGGTGTTGTTCCCCTCTGAAACGGTCTCATCATACAGTGCCAATATAAGAATATTCTTTTTGAAAATCTAAAACAATGCATTGGAAGTGGGCGAGGCTATAATCGAAAGTAGGTTAACTCTGAACGTTTAAGATCGATAAAATATCAAGCTTTCTTAGTTAAAAGTTCAAAACTCCTTCTTTCTGCGAGTTGCTAGGTGGTTGGAAATGATACCATCTGGTCTTCTTAAATTTCCCAATGTAAGCATTTTTGAAGTTAAGGAGGCTTCTCTTTTTTCTTTTTTATTGCGTTATTGGCGTCGTGTTGATAGCCTTTCCTCGTGGTTTGTTGACTGCCGTTTCATTTAGATGCACTCATGAGTGTATAAAGTTAATTAATTAATTAATTAAAGACTTATGAAATGAATATTGGGTTGTTCAAAAAGTAATTTCAATTTTTTGGAGAATAAATTATTAAAAGCATGTTTTGAAAGGTTTTTGTCACTTTTATTTGTTCTCAACTCTACAATACTACAATACTTCCGTTTTAGTAGAGAGCTGCCGATGCTTTCCACGATATATGTGAAACTTATGACGCCATTTCACAAATGTCATACAAAAACTGGTTCGTGAAATTTCCTCCTGACAAATTTCCACTTAAAGATGAGCAATGTTCCGGCCGGCCAGTAGGCACTGATGAAGATCATTTGATGACGTTGATCGAAGTTTATCGTCATAAACCGTACGAGTACTTGTCGAGCAGAACAACCTATCTACTGGAACATTTCACTGTCATATCGTGAAACTTGGTCTGGCAAAAATCTGTATGTTTGGGTGCCTCACGAATTAAAGTAAATCCACTTCACGAAGCGAAACAACGTCTGCGACTTGCACTTCAAACCCAATAAAGACGATCCATCTTCGAAGCGAATAGTAACTGGCGATGAAAAATGGATTGTTCGCAACAATGCCACTCGTGAACGATCATGCTCAAAAACGTATGAACCTACTCAAGCGACGCCAAGGTTGATCCTCATCATAGTTCTCTGGAAGGTCGTGTTATCAATTTGGTGAAACCACAGTGGTGTGAGACATTTCGAAGTGCTTCCAAAGAATCACGTGATACATTTCGAAGTGCTTCCCATAAACCGGAATGCCAATTTGGACCACAACTGTCGACAACGGATGAAATTGGGTGAATCAGTAAAGGAAAAGCGACCAGAATTGGCGAATCTCAAAGGAGTAGTGTTCCACGAAGACAAAGCCAGGCCTCATACGTCTTTGGCGACTTAGAAAAATTGTTGGAGCCTGACTGGGAATTCATATTGCATCTGCATGTAGCCTTGAGCCATCGGGTTACCACTTATTTCGATCGCTACAGAACTACCTGAATGCGAAAACCTTCACCGAAAATAAGGTTATCAAATCTTATGCAGCCCAGTTTTTAGACGAGAAGGATCAGAGGTTCTACGAGAGAGATATCATAAAATTACCAGAATGATGGCGAAAGGTAATTGAGCAAACGGACAATATATCATTGATTGACGTTGCTCCGTTATGAGAAAATAAATTTTTTCCTTAAAAGCACAAAAATCGTTAATACTTTCTGAATAATTAATGAACAGTTGATTAAATAAAAATCTAATTCAGATTAAGGCTAGAGCAGAAGTAGAAACCTACACCATCATTTTCCGTTTAGGAGAGAAGTCCCTGTCATGAATGAACTCATCATTTTCACCGACCTGTGGCGTCATTGATGATCTTGAACAGGCACCTGTACAGTCAGCATTTGCCGTTAAATTACCATCACGAAATCTAGTTCTAAGACTCCATTCTAGGATCGAGGATTATATGTGGATGACTAATCACTTATGGAGGATTTACATTTCCGCAAGAATATTCCGTCTGTATCATCTCACAGGGCGCGTGGCGCGTAGTCGGAGGAGGCGCCCGTTGTCGCCTGCACCCGATACCAGATTCCTGGTTCGGATTTCCCGCCCAGGCCAACCAAGCCTTCCATCCCTTCGGGGTCGCTGAATTGCTACCAGATTTGTCTGGGAAGGATGAAGCGCTGATTTGTTCATCGGCTGGCCACCGCAAGTCATTGTATGGCCAAATACGCATTCATCTCGCCTCCACGACATCCCGTAGAAGTAGAATGCGTGGCGCATCCCAAAGAAGATTGAATAACGGCGTCCTTTATCCCTTATCCTTTTATACTAGCCAGCGTTGGAAGGCGAAGAGCTTTTGCGCTTTCTAGACCATTGAGCAGCTGCAAGTAGTTGACAATCGTAATCGCACTGACACCCCCGCATTCGAACCCTCTTCCCTCTCCCGTCGCTATCCACTCGGCCACTTGAATGTACAGAACAGCCTCGTCTTCGAGGCGTAGGAAATTATCATTTCACTATAGTTTAACTTTAGTTTGAGCTCCAAACCTTTTGTACGTCAAGTTCTGAGGCCCTGAAGAGATATCATTTTTTCCCATTTTTGGACCACCCAGTGGCCCGTAGGAAAAACGAAATATAGCTCTGCGATCCTTGTCCGATCATTTACAAGACCATGTAGGTTACCTTAAGAACCTTCGAGGAAGTTCGTCGGCCTTGTAAGTATATGCGATTGTATCTTACTAGGTATTTAGAAAGTTTTCCAAACACTGCAGGTCTCACGTTGGCGTGGAAAAACAACACATTGGAAAGTGCCACATGATTTGGGCGTAGTTCATCTCCTGTTTGGTTTACAGTTGAATGATATACTGCAGCGACCGTGAAAAGTGGCATGATGTACTGCCGTACAACACTGAAGGACGTCTTACGTAAACGAGCCCTACGTTGCAATTCCTCGGCGGCGCTCATTCATCATCACCCACTGATCTCTGACTTACATCAGGTAAACACTATGAAATAAGTGAAAAAGCTGATATATACATATATATGTGTATATATATCTATATACATGATATACAGGGTGTCTCAAAAAAATGTATACACTGTTTGAAATGTGATAACTTCGCTCATAGTAAAGGTACTAAAGAAGTTAAGTCTCCCTAACAAAGAGGGTACTGTTTGAAAGGCTCTATCATTACCCCTAGTGAAGCTTTTGAGTAAATGTTCGGTACTCATATAAAAGCACCGAAGAGCAAAATTCAAATGTAAATAGTCAAGAATGCGCCATGCTATCGCCTGAAACCTTGCATTTCAGACTCCATTGATTGTGCGTGGGCCAAATGCTTGTTACAATCTTGTTACTACTAGGCCAGATCAACCTGTGCTGTGTTTTTTCAACATTTTCCGTGGCCTTGTAGCTGCAGTCGTAAAAGAAGCACAGCACGGGTTAATCTGGCCAAGTAGTAACAAGAGTGTAACAAGTTTTCAGACCATGTACAATCAATCAAGTCTTAAATGCACGGTTTCGGGCGGGGGCATGGCGCATATTGGCTATTTGCACCCCAAAAATATCTAATTATCCTGCACTTTCATATAAGTCTCAGGCATTTTCAAAGGCTTCGCTAGCAGAAGCGTTAGAACCTTTCAAATAGTACCTGCTTTCTCTAAGATACTCTGCATTATTGGCAAGATATAGGATGCTTTTACGTTTTGAACCTTAAATGAAGCCGAGATCTATCGATAGATCACTTTGCGAAAAATCTATGACAAGCATTCAAGGGCAAAATAATTAGTCGAGTGTAAAGTGCAAGAATTCAGACGAGTACAGGCCCAATTCATACTGCTCATTTGCCAGACAATTTCTATTTTTCATGCCTTCTTGCGAGCCCTTATCTTCCTCAATACCTTTACAGCGAGCAAAGTTATCACCTTTAAAACAGTCTATACATTTGTTGAAACACCCTGTACGTATCTTAAAACGAAATTCAAAAGATAAATGTACGCAATATCCCATTCAACTTTTTAGCCCTACAGGATATTGATGTGAATACAATGAACAGCTACAATACCTAACAATAATATTCAATGAATCTTTTTCGAAGGCGTTTTCTATTCCACGAAGTAAGCACAACCGTTCTCAAATTCGCGAATTCTTCTCCATTCGCAAGTATACTATTCTACAGCCGAGCCTCTCTTTCTGTGAGAAAGGAAGTGCATTTAAGAAAGCTGTGTTGTGTGTCCCTATAATAAGTCAGTAGATTGTAGTCTATCACTTCGAATTAAGGTTTTGCTGCCAAAATAACGGATAAAGATAATCAATTTATTTTAGGATGCGCCACGCTAAAATAAATTGATTATCCTTATCCGTTATTTTGGCAGCAAAACCTTAATTCGAAGTGATAGACTACAATCTACTGACTTATTATAGGGACACACAACACAGCTTTCTTAAATGCACTTCCTTTCTCTTTACGTGTTAACTAGATTGTTAGTAAATTGCTGAGGAAGTTGCGCTATTCCCTGACAAATTCCCCGTGAGTAATTCGCTTCTTATTGAGTGACCATATTTATGGCGCACCCTGTATACTGCCCAGTGGGGTTCCACACGGTGGAGCACTCTCACCATTACTTTTTCTTTTGCATAAGCATGAGGTCCCGAATCACTTCAAAGGTCTGAAGTTTCTTGTAAAATGTACGCGAATGACATAAAGGTTTACAAAAAAAGTTGAAAATCAAGAAGCCTCCTGTGATGTACAAACAGCTATGAATTTTGTAGAGAAATGGGCAAACACCTGGGAACTACCTCTTTCGCTGAAAACCCGTATTATCTCGTGGTACAGTCAAAATATCAAAGTCATCACCCAAGCTACACACTTAATGGATCAGTTTTAGAGCAACTTGCTAATGCCCGACACTAGGTTTCCATTTCTCCTGTAACCTGAAGTTTGAACATCATTATAAAGCACTAGCAAAGAAAGCTAACTTCCGAATTTACAATTTATTTAAGGTACCGAAAACCAAAGACAAACCTGCTCTTGTGAGAGCTTACGAATCTTATGTAAGCCCCATTGCAAAATGTGGTGTTTCAGCTTTCAGTCCCTGTCAAAAGAAGGACATAAAACTGCTTGAAATTGTCAGAATAAATTCATTTAATAAAACTTTTTCTGAGATGTCGAGGCCTCAGTCACGACAATATTCCGAGTGGGTCGGACAGGGCTAAGATGCTTAGTTTGCCAAGCCTTCAGACTAGGCGAATCAGAGTGGATTTAGTTATGTTGTTCAAAATTCTGACTGGAAGGCCTTCCATTGACCCAATTGGATTTTCTGGTGCTCCTTTGACAACTAACAGAACAGAACATCTCAGACTCCACCTGCCATTTCCAAGGTCGAAAGTAAGGTCATGTTTCCTCATTTACAGGAACATCAGGGCTCAACATCTTGCTTTCTGAGAATGAGAACTTCAGTAACATGCCACTGTTTTCTTTTAATCGATTAGTTGCACTACGGTTTCGTTGGGCTTATTTCGTTTTGTTTGGGTTGTTGCTCCGTCCAGCTGCTCGTTATACTTACTTTAGCGTTTTACTGTTTCAGTCTCACCGCATGGGATTCCGATCCGTGCCCTGAAATAGGTAAATAAATAAATAAATTTCTGAGCGAAGGTAGCTGAGCGTTCTATGACTTTCACGCCTCCCCTGATTCGATTGATTCCAGCGAGCCGAGGAAGGGCCCCGATCGCCGAGAGGCGACAAGTTTTCTTCAGAATGGCAACTTCTAAGGAAACTGTATGCTTTTGAAATCAAAAACTGTGCACCATGCAATTAAAATTATCATCCTCCAAATTAAACCAGGATTTCTTTCAAGAGGTCAAGATAAATTTCTATTTGAATAATTAACTGTGATTTTCTCTAGGTTTTTAAAATTTGCTGAATGATCCAACACAGTGCTTGAATTATCATAATTTTTGTTTTTTTAGCAATAGGGTTTCATAAATAAAAAAGTTCGTGTTTGTTTTGAGGAGTTGTAAAAAGCAATTTTTTAGCGCGCTTTGAAAACAGATCGCGCCATGTATTCGTATACACGATGAGCCGTTATTTTGTTAACAGCAAAAATTCTGTTTTTTTTTTATTCGTTTTAGTTTTCTTCACTAGCTACCGCTGCCATGCGGTAAATTTTTATTGAGGGCACCCTTGAAGGAATTTCTTTAAAAAAAAAGTAAAAATTTAATAAAATTTTACTGAATTCACTCTTTTGGAACAGGCTTTGTGAATAGAATAGCTGCTTTAAGCTTCACAGTCATCCAGATCTAGCTAGTGTCTAGCTAGATCTGGATGACTGTGAAGCTTAAAGCATCTATCTGGATGACAATTGGTTCAGTTTTGAAAGTGCTCAGTTTGCAGTAAAAATAGTATATTTTGATCTCGACTCCGTTCCTCTCCTAAGTTTGTTTGAGGTTCTTTCGATAATAACAAAATAAAATGATAAAGGATAAAGAACGGTGTCACTGAATCGCTTTGGGATGCGCCACGCATTCTACTCCTATGGGTTAGTATGGAGGGGATTTGAATGCGTATTTGGACATACAACAACATGCGCTGGCCAACCGATTCCATGCCTAAACCTTCAAGTCTGGTACCAATTCAGCGACCCGGGAGGGATGGAAGGCTTGGCCGGCCAGGGCGGGAAATCCGAGCCAGGAACCTGGTATCAGGTGCACTCGGCAGCCGGCACCTCCTCGACTGCGCTACACGCGCCCCAATAAAAATACTAAGTACCAAGCGTTTGAACATTCCCGGTAGGCGGCCACGAGGGTGACCAAAACAGCGATGGCCTGATACACTGCATCAGGACTTGAAGATGGCTAGGTTGCAGCCTGATCAGGGGCATTTGATCGAGAAAAGTGGCCCTAACATTCTAGGAAAGCGGACTCCGCGGTAAGGTGGGACAAACGCTGAAGAAGAAGAAGACGATGCTGATGATGATGAAGATGAAGATGAACAAGATGAACATTCCTGAAGCCTAGCGCTTGACAGTTTTAGCATCGCTTAACATCAGCAGTGTTCGAAAAGCAACTCAAGCGTTCCGAGGCATGCTTCCTTATAGGCTCGATGAAACATTGAAAATGTAAAGAGCTAACAGCCCGCTGCCACCAGTAATTTGGTCAGCTCAGGCCAAGGTTTCGATATCGTTCATAAGATGCCTGTTCCACGTCCAACGCTTCTTTATTAGGGCGTAGTGGATGATTTTGTAAAAAAATATGCTCACTTACAGCTACGTACGATACATATGAAAATACGGAGAAAAAGTCTTCAATTCTCTATTCTTTCGAGGAGCTCGTTGGTTACAAATGCTACCATCTAGCCTATTAGAAGCACCAAACGCAAATGTTTTTAGAAAGGGATTGAAAAGAATAGATTTGCTTCCAACACTGCATATATCACATATTGCCTAAGCAGAAGATTCTGTTATTCTTCGTTTTCCTTTTTCAAAAACTAGGAATTCCTTTGTTTTAGAATAACTTTTCTTTTGCGCTTTTTTTGTTTTCATTTTTTCCTTGTCTTTTCCGTTTGTACTCCTTCTTTCCTAGTGTTCCTATTTTTTCTTGATGTTTAGAACTTCTCTACTTTGTTTCTGATTAGCCTGTGCTACCGCCCTACGTTTCCCCATGCAGCCTCTTCGATGGGTTCTGATGGAGTTGACGGACCTACTAAGTTGGTATCCGGAGCCGATATCTCCTACGACTTGCAGTGTTGGCGGGCCACTGCTCTTCTTCATCAGCTACCCATCGTCCTTATCCCGTTCCCTCATCCCCATTTTCAGAACTTTTTCCCTTCTACGTGACTTCTGCTGTTTGTTTAAGAGTTGCGCTCACATGAAAAATAACAGTTACTTAGGCTAGTTTATTTTATTTGTTATTTTTTCACCATGTGTTTTCTAATGTGCTGTGTCCTTGTTAGATGTAACATTTTTGTGCGCAAGACATTGTGCAAACAATAAATAAATAAATAAATATGGAAGCCAGTTGCCGAAACCACCAAAAGGAGCGTGAAAACGAGTTTAGCAAAAGACTTAGGATTCCTAATTGACAGAAAGCTCAGTTTCGAGCAGCATTGCTCGCTCATAGCAAGCAGCGCGGATCAACGACTATTTATGCTTTTCAAAACACTGGTTACCAAGGATCTGTGCCTACTAATAAAACCCTATTCTGGAATACGAAACCACCGTTTTTTCGTTTTTTCCCCTCACACTAAAAAGAGCATCATGAGGTTGGAATCCGTTCAAAATAGCTTTACTAGAAAGTTAATGATTCAAGCCCTGGGATTCAGCTACAGTTGTATACCTTCAGGTAAAAATAGGAATAAAATGTTAAATCTGGAAACACTACAGAAAGGAGATATAAGTTTGATCTCATCACGTTTTTCAGCATATTATTAGGTAAAGTAAGGGCGAATATATGCGATTCTTTATATTTTCTTTCCTCCAACACAAGAGGCAATAGTGTTAAAGTATAGACCGCGATCTATCTTAAAAGCCAAGTTTTTCACAGTACGTGCTAGTATTGAATACTCCAAAATTACGAAAAGTTTCTTTCAATTCGAGGTGTCAATCATTTGAGGAACATTATTCAAAATTTAAGATAGAGCCCAGATGTTTCATCGGCTCTGGACAGTATTGGCGGTTTGCTAGGAAACCCCTAATCCTTTGCGTTTCATTTCTTGGTTTGTGTTCCATTTGTTTCATCCTCGTTTAATTACGACACTAACATCTCCCACAAGGATCTGTTTGGCTCGTAATACTCTTAGCCACTTTTTGTTTCATGTACTCAGTGTACATTCAATAAATGTTATGAGCGTGAATTGGTTTTAAAGCTATAACTTCAAAGAATTCCTCAAGAAGCCTGAAAGAATTTGAGCTTTGTTGAGCTGTAAAGTGTACATGGAAAATCTGACAGCTTCCAAATGAAACTCGACCCTTTTCATATTAAACTGGGCACTTTTCAAATCAAACTAGACATTCTTCCAAGCAAGCGTTGACGCTTTTGAGATTAAACTGAACAGCTTTCAAAACGAAACGAGCTTTTCCGCATTACTCTCCTACACGAGGAGAAAAAATTTTTTGCTCAAGGAAAATTTCGTATGACTTTCTTTGAAATGTTCTATTCACCTGTCCGATAAGTGGACGCACTCTTTGACTCTTTGAAGTATTGTAAACATTTTATTTTATAAGAGAACATGATGGATTTTGTTTTATGCCGCAAAAAGGCAGCAGTCATATATGGCAAAGAAGTAAGAGATCGAGCAATACACTTGACTAGATCGTCACGATTTTTATCTGACTGGTGGCGTAAATGCTGCTTCGATATAATGACATCTGTTTTTTGCCACTGCTCTTGCTGTATCATTTACCCCTGCGTTACTCCGCGGAGATTTTTCGCTATCAATTGCAGGTCGAGTCCATGGCCCCCTTCCTCCTCCTATCAACTTTTTTTAATGTATTAATGACTACGTGAAGCGAGGTTTAATTTTTTGAAAAACGACAAAATGATTTTTAATAACATTTTAAACAGAGTATTCACCTTTTAGGGCAGCCAAATTTGTTAAAAAATCTCAAACAAAGTGAGACCAAATTTTTCGTGAGCAAAAATTAATCCAACCGCCTCAGAGTTCCTATTGTGTGGTAGAAAAGCGTGCTTTGATTTGAAAGAGGTCTATTTTGATTTCATTCTGATTTCCAAAGCGTCAAGCTTATTTACTATTAGAATAGTGTTTAACTGGACGTAAAAATTGTATCAATGTAACTCATTCCTGACGATATGAGAGTCTTCCATTCTGCGATCGGTACTCAACAAGAAGCTGCAAGCATAGTTCATAGCCACTGGCGACTTGAGTAGTGCTCTGAGGCACTTTAAGAGGAACGTGGTAGCGCAGTAGGAAGAGGCGCCTGTTAACGAATGCGTTGCTATTCAAGGTTCTTGGTTCGGGTCCTTCCCAGACTAATCAGACCTCCCTTTCATACGGGCTCGGTGAATTGGTACCGGCACTTATGAGAAGGACAGAGCAGCGACTTGCCGACTGGTCCGCCTTCTTATGTCATTGTATAGCCTATGCAAGCTTTCAAGCTGTCTCCATAATACACCGTTGAGGCAAAATGCCTCCCCCCCCCCAGGGGGAATGACTAACGCCGAGCTTTATCCTTCCCCTCTAAGAAATGCTGGGAAGAATAGATCATCGGTATTGATATAGGTTTTCTGGAATGAACTGGATTGTCCTGAGTTTATATAGCTCACTCTAACTCATCGTATTGGGTGAGTCAACCTAATTCCAATTATCTTTAGATACCCAGTAAAAGTAAAGTGGTGCAAGTAAAGCGGTAATTAATTAAAGCCTACCTCAATCCGTAGTACTTATGGAAATATGATCTACCTCTGTGTACGAGCAAATAAGAAAAGCGCTAAGAAAGAGTTGAGGTCCTACTAAGGATCACCTATATGTGCAGGGGTCAATGTCGCTAATGTGGGCATCATTGGAAGGCGAGAACGCGCCTGTTAATCGCAACCAATCAGAACGACGACCGAACACGTGCTGCTCAAGATACACCAGATACCGACCGTACATCCGCTCCCTGACTAGCATTCATCACCCTTGCTATCTACATTCGTGACATGTATGTAATTATCAGTCTTCAAGATGTCCATGCTGGTAAACTACTGTATTGCTCTGATGAAAGAGTAAATCACCAGTGCCTTCTGAGCTCATACTAACTTCTAGACGTCATTGCTGTAATGTAGCTAGACAGTAAGAAGGAAATATAACTGGGGCTGCGGTCTTGACGCAGATATAATACATCAGATGTTGGCTACGTCTTACTTCAAACTTGTGTAATTAATCCACAATGGTACAAGGTGTTAAACCAACAAAACAAGCGACGATCGAAGGTACATCTGAGAAGGTATAATGTTATACAGAAAAAAGCATAAAGAGCAAAAACATAAACTTTTCCTGCTCTCGGTTTTTTGTGAATTCTTGATTTCCTAAGCAAAAATCTGTCAACACCTAAAGCTGAATTCTTTTGCGACATCCCATGAATCGTCATATGATCGCCAGACATGGAGAGGAATGTCCTAGTGCAGATGTTTGAAGTGAAAAAAGCCTTAAACCTGAAGTGAGTCATTGTGTTAGTGCCCAGCAACAGTTCTTGCTCATGAACTGCAAAACAAAGAAGAATCATAGCCCTAACGGCAAGTGGCCAATTGAGTGCTTCGAAACAATTACTGCCATTGCTGAACGATCCTGCTCTTCATCTCAAAACTGGTAAAACAGCTGTTCATGGCAACAGAAAAACTGGCTAATTGTGCGGTTCCTCTGCGTTGAAACCAAGACTTGCCTAAAAATACGAAGCAGATGGAACCACTGTCTTATGACTAGTTGACTGTCATGTGGTTTGTGTGAAAGAACCCTGAAAGCCGCACATTCCCGATAGTTAAAAGCACCTGAAGGCTTCATCGTGGGTAACTCTACCCCTATACCCGTGGGTTAGTCGCTGATGAATCCGGCCCCTGGAGGAAGCAGCGGCTTAGAAACCGTTCACGTTTTCGACTGCTATCCGTGTTGTACTCTGCGACATCAGCAGAAGAGTTCCTCGATGAACTTCCATTGCTCTGACTCATTACTCGGGTCATTCGTTTCAGCGTCGCCTGAAGAACACAAAAACACCCAGCATTACACTTCTCGAATCGACAGTGCAAGTGGATTAATGGAACAACAACTGTCTCTTGTTCTTCGGAATCGCGTTGATAGAAGGAGTCACGCTTCGGTGGACTTCGACAACATTTCCAGTGGAACCTACATGGCGACAGAAAGAGCGCGGTCACTTCAATTAAAAGGGACTGGCATGTGGAAAGAAGTCATCGGTGGTGGAGAGCAGATGTGCACATTCAACACTTAACGATGAACTGAATTTAACGAATTAACCGCATTTTCCGTTAAGGCTCGGCAGGCTTAACGACGTAGCGGAAATTGTCGAAAATTCAACGGCATCTTTAACGGACTTTAGCTCTGCGCTACTTTTCCTAAACTTTAAAATTACACTGATGAGTTTTTAATAGTATTTCTATTAGTTCTTTCGGTACTTAGCGGATTGGTACCGGCATCGAGATTGTACATTTATTTATTTATTTATTTATTTATTTGTTTACTTTGATAGACGCAAAGTTGCGCATCACAAAGGATTGAAAAAATAGAAACCACGAGTAGTTGAAAAAATTGAGAAGTATTGTTACGGCAAACGAGTCTTCCAAATCAACCTTGTAGTTATAGCATATACATACATACATACATACATACATACATACATACATACATACATACATACATACATACATACATACATACATACATACATACATACATACATACATACATACATACATACATACATACATACATACAATACATACATACATACGTACATACATACATACATGCATAAAATACATACATACATACGTACATACATGTAATCCTACAAAAATAAATGAGAGAGCGTGTATTTAATATGAAGAGAATATGCTTGCAGAAAAAATATAAGAAAAATTAGAAATGTTAAGTGACGGTACGAAAACGGAAACGCAGTTCCAGATTTTATAAGCTACATTATTACATACTACCATTTTATAAGCCACTTTTTTAAATGCTCGTAGAACAGTCGTACGAATTGGTTTTGCACAGAACTAGGAAAGTGAGGCAACTCCGGAGCCGGCTTGATCTAACTAACATTTCAATATGCCTCGCTGGTACGGTGCGGGCACCAGCCCACGAAGTACCGTCCTTATCATTCTTGTCCTTCTTCCACACTCTGAAGATAATTCGTTGCTGAAAGCTGATTCATTTTGCTGCCCACTCTTTGTTGGTAGTGAATTCTTAAGGTTAGATTGCAGTATGTCAGGAGGCGTTCGTTGGAGTTTAGTTGTTAACTGGTTGAAGTTGGAAAATAAAAAGTTTTTCCTGATTTTTAATTTGAATTAATAGCTCACAGCTAATCGCATTCTTTTAAAGAAATTTATCGATTTATAGGAAATTTAACGCAAAACTTTCATTAGAAATTCGTTTAAAAAAATTAGCTCACAGAACTCTGTGTGCAGCCCTGGTGCTGACTTCACACCGAAATATTAGGCCTTTTCGATGCCACATGTTTGAATGAGCTGCAGGCATGTACTAGAGTGGACAGAAAATTTCCAAGGTTTTGATGTTGTATGTGTTAACGGGGTGCGCGGTATCGCAGTCGGAGGATTAGAGGTACGCAGAACTTATGTTTTCTGATTTTCTTCCCTTTTTGAGCAATTTCTTTGTTGTTGTTTTTTTCGGAAAAGCGGATAAAATGAGTCGGAAGCTGCAGAAATCAATTTTTCAAAATAAATAAAAAATAAAAAATCCCGAGCAACTGCGCTCAATTTATTGTGGTGAGTGAGGATCTGCTTCAATCACATACCCTTTCGCTGCTGTTTGGGAGGTGTCCACTTTGATTTCAAAACTATCCACGTCGACACCATTTTTATACCATTTCATGTCAAACTGGACGCTTATCGCCTGCTTACCTACCACTTATCAATAAGTGACCAGTTTGACGTGAAATGGTATAAAAGTTTTTGTTAACAATAAAATGTACGTTTAGATAAAATAAAGGATAAGGATAAAGGACGGCGTTACTCAATCCCCTTTGGGATGCGCCACGCATTCTACTTCTACGGGATGTCGTGGAGGCGATTTGAATTCGTATTTGGCCATACAATGACGTGCGGTGGCCAGCCGATGAACAAGTCAGCGCTCTATCCTTCCCAGACAAATCTGGTACCAATTCACCGACCCTGGAGGGATGGAAGGCTTGGTTAACCTGGGCGGGAAATCCGAACTAGGAACCTGGTATCGGGTGCACGCGACAGCCGGCGCCTCCTCCGACTGCGCTTCACGCGCTCTTCAGATAAAATAGATAGCTAAAACTAAGGATAAAGAAGTTTTAGCTATCTTTCCTTTAGATAAAATAGATAGCTAAAACTTCGAAATTTTCGGTTTTCTGTTTTCGGATTTTTCTGCTTTCTGGCGTTTTTGGCTTGTCTCTTTTTTATTTCTGTTTTCTTTTTTCTGGGAAAAAATTTCAAAGTTTCCGCCCATCCCTGGTGTGCATTCAGTAGAAGTAGTTCATACTTCCCACTTCGACCAACCACGCCTTCACCTGATCTGAGCTCGGTGAATTTGAACTAATATTGTAGGAGAATGACAAAACTGAATTGTTTATCGGGATGCCACCGCAAGCCACTGTATACACCAAACACGGATCCAAATTGCCTCGCAACCTGTAGAGGTAGAATGCTTGGCGCATCGCCCCTACCCTTTATGAGGACGCCCGCCACCCTTTATATGCCTATACGTAAGACAAATAGAAGACCAAGACTTGAATTGCATCCCCTAGAATCTCATAGAAAAGCCAAGGATGCCCGCTTTGTTTTCAAAATTGACTAAAAACACAAAAACGGACAGCTCAAAATTTTATCGCATTGCATTCTCAATAAGTAGAGATAACTCCGTAAAAATCATCTATATCACTCCAAAAACGATTCTAACAACTACTAACCGCTAACGACTCTAATAGTAACTTCATGGATCCCTACTTCTTGAGACCAACGAATTGGTACAAAGGAAACACACCTTTATACTAATTGGGGGTGGAGATTCTCCCTGTATGACTCGCTTTCCCCTTTCAGACATATGCTTCAGACCCTTCCCTTGTAGATCTAACTCAATTACTTGCACAGCAGGCTCTATATTATATCACTGAGATTTATTCGCTCCTAGATTTCCTAATCTCCGAAACAAAGCTCGATGTCGATTTCTGTGTTATTAGTAGGTTGTGTTGAGCTATTGTATTTTCTCTGATGTCTACGTTATGTAACGTGCTGGATAACTAAAGACAAAGGATAAAGGACAGCGTTATTCAATCCATTTGAGGATGCGTCACGTATTCAATTTCTATGGGATGTCGTAGAGATGTTTTGAACATGCATTTCGCCTATACAATGACATACGATGGCCATCCGATGAACAAGTCAGCGGCTTTGTCCTTCCCAGACAGGTATGACACAAATTCACCAGGAATCGAAGGCTTGGTTGGCTGGGCGGAAAATCCGAACCAGAAACCTGGAATCGAAATTTGAAAAATTACAAAACGTGTACGTGACAGCCGGCACCTCCTCCGACTGCGCACCACGCGCCCTGGATAAATAAATAAATAAATCTTGCAGCCCAAGTTATGCACTTGAAAAATTACAAAACGTATTATTTTTGCATTCGTTCGAAGGGTTTGCTTTTGCTGTGCACGCGCAAAGCATTTGCCATGACAAGTACAATGCCCGTCGATCATTCATACTGTTTCTATGCAGACGTCTAAAAACACACGGACGCCTGGAACATCACTTGAGGTTGGTTCCACTTTGCGTATTTGGAGGCAGCGAAGTGTCCTATGACAGCTCAAAGTAGGAAAGGAGTGGAGTAAGAAACTGATACAGTTCCCTCTCGTTATAGCGCGTTTGAAGGGACCGGAGAAAATCCGCGTTATAACGGGAGTCGAGTCCTAACCTGAGTTGAAGTTTTTTTTACATCATTTTACGCACAGGTTCATCCAAAATCGCATATAATGACTAAATATGGCTATAATGATGCAATATGTGGCCATGAAAAGAGTGTGAACGCAAAGAACAACTTCAAATTATTAATGAAGCCCTGTCCTTACCATTAGAGATACGCTCTGTTATATGCATAAGTACGCAAAACGAGAGTGAGCAGGATAGTTAGACGTGACAGCAGCACAATTGTGCAACCCAATGTTGCAAGATCTTTTGTTGTGATCAAAACTATCGCGCCAGGCGGGAATCGAACCAGCACTCCCAGCCTTACGGGCAAGATTTTAGCCCACTACGCGATCAGCGCTGCTAAATCGCGTGCCACATCCGAGACATCCTTGCTGCAAATAGCTTATCAGCACTATCTCATGATTTCGGAATGTTGATTGCGATCAAACAGCGCCGCAGCTGTAATTCTGGCCGAAAAACAGAGGACGAAGGCACAAGTCCGGCATGGTGTGTAAGCTCTTTTGGTCGTAATCAAACATCCTGTTGCGGCATGTAGCATCCATACTAGCAACTTCAGCCTTGAATCATAAGTGTAGGGCACTGTTTTGAATAATCAGAGTTTGCTTCCACATCCTCTCTCGTTGCCGATAGAGAAAATCTCCCAATGTTCAGAAGCTTCTGACGACTATCAGAAGCCTTCCACTGTGCTCGAGATGTTACTGACTATGAACACTTTTGGTGACCGCACATGTGAGAAAACACTGATATGCATCTAATACGCTGCCATACGGGTGCTGGCCGTGACTATGAACGAAGCAATCGAAGGGTAGGTCTGATTACATACGCGGTCAGCATCTTGCTGGTCTTAGTTTTTTGTGTGGGACCGGAACGGAACTCAGCCGTGGTCGCGTTATAACGGGAGTCATTTTGAATGGAGAGTTCCCCTCAGATCCGCGCTATAACGGGAGTAGCGTTATACCCGACGCGTTTTAAGCGGAGTTGGTTTGTACTCGCGTAAAGGTAAGCTGGCCGGGGCCAGAGAAAATCTACGTTATATCGAGAGTTGAGTCTTATCCGGAGGCGTTATAAAGGGAGCGCACTGTATTAGTAATCACTAATGCATGTAGTGCATCTCACGTTTATGTCAGAACCAGAAAACCCGCAAACTAACGTGAGTACGACCAGAAAGAGAGCAGACTCAATCGAAAACAAAATTGAATTGACTGACCAGGATCGAGTTCCCATGAATCTTGGCGTCGTTGATTCCGTTTGTACGAGGCTGGTTTAAGCTGTTCACAAAGATTGGTAGCAGATTTATTTTGGCTGATGTTTCGGCGCTATCGTCTTGTTCAGAGCCTGGAAAAGTCGAAGGACATTTGGAAACTATTCGTCCAAACAACATTTCATTTTACAGGAAGAAATTAAAAGGCAAAGGGGACAAATACGATCTCAAGAGCGACTGGTAGCGCTAACCTTTTTAGTGGAAGTCGGAACGTCCACTAGTCCCCCTTAACTGGGGGGAGCTTAACCTGAGTGGGTGGTCTCGGTTCAGATCCACCGAGTGGCTGCCTTCAGAACACGACCACGGTTTTGACGACCACGGGTCAGAACCCGCAGAGGTTGACAAAGGGTGCCAGGCCCTGCGTCATCGCGATGCACTCGTCCTTGCGGATGGTTTTTGGATTTCGGGCCGCGATCCACAACGCCTCAAGTGTTCTGCGTGTCGAAATGTCGCGCTCACGTGCCAAGATCGTGACGGCCACTGCGCCACCATGAATTCGAACCCAAAGGAGTTGACACTACGGACTTTTAAAGACTATTCAAGTGTTGCTTCACCCTGGTACAGAGCGGTCTGTCAGGTCCCCACACCGATTGCATGATATGAGGTATACAACTCCCGTGGTCATGCAATCTCCCTCTTTTCCAAATGGACAGATCACACAAGAACGTGGTGGTGACGATCCTATCGTACAACCTTTTAAGGTTGTGGGCAGGATATCTACCATTCTTACCGAGTCGTGGAGATCTGCTTTGAGCAGGCATGCGCGAATCTCCGCACTAATTTCGTCTAACACGAATGGCACGCAGAAAGGGATTTTCCCTTCCTCGTGGCGAGGCGCTGACGTACTCTTCCGTAGGGTAGCGGTTATCCTTTGCAATACTGAGTGCCAATTTCCTTGAGACGCAATCTCCGACTTCCACTAAAAAGGTTAGTGTAACCTTTCGCTATTGGGATCTGCCCTTCTTCCCTTTTAATTTCTTTCTGTACAGTGAGATGATGTTTGAGCAAATAGTCTCCAAATGTCTCTTCGAACTTTTAGGCTCTGAAGAAGGCAATAGCGCCGAAACGTCGGCCCGAATTAATCTGCTGAATTGACTGGATTTCTATGCAAGTTGAAGTCGACAATCCAGAAAGCATTAGATGGCTAATTAAATAATGACAAACTTAACACCGCAATGAGACTAAGATATCCTTTAAAAACGCTTTATTACTCCGACTGTAAACCAGCCAGCGCGCATGGTAGCACAGACGGAGGAGCCATGGGCTGTTGCGTGCATCCGATTCCATGTTCCTGGTTCGCAGTTCCCGCCCTGAACAATCAAGCCTTCCATCATTCCAGGGTCATGAATCGGCACCAGACTCGTCTGGGAAGGACAACTCGCATACTTACCCATGTACTTGCCACCGCAAGTCATTGCGTAGGCCATTTCATTTCATTTCATTTATTGCACAAGTTGTGCGCCTTAAACAAACAACAATGGACAAAAACAAAAACATATGCTGCAGTCCGAGTGCTTTTCATTTCTTTTATCCTAAATGTTTAGGAATCTTTTGTAAGATTTGAGATCGTAGCAAACTCACAGTCAGACGCAAAATGAATATAGCGGCAGCAGTACGAAAAGAAAAGAAGACAGAAAAAGAGCTTGTGTGTTTATGCTTCTGTGCCGTTGCCATCACCATTACACCATCAATATGCTGAAACAATGTGAGAGAGCGAGGACAATGTATGAAATGATGAGAATGTGAAGACAAGACAATGAGTAATGCTACGAGCTGATAAATTTAATGATGGCTCGAAAAACATATGCCAGTGAAAGGCAACTGAACAACGTCGAGGAACTACGGAGAGCGATCGAGGCAGCGCGGAGCAATTTGGACCCCGGTATGTATCCTGAGGAACTTAGCAGAAGGTATGGCAGACAGAATTTTGGAAGCTGTTTTCAGTCGCGGTGGACCAGTTAATTATTATTTTGCAATCGCTGGTTATTGATTGCAATAAAATAGAAGCGTCTCTGTGGTGGCCTTATAATTTTGATACAGTGGAAAGCCAATAACTTTTTAAGAGAACTCCTGTTTTAATTTTAAGGTACGGTTTTCGACCATGGCAAATTCGGTGAAAGCAGCCCCAAACCGCGAAATTTCGTAAAAAAGCAGAGTTTGCAAATGTAGGAGTGTCTTTGATTTTGATACGCACTGTATACAGTGGCTTGCCATAGCTAGCAGATGAACAAGTCAGAGTTTGGTTTTCCCATATAACGTTGGCACCAATGCACCGACTTCGCAAGGAGTGCCTGATTGGCCTAAGGGAAAAATCCTATCCAGGAACTTGGAGTCGCTTTGCTGCCACAAGCCCCAGGAAGGATCAAAGAATAACATATTGGCTCGTTCGTCGGCTGACCACGGCAAGTCACGTATAGGCCAACCCCCCCCCCCCCCTTTTGATTGTCCCAATGATATCTATTAGGCTGTCCGGAAAGTTCTCAGCGGTTGAGTGCTTCACTTTGAATTACCATAACTTTCACGAATCTTATCGGATTTGGTCGACAGAAGCACCGTTCGAATCAGCAGACATTTGCCAACGGACCACCAGTCGACTTATTCCATCAGCGAAAAAATTAGGTGGTCGAGATTTGACAAAGTCCACGATAGCTGTTTTGGCGCGGTCCTGATAGATCAAGGTTTGCCAGCGAGAAAGTTCTGAAAGTACTTGAAAAGATGGTAGTCGGTTGACGAGAGGACTGGAGAATATGGCGGGTGAGGCTGAACTTCAACCCTTAATTCGCTCAATTTTCGAATAGTGATTTGTGGTGTGGGCGGGCGTTATGGTGCAAAAGAGTCGGGCCTCTTCTGTTGACCAATACTGGCTGAAGTTGACGCAATTTCAATGCATTTCGTCGATTTTCTTACGGTAGGACTCTGCTGTGATCGCCTGACCTGCTGCCAAAAAGTTGTGACGGACCACACCAGCCCGCCAAGCACCACACTGTGACCATTACCTTTTTTGGTGGAGGTTCGCCTTTGAAAATACCTAGGGGGTCGTCAGCGTCCAACCACTGTCGGAACGTTTCGTGTTATCATACAGAATCCACTCTTCATCACAAGTTATGATTCGATCCAAAAACGGGTCAGTTTTGTGTGTAAAAGTAGAGAACGAATTTTGAAACGTGACAATTTTTGCCGCTCAATCAACGTGGGCCATCTCCTTTTCGAGCTTTTTCACCTTCGCAGGGAGTTTCAAAGAATCCGCCACAGCAGTTTTACTAGCGTCCAGCTCTTCCGCGATCCCGCGATCTGTTTGGGATGGTTCAGCTTCCACCTACTCCTTCAACTCGTCGTCCAGGATTGCTCTAGGTCGACCGCTACGGGGGTCATCTTCGAGGCTGAAATCTCTGGTCCGAAATTCACTGAACCACTGGCGCACAGTGTTTTCTCCAACACTATTAGGCCCCCACACTTGGTTGAATTGTCGAGCCGCCTCGGCTGCGAACTGTCGCAATTCGAAGATAGAACAAAATCTCTTGCGGAATTGCTCCTTCGACATACTTCAATAAGCCCTTCAAAAATAGAAATATAGAAGTCAAATAGAGCGAAAAATTCTGAACAGAAAGTAGCATTAACACGCAATGCAAGTTGAATTTTCACTTAATAGTAGACGAATGAAAATGGTAATACAAAACGCTGAAAACTCTCCGGACAACCTAATACTAGAAGAAGAATAGAATGCCTAGCGCTTCGCAACTAAGAGGGTTGACTACAACGCCGGCTGTATCTTTTAATCTTTTGGTGAAAAATCGCAGAAAACGCCGTTCCCGCCGCTTTTTGATAGCGTTCGTCAAATTGCGTGCTGTGAAAAAAGTCCGATATTTAGGATCGGCATTGAATGGTGTGTCCGAGGGAGAGAAAAACGCCCAGTAAATGTTAAAGGTGTTGATTTGATGCCCAAGGTTCTGGTCGGCAAGGCGGACCTCCTTTTTAACACTTACTGGGCATTTATCTTTTCATTGGATACGTCATACGATGCTGAACTTAAATACCGAATTTAATTTTCGAAGCAGGTAAATGGAAGAACGCTATCAAAAGACGGCGAAAAAGGCGTTTTATTGCGGTTTTCCTGCCAAACACCAAAAGATACGGCCGGTATTGAAACAGTGTCCTTCTTCCTTTATTCTTTTGATCACAATATTATATATATATATATATATATATATATATATATATATATATATAAAGAAGTTGGTGTGCGTGTGCGTGGGCGTGTGTGTGTGTATGTGTGTGTGTGTGTGTTTGGAGTGGGGGGGGGGGGGGGGGGGGAAAGGGGATACTCGACGATTTATAGCGATCAACAGCGGTCAGAAATTTCAGCCCTGATGTATCGATGTCTCTGAACACGAATCTGAAGTTCGTTTTTGAAGTGTCGATCGCCATCAATCGATATTGATCAAATTATCGAGTTTCTGTGGATGGCGTTCAATATGGCCCGAAACTTCAGCCCTGGGAGTAATCGAAGTCTATAGTTTGGTTTTAAAGTGTCGATTACCATCAATCGATATTGGTCAAACAGTCATTTTTTGTAGATGTCGTTCATTTTTTTCGATTTTTTCTAAATTCTCCCAGTTGACGTAGTTTAGATGTTCTTCCTGAGGAAACCATGACACAGGTGGCAGCTACAATTGACGACGAGAAGTTATTACCACGGCAAAGCCGTTAAGAAGCCGTCAATGCGGCCGCTCTGACGGCTGGTAACATTATTAATGCTTAATATTCGCTAGCCTTGTTGAAAAGATTCTTCTCAATTGACGCTCGCATCTGCTTTACCGTACTCAACACGAAGGCATTGTTAGAGATGAATTTTTTTTTACGCAACAAATGAGGCGAAGACCTCATCAAATCAGCTGCTGAACACCTCGCTCTAAATTTCGAAAACTCTATAGACTATGAGAACGAGAAACGTAATTGAGACTATTCAACAACTTAAGGGCATCAGAGAATGTGGGCACAACTGCACAAAGCACAATCAAAAAACGTCGTTGAACATTGTGCTAGCAAGACATGGGGCTGACAAGGAGCGCTGACCCTGAAGCACAAGGTCGCACCTGGTTCCTATTTCAGAATACTAAACACTCCAATACTCTTTGTGACCCAAAATAGATATAACGACTCCGCGTAACTACAACAGACGTACCGGGTACATTTAACGCCCTCCGTTCAATTCCTAGGGGAGCATTTCAAAGATTCTTTGCTGGGGAAGACTTCAGAAATTAGAAAATATGGCAATGTACATTATTTTCATACATTGTTAGACATTATTTTGAACCAAAGTACTACATACAGATATCACATGAGAACACTTGAACCGAGGCAGTAGACCGATTTTTGACAATAAGCAGAATTACAGGAGCAAACAACTTCCGTAAGCTCTAACAACCTAGCTGGGTAGGGGCTACGAATCTCAGACGGACATTCGCAAGATTTCGGCTCAATTTTTTGATCGACGGTCACAAGGGTAAAACCTAGATGTTAAAAGACAAATTCTAATGTGAGATATTAGTCACATTTACAAGTGCCACTACACGACACGTACTCCTACACACGTCTACGAACTGAGCACACGATCGGGTACTGCCGTCTGTTCAACCACTGTTCGGTGAATGCTTGGGAGGATCCTCGCTCTTGGCGGCCTCTTCGTCCTCTAACCTCGAGAGATGGCTGACCGGAAGATGTTGAAAGAGCGGATCACGAATCCGAGCCAGCTGTTTGCGAACTTCCTCGACCTTGAAAGTGAACTATTTGGAACAGACTTTGAGAAGAACCATTTTCTTAATCTTTGGTGGAATCATTTCGGAAATTTTAAAAGTGTATAGGCCATCCTTATAGCCGGCTCTGCAGGTTACCTGTTCAGACAGGCTTAAAAATTCGAACGAAAACCCTACCGCTTTAGCCAGACAAGCTCACGCCATCAGACCTACTTTTTAGCATATACTATCGATGACTTTCCTGGATGCAACATGCATAGACCGATCCCTACATTCGCTCTACTATCGCAACGCCTAATTAAATAACGCTTTAAATGCATTTATAAAAAATTTTGACAACTGACACTTCGTTTTAAATCTAACACTTTTCATCATAAACCGGACCCTCTTTATATCGCGAAAGACATGTCTGGATCCAAGATGGACACTTTTTAAAAAGGCGAAGTTTATTTATTTATCCATTTATTTATAATAAACACACCCATATGTAATGTGAAGGAGTGTGAAGTTAACCTTTGTTTTAAGAAAATTTGTATTGAAAACTCACCTACGCAGGGGTATCAAGAAAGGATATGTAGACTGTTACAACGATGTTTTGTTGCGATCAAAACTTCTAGCGCCAGGCAGGATTCGAACCAGCACCTCCCTCTGACCGGGAGGGAATGCTCTAAGCCATTACACCACCGGCGCTGTTTGATCGAACGCAACATCCACACCTCGTGGGACCCATTAGCACTCACCCGTATATCGGGATGAGCCGGCCGCTGATATCAGCATGGAACCAGTTAAGCTGTAGCTCTAGATCCTGAGTACAAGCCAATTGAGGCTTAAAGAAACTGATATGAATCATTTCTATCTAGACCTACAGCTTAACTGGTTCCATGCTGATATCAGCGGCCGGCTCATTCCGATATACGGGTGAGTGTTAATGGGTCCCACGAGGTGTGGATGTTGTGTTCGATCAAACAGCGCCGGTGGTGTAATGGCTTAGAGCATTCCCGCCCAGTCAGAGGGAGGTGCGGGTTCGAGTCCCGCCTGGCGCTAGAAGTTTTGATCGCAACAAAACATCGTTGTAACAGCTTACATCCTCAGTACAAGCCAATTGAGGCTTAAAGAAACTGATATGAATATGCAGACTTTTTGAAATGGCAAAGTTAAATTAATATTCCCATCACAGGACGAAAGCAGTATTTTCAGATTCGATAGGATGTGCCCGCTATGTAGGGTCTCTTATGAAGAGATTATACCGTTGACTCGTCCAGAGCATTACAAAGTTTATTTGATTGACAGTCTAAATGACGCCTTACTGTGCAGTAGGGAATTGTCGCGTATTTGTTCCATTGTGGTTTCTTTTGCTGTTCCCAGATTTATTCGAAAGTAAAAAGCATTTAAATTGTCAATCGATGCAATATGATGCAGATAACCACTGCACTGCGCATTCTCTCCATATAACAAACCACGACAAACCTTTGCACTCCGTCTTGGGACAAATTTTCGGAAATGTTTTAGGTAAATTGATACGAATTTTGTGTAAATCCAAGCAGTGTAATCATTTATTTCTAAAATAATTTTAATTAAAAGCTGTCTTTAAAAAGACAATTTTGAGTTCGATTGGCCATGCCTATTTGGGGCCGAATTCATCAACGACTTACAGCAATATAACAGAGAAAATGCAGCCGAAATCCCTGATAGCGCGGCTTATCAAGCGATATGGTGAAGCTTTTCGCTGTGCTATCAGGGAATTCGGCCGAGTGTATTCTGTTAAATTGCTATAAGTCGTTGATGAATACGGCCCCTGAACGTTAGAGAAGTCTAACTCGGTTTGCAAACTGTTTATTTTGTTTTTAAAGGGTCAAACTAAAAAGTGCCGGTTTAAAATTAAAAAGTCCAGCTGAAATCGAAAAGGGCTATGCTTTTCTATGATCTTTTTTCTTTTGCTTTTTTTTTATGCTTATCGATTTACCTCACCCTCTAAGGTCCCCTTACAATTTGACACTTAAGGTAAACATGGATTGCCGAAGAAAAAAAATAACAAAAAGAAGAGCTGGAAAATGTAGTTCAAAAAACGAATGCGGGAGAAGAACACTATGAGGACGATTTTGTTCTTTTTTTTTAATGAGAGAGAGAGCCAGGACCCGCCTACATTGTCAGTAAGCTATTCTTCCCTCCCTCCACTTTTTTTTGAAAATTTTCGTCCTTTTTTTAAACAAAAACAGCGCCAGGTAAATACTGCTAACATTGGTTACTCATGTCAGCAGAAAACGTGTGGTCTATTTCTAACTGGCAAATACTTTTTTGTCTCTCGTCTGCTTGGAAGACTTCGTGTAGATGACATTCACGCTACCAAAGAAATATGTAGACATCGCGGGCAAATGCAAGGCTCGATCTCGGCATTACGACCATTCGCGTAATATTTTCCATACGGTTTTCCTTTTCTTCAAAACGAGTTGTAGAGCTTTGTCGTAGCTAAAGGGACAAGAAAGTTGTGTACATTTAAAGAGTGACAAAAAACTTAGGGTCATCCTAGAATTTAGAGGACGGGCCATAAATCCGTGGTTCGGAGTTCGGTTCACTAATTAACCAAAAGATGGATTCGATTATCGCAGGGGTGCTAGAAACATACCTCGGTGACGAGCACGTTGTACTTCTCGATGTCGAATCCCTCTTTCGCAGCTCTCCGATAGAACTGCTTTGTGAAGGCGCGTTCTCGGGCAGTCGGGTACTCAAATGCCTGAAGATGGCACTGGATCTCAAGCAGCAGACGAACATGCTCATAATTAGGTATGCAATCACAGTATCTACCTCCAGAGACCGAATCATCAGTCTCGAGCGAAAGGTTAAAAAAGCCTTGTAGGTATGCGGAGATACCCACGAGGACTGCCGAATATTTTCCAGCTAGCAATACAGCCGCGAGGTGGGTAAGATATACCATTTTCATGTCGAATTTGGCAGTTTTCAAATCAAATTGTACACTCTTCTAAGCTAGCCTACACTCAACTACTTTTAAAATCAAAATCAGCTTCTTCTACATTAAACTCTCCAAAAAAGATTAGAAAAATTTTTTGTATAAGGAAAATTTTAGCATGATTTCTTCGAAGTTTTAATTCACTCACTAAATAAGTGAACACTATGTTTGAACTTTTTTGAAATTTTCTTTTTAGCAGAAAAATAACGGTTTGTAGCAGGAGGGCGGCATTTTTTTAGTGCCAAATAAAAGATTGCGCCATGCTTTCTTCCAAGATGTCGCTATTTTTATTCGACTGATAGCGAAATTGATGATTGCATTTAATTTCCCACCTGCAAACAATCCAACAAAAACAATTGTAAAGAACACACATATCCTCACATTGATGCTTCAGCATTATAGGCAGCATTTACACGATCAATCGAATAAAAATCGCGACGAGCTTTTCGAGTGCATGGCGCAATCTGTTCTTTTAAAGCTTTTAATGGTCACTGCCTTGTTAGGTAATGATACGCTTCATAACACATTTAATTAATTTTTTTTTTCTCAGAAAACAAATATTTTATAGAATCATTACACTCCTTCGGGCAGCTGAACTAAAAAAAATCGAAAAAAGTTCCACCAAAATTTCCCTAAACAAAAAATTATGCTAACCATCATGGAGAGTCTGCAGTTTAAGCAGTAAGAAGCTCTCTTCGATTTGGAAGACCTTCAAATTGATTGGAAACTTCTTAGGCTAGTTTATAGGAGTTCAATTTGATTTGAAAAGTTCCCAATTCGATGTGAAAATGGTATATACCATTTTCACGTTCAATTGGACACTCTTCTAAGCTGACCTAGGAGTTTTCAAATCGAAGAGAACTCTTCCAAATCAAAATGAGTTTCTTCTACATTAAGCTACAGACTCTTCAAAAATGCTAGAATAATTTTCTGTTCAAGGAAAATGTTAGTATAACTTCTCTGAAGTTTTAGTTCACTTTCCATTAAGAGAACACATGGTTTAAAATTTTAAAAAGTTTTATTTTTTGAAAAACAACAATGAATTAAAGCTTGTTTTGAAGAGCGAAAAGGCGGCCATTTCATATTGCCAACACAGAGATTGCGCCAGGCCCCCGTCCGAAATTTCGCGATTTTCATTCGATTGACAGCAAAATTTCTATTTGCATGCAGTTTCACATCTGCAAGCGGTGCAACACAAACAATTGTAAAAAACACACATATCCTAACTTTCTTGCTGCATGTGAGCAGTATATACACTCAGTCAAATAAACATTGCGTTGAACTTTTTGAGAGCATGACGCGATCCAGTCTTTTAATGCAGAGTATAATTTCTGCCTTGCTGCTCCTTAACATAAAATTCAACTTATTATTTTTCCTCAAAAATAAAAATTTTATAAAATTATTTCACTCATTCGGCAGCTAAAGTAAAAAAAATCAAAAAAATTTATTCTAAGTTTTCCTTGAACAAAAAAAATAATCTAACCATTATGAAGAGTCTGAAGTTTAACCTGTAAGAAGCTCGTCTCGACTTGGAAGACGTTCAATTTGGTTTCAAAGTTCTTAGGCCAGCTTAGAAGAGTGTCCAATTCGACGTGAAAATGGTATATACGATGAAAGCCTCGTCGTGTGTATTTTGCTTCTTACATCCCACATACCTCTGGGTTTAATTTGATGAGTTCCTCCTCAAACAATCACTCGCCTCAGCAACTGACCATGAACCTAGACGCCTTTGTAGTACTCACCTGCTTAGTGTACAAGTAGTAGCCGAACGTGGCGGCCACAGTGGCATATGTGGCGAAGTAGGTGACCGGCTCCATGATATCCCACGAGTATTCCCACCACGTCAGGCGAGCGAACAAACCTTGAAAACGCGGAGTATCAAAACTTGTTTCCTTGTAATTTCTAGCTTGATACCATTTTATTTTAAGGCGGATATCTTTCAAACCATCTTGCATAGTTTTCTAGTGGAACTGAACGTTATCACCCCACGAAGGGAGTAAACGTTTCCCAGAAATCTTGTTGATGTTCTGGTTCCATATTGCTTCGACTGCTAAAGTTTTTGCTTTTCTACACAACCACTTCCTGAACTAGGTCGTTGGCCATGTTGGTCCAACACGTGTAGCTGAAGCACTCGGTGACGTTCGTTCCGTTTAGCGAGAACGGGACATCAAACTCGTCCCTTCGTCATGAACATCACCTTCGTAAGATTCAGCTGCAGTCCAACGTTCCCACATACACGTCCGAAGTCGGACAGAATTCGGCTAATGTTCCTTGCTTTTGCATACTGGCTGATGCTCGGTGTTATGAGCACGACGTCGACAACGAAGCGAAGATGGTGCAGTTGCCGGCCGTCGACCTTCACTCCCATGTTTTCCCATTCTAGTTCGCCTATGACGTTTTCGAGGGTGGCGCCAAAGAGCTTCAGGGATGTGGTACCAATTTACCGAATTCCCCCCCCCCCCCCCACCCACCTCTTCAGGGTGGCGACGATGTGGTTGCAAAATCGAACCTATGCCTAACCTAAGCTACCTAAGTCAATGTCAAATCACGTGTTACGAGTAAACGGGTTGAGAAATGCTTCATCAAAGAGGAAAGCTCTTGATACCTGCTATGCGATAAAAGGAAATTCACCTGTATCACCTCTCGTACCGTTTATCATGGACTTGCTCGAACAGTATCTCCATTCGTTCCTGTCGCGTGCCAGAATTCTCCAATGGATCCTCTTCGCTCAAGGGGAACGAAGAGCGAAATATCGTTCGTTCAGGGCTTTCACGAAGAAGTCCGACCAACGCGTTGGTGGCCGTCTTGGTTCTCTTGACATCCCGCGAAATCCAGTCGGTAACGGCTCTCGTTCAGCGGGTGTCTGCGAAGCGCATTAAGTGGCCGGCCCACGTAATTTTCGACAACTTGGCCCACGCGACAGCGTCTCTGATCTTCGAACGTCGGCGAAGTCTGATCTTCGAACGTCGGCGAAGCTCGAAACTCCGGAGGCCTTCTTCACTTGCGTGAGTTGTGTAACTCCGAGCATCGTCCTCTCGATTCCACGCTGTGCGACGCCGATCGCGTGTTCATCCTGTTTTCGTATGGCCCAGGTCTCTGAGGCGTATGTCTCGTTTCCTTCTGCCCAGTTTTGGCGCTAGATCGTTGGTCACGTTGACTTCGCGAGCCAGATACACGTAGCTGGGGCATTCGGAGATGTTCGTTCCGCTGAGCGAGAATGGGGCATCAGAAACTTGTCCGTTCCTCATGAACATCGTCTTCGTAAGATTCAGCTGCAGACCAACGTTCCCACATACACGATCGAAGTCTGCCAGCATTCGCTCCGCCTGGCTGATGCTCGGTGTTATGAGCACGATGTCGTCAGCGAAACGAAGATGATTTAGTTGCCGGCCGTCGACCTTCACTCCCATGTCTTCCCATTCTATTAGGTTGTAACGAATTAAATGGCACTGGCTCGCGCCATTTTTTGGCGCGTCTTTACGCGTTTGATCAAGAACAAACCGTACAATACCGCCCGCGTCGCGCGGTCAAAAAGACGGTTTGCGACGGAAAAATCCGTCGCAAACCGTCGCATGCTCATAACTCCTTTAATTTTAAGTTGTTTGAGAAACTGTTGATACCGTTCAATTCGTCTCCTCGAGATCTACACAAACGTCTATAAAACTTTACCAGACCTCCGCGTTTTCGCCGTGGGTGGCCTAAAAAATAACTGCAGAAGGCTTTTGCGATTAGAGCACCTTATTTTCCAGGACGTGCATGTGACGTGCAGTGTTTTCGGAGTATCTCAAGCATGGCGCACGTTGTCAGCTCTGCTCTGTTATGCCTGGAATGCTCCGAGAGTGCGCCGTGCACAATGTATATAGGATCGACCCTATCAATCGAGCGGTAGAAAGCATGTTTACTCCGCTTCTATCTTCCCTTACTGGAAAATGTAAAGCCTTCAAGACTATTTCGAACCTTCGGAGAATTCTGTATGAAATTTCGGGCCCTACTACTCAGTATTTGCTCCAATCTGTCCCTGCGAGACTTTGGAGTGCACCGTGGAGAATGCATATAGAATCGAACCTATCAACCGAATTGGCGCGACAACATGTAGAGTGAGCGTCTGGAGAACTTTATCAGAAATTTCCAGCCGCCCTACTCGGGAATTGCTCCAATCTGTCCCGGCGGGACTTAACTGTGCGCCGTGTGCAATGCGTATAGAGATGAACCTATCAATCGAGTGGGTTCGACAACTGGTAGAGTGAGCGTTTAGGGGCTTCTATCATAAATTTCCGGCCGTCCTACTAAGGAATTGTTCAAAGGCTGTCCGTCTAGCCTTTGGAGTGTGCCGTGAACAATGCATATAGAACCGAACCTTTCAATCGAGGGGAACGACCGCTTGCAAATTGCACGCGCGGGCATGTTCGGAGCGCAATAACTCTTTCAAGTTCAAATCGTTTCGACTGCAACTCGTGGGGTTTGTAGGCAGTAAAACGGACTAATAGTAAACTAAAGTAGAACGGAGTAGTTTAGGAAGAGACATTGTTACAGGGGTGGGAAAATGCAGGTGAGGCTTGTGTGACGCATTTTTTTCCGATTTCCTTGGACCACTGCGGGAAGACCCGGAGAGCAAACAGCCTTAAGATGCGTATGCAAACAGAGCGCTTAAGGTACCTCACGATGACGTGCTCAGAACTCCTCAGCTTCCTAAACTGCCTTAGCCTCAGCTGCCAGTTTAAAGCGGCGGAAGATAGCGGTTAGAGTTTCTTGCGCTCTTACTCGCCCAGATTTGAGTGTTCGACACTCGCAACGGCATCGCCCTGTTCAGCATGAAAAGCGCTATCGAATGGTATCAATTTCGACCGATTTTGGAAACATCGATTTTTTGGCAGATTCGCATCGGGGAGCAAGCTGAACATAAAGCGCGCGGCAGCCGCGGCGACTGCTGCGGCAAGCGCGACATCTACATAGTGCGTGCTGCTACAGTTTCG